>JAJJWX010003038.1:600000-778132 GCA_023529315.1 Papaver bracteatum
GACGTCCTGCATGAAAGTGTAGAGAACCTGAGTCATGGAGATTTCGTTGCAAGACGGCAATGTCATGGGGCTTTAGTTTCGCAAACAAATTTAGGCTTGTCATATTATCGCATAAAAAATACAAAAAAACAAAAATATAAGGCAAGATCAATAGGTTTCTACATGAAAGTGTAGAGACGTCCTGCGATTTTGTCGCAACGAAAAAAGATGGCAAAATAAGACCTTTACTTAGGAAGGAAAAATAAGACCACATCAGAATACAAGAACGAACGCAACCTAACAATTTATGATTGTGAGATTATACATAGGTAATTGCGATTTTTTAACAATTTATGATTGTGAGATTATATTGAGGTAATTGCTATTTTCTAACAATTTATGATTGCGAGATTATGCAGAGATAATTGCGATTTAATCGCAAATTATTTTACTAAACAAAGGTAACGTGCTCAATCACTCATCTGAATACAAATAACAAAGGCAAGTATGGGAATGCATAGAATAAATTAAATGTTATTTGTTTTCACATGATAGATTTACGGATAAAGTAAAAATTTAATTGTATTTTGGTCACTCATATTGCAAGAGAGAAAAGTTTTTCTAACACATGCAGGGTGAAACAAGAGAAGTATAGCTTATATTGAAGAGAAATTCGCAATGATAGATTACAAGAATAAAAGGTCAGAGAACGAATATACAAGTTTTACGAAAAAATCGGACAAAGAAACGAAATCTATTTCTTGCTTGATTCTTCCTTGTCTCCATCATATTCTTCAGTAGAGCTTTCTCCCTTATATTCATCAGATTCTTCATCAAACTCTTCTTCTTCATCAGCTTTACTATCAAAGATTACCAGAGAAGGAGTATTTTTTGGGATTTTATCTAAGAGGCAAGGGTATTTGGAGTGAGGAATCTTATTGTCATCACAGATCTCCTTGATGGTGTCGTTACGAAAATAAATTGCGTCATTTCCAAAATTTGCAATTGTAATCTTCATTTGAGCCTTCAACCTTGAACATTTATCATTGCGAGAAGATAAATCTTTTGCGATCTTCGCTTTCTCATTCTCAAGCTCTTTAATTCTTTTGTGATATCTCTCTTCAGCTTCTGCGAAAATATAACAATAAGTCAACAACCTGATAGTAGTTTATGAAAAAGAAAATAACTAAATAATGAAAAACAGTTAACAACCTTCTCTGTTAGAGATCATATCTTTAATCAAGGCTGTTTGGTCAACTTAGAGACTGACATTTACACCTAAGTTATTTCTGGCGTTATCTAGAACCTTCGCAGCCTAAGAAAATTCGTCATCATCATTTATGAGAAAACGGGAGCGAGTCTGGTTCTCTCTTTAGCAGAGTACATCATTTCTATGTTTGAGATCATCTCCTTCAATTTGGACCTCAAGAAGAGTTTCTTGCAATTTTGATAAAGTTTGAGCACCTTGAAGAGAAATACGATCTTTTTCATATATAAGGTCACTATACTTGGTTCTTAAACTATTGATTTCTTCTTTGGAATTATGAAAGAAACGTTTAAACTTGTTATCCATAGTCAAGGCGGATCTATGGTCAACTTCTAAGAAGCGAAGTTTGGATCTAAGTTCATCTATAGGAAGAGATTCAATCTTATTATTTGAAAAACTATTTAGAGGGGTATTTAGGTATTCAAGAAGAGTATCATCATCTATAAGATTGGGAAATGTATGAAGAAGAATAGTCTCATCAGAAAGACGATAGACGTCTGCGAAATGATGAACCATATAAGAAAAGATAATGATAAAGCAAAATGAAGAAAAAGGAAGAAAAAGTTTTATACCATAGAGTTGCTTATTGGCATTTTGAAGACCAGAAATTTTATTCTTTTGAACAGCAGTCTCAGATTCCAACTAGTTATTCTTTTCACGAAGATTAGCAGTCTCAGATTCCAATTGGTTTTTCTTCTCATAAAGACTAACAGTTTTAGCCTCCAATTTCTCATTCTTCTTGCGAAGTTCAAGATATTTCTATTCAAAGGCCGCACGCCTTTTTCTAAATCTGCGATAACAACATAAGAAGCTTTCCCAGCCTTCGAAATAGTGCAGCGAATTTTCAGAATAAATTAAGAATTCAAGATAAAAATAAAAATATAAGAAAGGTGTAAGTATGAAAATTTACCAAACTATTAAGTGAATGTAAGAAACTGGGAGATAAAGATCTTGAAACCCCGCGAAGAGATTCATTATTCTCTAAAAGAGGAGCATCACAAATAACATCTATGGATTGGCAAGCATTAGTGAGAGGAGTATCACCAATTCCATGCATAGTACTAGAGAAGATGCCGGACAATTGGGCCATAGAAGACTCAGGTTGTGAAGCTTCCTTCGCAGAAGAAACATCATCATCATCATCGCTATGATCACTAGAATCTAAGTTAGATTGGACTTTTCGTTTCTTTGAAGGAGGGGCAACGGATTTATCTTTGCGAGAAATGTTCTTGCCTTTACCTTTAGTCTTCGCATCTTTCACAGGTTCATCCACTTCAGCGATATCCTACACACACAAATGAAGATAAAAAATAGAGGAAACAATATATTGTGAAGAATCATAAAAGAATATTTCTTACTTCATCTGTGATTGATCGAAGAGCTGATAAAATACCAATCTTCCCAGTCTTGGCATAACTTGCCTTCAACCTTTCAATCTGATAATTTCGCAATTACACGAAAACATTAGAGTGGTTAACAAAAATATATATGAGAATAAAAAGAATAATAACTCAAGGGAAGTTTTGAAGTATACTTCTGCCATCCTTTCAGGCCAGTTGAATACCCATGGTTGGTACGCTGCGAGATTCGCAGGTAAAATATGAGAGCCAGAGATGTACGGACCCTCAAGGATTAAGGGGAAAATACACCATTTATCATCATTAGAATGACGTGGGGTTGTATTCTTGCTAGGATGCCAATCAATGTCTTGCATAAGTATTTTTTCATTAGTAACATCATCTCTCTTCTTTAAACGAACGCCCCAGCAAGTGCTATCTCTTTTCATGGGAATTATCTCATAATTCACAAAGAAATTTTTTATAGTATACTTCGCAGGAACAATCGCAACATCAACGAACTTAGGGTTTTTAACTTCTGAGGGGTAAAGATATTTCTTACCAGCACCGCGAGTGGCAAACTCGGACATTAAATGAATGTAATCCCCACTTAATTGATACACAGCTCGCAAAAACTTCGCATGATAAAGAATTTCATAAAATAGGGGAAACTCAGGATCATAGAGAGGAATAGGGAGACCAGCTTCTAGCTGACTTAGCGAGATTATGATATTTCCATGATTGCAAGGATGATTATAAAATAACTTGGCAGTAAGATCAGATTTAGGGTTTTGACCAGGAACATGAGATAAAGTAGAACCTCTGGTTAGAAATTTCTTTCGAAATCCTTCAAAATCAACTTTATTCTTACGACCAGCTGGAGGAATTTTTAGTATGGGAATGAAGAAAGAAAGTAAAAATCAAAAGAAGAAGAATCAAGAAGAATTACAGTAGCAGGAGCAGAAGTTACGGAAGAATAACGAAGTGAAGTTGCAGAGAAAATAAGAGAGGAAGTAAAAAGAAGAGAAAAGAAAAGTAAGAAGAATATATATAGAGAGTAGAAATTCTCGAGAGGATAAGTGCATTTAATGCGAAGAGTGGAGTGAGCGGTTAAAAAGTAGCGGTTGAAAAAGACGTGTCAAGAGATGGATGGAAGAAAAGATACGTGTAAGAAAGTTCACGCAAAATGCAGAATCGTGTCACTACAGAAGAATGTGAAAAGATGAATGGTTGTGGCATTTTGAAGAACGACTTCTCATGGAATTCTCTCCTTCGCAGAGAAGACATGATAAGAGGCAAGATGTAGGATCAGAATATCGCAAGAAGGACATATTTGCGAAGTATAGTCAACAACACTTTGCGAGCGTCGCAGAATGATTTGAAGAGTGACGTGACAGATGAAGATGGAAGAAACATGAGAAAAGTGTGATGACTCTACGATAATTAGAGTATTTGTGAAGATTAACAATAGAACTCTTGCGAGAGTAACGCAAGTCAGATCCTAAAATAAAGGGATAGATTAGCTGTCATCCACTATGTAACCCCCTCTATAAAGAGTTGAACAGGTGTAAGGAAGGGGAGATCTTTTTCGAGTGTTGAGCAAGTTATTAGGAGAGATAGAGAGTCCAGAGCGGTTGTTAATTCCTTAGCTTTATTTCCTTTCTTTCTTGTAGAATTTGTGAGATTAATCAATAAAAATTATGATTGCCGATCTAAAAATGATTGGATTGTACAAATTCTTGTGAGGGGTGTAGTGTGGGATTTCCCGCTACTACAACAACTATATAACACCCTCTGAGAATGTTTCAATGATGGAAATGAGAGTTTAGACTATATAACCATTGGAGGATATAAGCATTGTTGTGGAAACACATATATGTATAAGTCCTTATTGCTTGAACTGAAGTTTGCGAACTTTGTTGATCAAGTGAAACCTGAGTAGTACATGAACTTTAGTCCTCGAACACAGTCCATGAACTGGCATAGTTCTCGAACCCGAGAATTTCTGCTAGAGTTTGTGAACTCCGTCCGGGAACTTAAGTCCGCAAACCCAGTCCGCGAACTTGAGTAGGTTATGTCTAAAAACGATGTTTGTGAACTTATCTTAATAAACTAAGGAATGCTATTGCAAACTCTAGATTTATAGTTCATGAATCGATTCGAGTGAATCACATTGTTTTTGCTTCAATTATGTCTTGTGTAGTACATAATGATCTAAGCAATTGAACAACTCTCTAACTAGTTCATTTGAGTCATTTGGACTAGTTATGGTGAAGAAGAACATGGTTGATATGAAAGTTATCATATGGCTAACCTTTAGGTTAACTATTATTGAACCAACTAATGTACAAGTTTGGGTAGGGTTACACAAGCCTAGAAACGTGCATTACAAGTGTGTATAACAATCTATGTTTTCGATCTAACGGTTGATAAATATTAGCTTGAATCTAATCAGGTTTTCATCTAACGGTGAATATTGAATGCTTTATTATTAAGCTAACATTGATTGCAAACCCTGATTTAAATACTATATAAGGGAGAACTCTAGCAATGGGAAACCTAATCCCACACATTCTGTGTGATACTAGTTATGCTAAGCTAGAGTCGATTCTCCTTTAACCTTTGATTTTTTTCTTCTAAAACCAGGTTAACGACTTAAAGACTTCATTGGGATTATGAATCCAGACCGATACTACTTTTATCGTAGTTGTGTGATCTGATCTTGCTGTTTCTATCGTACGAGTACAATTGTAATAATTGTCTTGAGATTTTTATCTCTGATAGGCAAGATATAAGTAATCACAAACACTTTGTCTCATCGTTTGTGATTCCACAATATATTTTTTCGCTGCGTCGATTAAGATTATTGTGAGGTGATTGATATAAGTCTGGTTTTATCAATTAGTTCCTGTTCACCTTGATTTATCAAAAGACAGATTAAAAACTTGTAGGTATATTCGTGGGAGACGGATTTATTTATTACTGTAGACTTTTCTGTGTGATACATATTTATTTATTAAAGTCTTCGACTTTGGGTCGTTCCAACTCTTGGTTGTGGGTGAGATCAGCTAAGGGAATCAAGTGCGTAATAACCTGCTGGGATCAGAGACGTAGGAGCATAATTGTACCTTGAATCAATGTGAGATTGATTGGGGTTCAACTCCAGTCCAGACCGAAATTAGATTGGAGTAGGTTAGTGTCTGTAGCGGCTTAATACAGTGTATGTTTAATCTAGACTAGGTCCCAGGGTTTTTCTACATTTGCGGTTTCCTCGTTAACAAAATTTTGGTGTCTGTATTATTTCTTTTTCGCATTATATTTTGTTATATAATTGAAATAATACAGGTTGTGAGTTGTTCAATCAATTAGAATATCCAACCTCTTTGGTTGTTGATTTAAATTGATTGACACTTGGAAATTGGTCTTTGGTACTATCCAAGTTATCTCTCTTTGATAAAGACTCGCGGATTTCTATTTGCTTGAGTATAGATCAAATTGAGAGACTGGGATAATAACTCCTTGAGATATTTCTATCTAGATTGAGTCTGACTCTAGTTGATTCTCTAGAAAGTAACTCCGAGTTTGTCCATACAGATTGCTAATCGAATAATTGGGTGTGGTTGTTAGACCCCCACTTTTTCAGTTGATGAAAGGACGATTAAATGATGGTTTAATCAATAAAATAATAATGCTTGTCTGAGCCTTAGGTGATAAAACCTAATTAATTATGAAGAGATGAGGGACTGACCAAGGGGTCATAAAACCAGTCATGGGTGGTCACGGGATCGAATAATAATCGTTCCATGAAGCTCCAAATTATTTGGAAGAGTTTTGGACCTAATACGTGCAATTGCACAAATTAGGTCAATTATGAAAATGCGTGGGACCGGCTCCTTTCAAGCCAAAGAACCAACCTTGATCGGTCAAGGTAGTATGCTCGCATCACCAAAGTGCTCGTGTCTCAGTCCTGAGAATTTTGATATTTTCGGATGTGCGTTTGAGCAATCATTTGGGAAAATATGAAGAAATCAAGGAATTTTGCTGAAACTGAGAAAACTTCATGAGATGAAGGAAAAATAATAATAAAAATAAGGAATCATGAAGTGTAGGACGGGATATGGCCAAGGCATGGCCGGACGGCTTATGAGCCCGGTCCCATAGCATTCCCTAATTTTATTATATTTTGTCATGATTTTATGGAAATATCATAAAATCAAGGAGTTTGTTGAAACTAAGGAGTTTTGTTGAAATCAAGGAGTTTCCTTGAAGTGAAAGAGTTTCCATGAGATGAAGGAAACAAATAACCTTAATAATAATAATAATAAGAAAAAAAGGCATGTGGGACCGGCTTGGGCATGGTTGGACGGCTAGGGCCCGGTCCCGTGAGTTTTCCCTCATTTTATGTATTATTTCATGATTTGAAGGAATTTTCATAATTTGAAGGAAACATCATGAAATCAAGGAATTTCATGGGATCAAGGAAACATAAAAAATAATAATAAAAACAATAAGGGACGTGTGGGACCGGCTATGGCATGACCAGCTTGATAGGGCCCGGTCCCACGAGTTTCCCTAATTGTTTTATTAATTTTCATGATTTGAAGGAAATATCATGAGATTAAAGAGTTTTCATGATATTAGGGAAATAATAATAAAATATTGAGGAATCATGAGGTGTGGGACCGGCCATGACTAGGGCATAGTCGGCCGGCTAGTAGACACAGTCCCATGACACCTTTCCCAATTTTATATTATTTCCTTGATGCGAAGGAAACACCATGAAACGAAGGAGTTTCCTTAAAACAAAGGATAACTGTTCAAATGAAAGGATTTTCATAAGATCAAGGAAAACAATAAAAAATATGATAAAATATAGAATTGGGCGTGGGACTGGTCATGGCACAACCGGCCGGCCGGTGGACCCAGTCCCTCAGCACCTTGGTTAATATTTTAATATTTATTATTTTCTTTCCTATTTTGCATAGGTTCATCGTCTCGTCTTATTTTGAAATACTCATTCGTGCATTCAGGTGCTTGTTAATGCATTATCGTCGATTACATCTGCACCATTTTGGTCGGGGCTTACTCTAAGGTAGCTCAGATGCCCGTGTGTTGAGTATTTATTACTAATCAATGGAATTCTGCTGGGAAGAACCATAAATTGAAGTAACGAAATATTATAAAAATCGTTGGATATTTTCAGGGATTCAATTAATGAATCTAATGGTTTCAGAATAATTAATTAATGGCTCTATACTAGTACGATCGTCTAGGGGCATTGATTATTCAGGAATTGAGTGATATGAGCTTGTTGAAGCGTCACATTTCTTTTATATAGTCATGGAAAACATTGTTACATCCTGAAAACGTTATTGCTCTATACTAGCAGGCAAGCTGTCTAGGAGCCGTCAAATCTTTCGATTATATATAGAAGTAATTACTGAAATTGCTCAGTATTCATGATATGTCGTTGCCTCAGCTGAGAGACTACACATCTACATATACTTCGAGAGACAGTATTCTCGGTCATAGATTCTCGTGGCATGAGATTTCATGCTTTAATGGGAGACATGAGCCTCAATACTCATCTGATTGCTAGATCAAGAGCATGTATAATTATGGTTTTACGATTTTAGCCTTTGTCGAAAATCCACCATCTACATTAAGTCACTTGCTTAGTGTGGGACAGTCATGTTCCTTAGTCAGCACTGAATGGTGATTTTCCGGTCACAAACAATATAAGCAATTGAACTTAGTCATAAGATAAGACGTTACCGGATTTTTGATAGTACGAGCAAACCACGACTTGAATGAAGATCCCAGTGGCATAATAGATCATTGTATAATGAGAATATATTGGTGTTGAACCGCTGATTTTGATGACGGGACCTTGGTTGTTTTAGGATTCACAGGCCGGGACCAATAAAGAAATCCTTGTAAAATTAGGTTTTGGAAATAAAATTTGATATAAAAGGAATTAATCCCTTTTTTTTTTACCTCCACATGACCAGCCACTACCTTCCTCCCTTCATCATCTTCACGCTTAAGCACAGTGGAAAGAAGGATAAAAAATTCACCGGAACTTGCTGTCGTTCGACCGTCCATCCATATTATATGCATTTGCATATATGAGTGTGAGTTTTCTTAGAAAACCCTTGTTTTTAGAAAACGTATGTTCGTTCGATCGTTAGTTTATGAAACTAATAATAATCCTTGATTTAGGGCATATTTTTTTACATATAGACCTAAGTCTAGTGATAAAATTTTGTTTATGAGCTTTCATGAAAATCAAAACTTTATCTTGAAAACATGTAAGCTTTCACAAAACCGAAATAAACCCTCGTTTCAAAGAAAGACATTCGTACGAAGGTACAGAGTTTTTTTTTTTTTTTTTTTTTCACGTGAGTAGATCACGTATTATTCATATATGAATATATATAGTTAAAATCAAAACATGAATTTTGTTTAGTTATTAGAAGTGAATAATTATTTATTATGAAATAATATTTTAGTTTTCATAACTCCATGGTGAATGTTCACAGCAGAAATGTTCATGATTTTATGAAAATTTGAGTTTTGCCCGTCTTTTGTAGGTTCGAAGAAGCGAGCAAATTTTGAAGTGTTAACTCTTACGTTGCAATCACTATTGTTAGTGGAATCGTAAAAAGGGTAAGAGTGAAGAATTACTATTTTGTGAAATTGATATATGCACGTCCGTAACTTTGTGTCTCTGGTTCCAGACAATAGTGGCCTCCAGCAGTGATTATTCTTCTAGCTCTTCTGAGGAGGATTCAAGGGTTTCTGAGACTAAATCACGTGCCAACATAGATCATGCTCTGCTAACAAATATCATGTATCTTGATGTACTGAAAGATGCTCGTGACGAGCTCTTGAAAAGGAAAGAAAGGGAGGAGATACTTGCTGAGTATCGAGAGAAAAGGCGTAGAATTCAGCGGAAAACACAAGAAGCCGAGGAGAGACTCTGATCCCGTCCTTATGGTGTAGTCTCAGATTCGGATACTGAGGATGAAAAAGAAGAGCTTGTGTGGGATTTTACAATACACAAAAGTAAGTCATATCCACCGGACAGGGATATTGAACGACAGGTTAAGGTTGATCTCCAAGCTGAATGAGATGATGAAGATCTACTAGATGCAATTGATGGTGATATCGAAGAAGAATTCCCTGATTCGGACAGTGACTCCGAGAGAGAGTCTAAAGATTATTCTTCAGAGGATGATGATGATGACGACGATGGAGAATCAGATGACTCTGACGATGGTGAATCAAATGACTCTTACGATGGCGAATCAGATGACTCTGACGACTAGTCTTGCTCATGCTCTTATTTAAACATTAGAATGTTTTTTTTTAAATCTTCGTAGTAGATATCTCTTTGATGATCTGAACAGATTCTCTTCTGAATTAGGATTTTCTTTTGAATGAGAAACCCTTTTATTAATGTTGATTCTTTCCGAATTGAGTGAAATGGACTAATGATCATGTTCCAAAATTCACCATGATCGCCTTCGGCTTGCCTTGGTGATTTCCATTTGTGAAAAATACTAAGATATATTGCGTGGGCTGAGAAAACACGCGTCATATACAAATCCGTGTGGTTTTCTGACCGTGTGGAGCTTTTATCAGTCCTCAGTTATTTTTCCTCTTCATCTCCAGTATTGACCTTGTTTGAATCTTAGGGTTTCAGTAAAACCCGCAACTGAATTGACTATTCGTAGAAGATAAGTATCTATCATATCTTGTATATATCCCCAAGACTTAGGGTTTAGCATTTATGCAAATATTCCTTCTATTCCTGAGTCAGTTTCATCGTGTAGAGGAAATTTTGATTATCATACCTTTTTCATTGCTATGTCCAGCAGTAGTATTTCTTCTCGAAATAAACCTCAGTCTAGCATGAAGCAGAAGCGTCCGCCTCAGTAAGTTATGTATTTTTCTTAATCTCTGTTTGATCAGAGTTATTGATCATATGAAGATGATTTTTTGCAAGATAATCATAAGAATCCATTTTCTTCTCATAATTCAAGACCCAAGAGTACTGTTAGAGCCCCTTCCTGATATAGGTCAACTCATGCTGAAGACGACATATCTGTGAGTTATTCTATGATTTTTGAGTGGAGTATTATTCAACGGTTTTATCCAACCTTCATATGAAATTAAAAACTTCTTTACTGCAGGTTGATATACATGTTGTTATTGATACCAGAAAGAGAATGAATGGAAAGTCTACGAATGATGATGACGACGTCGACAAAAACTTTACCAACTCCGTGGAGACTGGAGTTAGAATTCACTACCCAACAGCTGGACTCTCGTTCGAGACTCCCATGATTAAAAATTTCCCGGGTAATGAAATAGTTGGCGGCTTCGTCGTTCCCAAATGTCGCGCATCTTTGTACTCAAAGATCTGGAGACGATACGGTCACATTTCCACTACTGAGGTGTGGACAAGATTCTTGCCAACCCTTCTGACTACATTCGCTGGGGTTTCACCAATCATTGAAGAGATAATGGCTACAAATCTGCGAGATGTTAAGAATCATGAACTTCACAGATGGGATGACATGATATCGAAATGCGAGATCTTGCGGTTCAATATAAGTTGGCTTCGCTGTCGGCTTGAGATGATCAAAGTTAATAGGGCAGCGGCCGCTGCTGAAGCAATTTCCACTACAACTGCTTTTTTTGGAAGAGGATAAGGCACCTGCCTTGGAGTCGTCAAGAGTTGAGAAAGCTTTCCAGGATTTGAAAGTGAAGACCAAGAACTTTCAAAAGAAGCTTGACATGGCTGTCTATAAAAATTACTCTTTGCTTGATGGTTTACTCTGAATGAGCATTTATGATTGTTGTTTTTCGAATAGGTTTAGGCTTTTCTTAGGTAGAATAATTGATCATGGCATGAGGATATTTTGTTTATTTATGAAGTGTTTAATAAACAAAGGTGCATTTTGCACGCTCTTTGGAGGAATATAAATTACATTCTGAAAATGCTTGAAATGATGAAATGGTGAAAAGGTAATTGTTTTCTATGGATCAGGAGTAATATTCTTTGAGACATTTACCATTGATTATATTTCCTTCCACTCCTCCATCAATATTTAAGATTTTGTAATATCCGTTGGATACTGCCTTGATAACTACATATGGTCCTTCCCATTTCGGAGAGAACTTGTGAGCATACATGTCTTGTTGAAAGTGCTTTGCTGTCTTTAATACCAGATCCCCTACTTGAAATGTTCGAGGTCTTACCATTTAGTTGTAGGCTCTGGAGATCCTTTGTTTGTAGGTTTCTACATATTTTTCCACCTTAGATCTCATTGAATGGATCATGCCCAGTTCAAAAATTCTTGAGTTGGACACTTCGGCTTCATCTCATTGTACTCCATTGGATGCTGCAATCCTTGTTGACGAAATTTTGATTTCTGTAGGTAGTATGGCGTCGGTCCCATAGAAGAGAGAATATGGTGAAGTCTCGATTGAGATCCTTGGCGCGGTTTGATAAGCCCATAAAGCCATAGGAAACTTTTCATGCCAGGTTCGAGGATTATCTTGAATTGTTCGGCTGAGAATTCGGATCAAAGTTTTGTTGGTGCTCTCTGCTTGTCCGTTTCCTTGGGGATAATGCAGTGTGGAGAAAACTTGTTTGATACCATATTCCTCGAGCAATTCTGTCACGTGCTTGTTGGAAAAAGGAGTTCCATTATTAGTGTCAATGTGTTTAGGAACACCGAATTTACATATTATGTATTCTTTGATGAAGGCTGCAATCGTGACTCCAGTGGTGCTTCGAAGAGGAATAGCTTCAACCCATTTGTTAAAATACTCGGTTGCATTGATGATGCATTCATGATACTTTGAAGATGCTATTTTTTCTTCTCCTTCGAATGGTAGTTTAAAATAGAGAGTTTCCAGGAAGTCAACATGCCTATTGTTAGTTCACCCAGTATGGACAATCGTTGCAGTCAACATGCCTATTGTTAGTTCGTCTAGTATGTACAATCGTTGCATCAGCAAAGTGAGTTGAGCTTTAGTTCTGAATAGAGCAAGTGTGATTTCTTTGAGAGAGTATGTTCCATTCATTTGATTGACCAGTATATTTGAATCTCCTCTTATCTCGAGGTGTGTTTCTCCTTCTTGCTTGGCCAGGGACAATCCTAGTAAGAAGGATTCATATTCTGCTGAATTGTTGGTGCAATGAAAATCTAACTTGAATGAATGTGAAAAAACTTCACCGGATGGAGATACTAGCACTATGCCTGCTCCTCTAGTGTTTTCGCTAGGGGTGGAAGAACCGTCGAAGTATAAAATCCACATCTCTTCTTTGATAACTAAGATATATGGAAATTCCCCAGGTACATCTTCATGTAACATTGTTGCATCCTCTCCTGGAAAAGCAGCGAGCAATTCTGCAACTACTTGGCCTTTGATTTCTTTAGGCGGTGTACATGTTATGTCAAATTCTGACATCTGAAGTAGCCACTTTGCTGGTCTTCCTATCAAGGCTGGCTTTGATAGTAGAAACTTTATAGGGTCAGCTTTGGAAACGAGCACGACTCTATTGGATAGTAAATAGTGCCCGAATTTCTGAATTGCATGCACTAACGCTATACATGCTCTCTCATCCTTTGGATATCGGAGTTGAGCATCTCGCATTGTACGACTGAAGTAATAGATCGGTCGTTCGATGCCTTCGTCGTCTTCTTGAGCAAGGAGTGCTCCGATATCGACATCACTAGAGGCTGTGTAAAGTATCAGTGGTCATCCTTGTACCGGTGATTTCATGACAACAGGTGATAATATTATATGTTGTATTTTCTTAAATGCTTCTTGTTGGACAGTTGTCCATGTAAAACTCACTCATTTCTTCAGTAGAGGGGTGAACGAATCAATGAGCTGAGCCAATCCAGGGATGAAGCGTAAAATGTAATTTACCTTGCCCATAAAACTTTGGAGTTCTTTCACGGTGCGTGGAGGAGGCATGGAAGTAATAGCTTTCATCTTGTCTGGATCAACTTTGATTCCTTCTGTTGTGACCAGGAATCCTAGAAATTTTCCGGAGGAAACACCAAAAGCGCACTTTAGAGGGTTCATCTTTAATTTGTATTCTCGGCATCTTTTAGAAACTTTTCTTAGAACTTGAAAGTGAGATGCTCGGGTCTTCGACTTTACCACCACATCATCAACATAGTCTTCCACTTGTTTGTGCATCATATCGTGGAATATGGCAGTCATGGCTCATTGATAAGTAGCGTCGGAATTCTTTAATCCGAAGGGCATCATAGTGTAGTAGAAATTCCCAATATGAGTGCGAAATGCGGTTGGATATCTTGATATTGATATTCTATCATCATTTCTTCGTACGTCCAGGCGAATATATCTTGATATTCTTTCAGCAGTTTTATCAGTTCCGTCCTTTCCTCCGGTGACAATGCTGAGCTAATTAAAATTGTCCTTGGATCATCCTATGTCCCGATGTTAATCATTTCGAGATCATCAGTAATGGAATCAGTGCCGTCTTGTAATTGTCGTGGAGCATCTTGAACCTCTTGTTCGAGTGATGTTTCACTCTGACATGATTTTTTGGAGCGGGGAGACTCTTCACCGTTCTCCCATGTTAATTGATAATTTTTGCGTCGACGATAAATGATTCTCCCCTACGCATCATGACTAGTTATAAAATTAGATCCCTGAGTTGATACATGATCCTTGCGGTGCTTAATCAGTGTAGCAGACGACTTGATCGACTTGACGCCCGAGGATGATGGTTTGTCCGCGACCTCTTCGATGGAATTCTAGCTTAGGAGTTGAGTACTATAAATCTTGTTTGGAGGTTCGGGGATGTTCTTTTGAGACTCAAGGAATTCAGCGTCATAGATAGGGGCATAAGGAGATGATGAAGCCGCAATACAAACAATTTTGTTATTGATTAGAGCCTTCATGCATTGATGGTATGTTGAAGGAACTACTTTGTTGTCATGGAACCACGGACTTTCGAGTATCATGTGACAATCATGCTCTTGTTCGATCACGTGGAATTTGGCATTTGATTGAATAAGCCATACCTTCAAGTCTATGTATGCATATCCATCTGTATGGATCTGACTTCCTTCAAAACTTGTCATCAAGATGGGATGGAAAACGATCTTACTTTGTGGGAACTTGGCCTCCTTGAGAGTCTTCATAGTGACAATATTTGTAAAAGCGTCTGTATCAACGAGAGCTCTCTTGAATTCAGAGTATTTGATAAAACCGGCTACGTACATGGCTCGGTTATGTCCTTCATCTGCCATGCGGTCCTCTTCTCCAAATGTGATGTAGTCGATCGAGTACTCGGATACCATGGATGATTCAACGACTGAAGATGATGGAATTAGTTACACCTTGAATGATATTTGGTTGAGTGCAGCAAATGTATTCTTACGTTAATCTAAGGAGAAGTGTAAAAGCTCATATAAACTCTCGATCAGATGTGCAACTTCCTGATCCACCACTTTTTCATAAGTGGTGAAGCTGTTGTCCTGAAGGCTAGCGTCAGTTGCGTCTAGAGGCGGGTGTTGCACGACTTGAGATCCTAATATTCTTGTCAGGTCCACCATGTAGTTGAAAAAATTATCGATTGCTTCTTTCAACCGATTTATGTTCCTTTCCCGAATCTCTTGCCTTCGTGCCAGCTCGGCTAATGACGGAATTTCTCCATCAAACGTATTGATAGATGAGAAAGGAGTAGTAAACTAAGGGTGACGAATATTACCAGAGTCATTCGGATGAGCCAAAGAAGCGTCGCCATTTGAAATACTTTGACTGGAGTTTTGAATAACTGAATTGGATCTAAGACCGACTATCTTTGTGAGAATTGAGATTGCAACCGAGAGAATGATTTCCCACTGTGGTCTCCAATTTATAGATGGGGGAAAACGAGTTATTGGTTTTTACAGAATTGAGGAGACGACCATGCGTAGGGAACTCCTTGAACCGAGCGAACTATTACACCTCAAACAGATGCACTTCAAGAAGGGAGTGCTTTGAATTCGAGAGATCAATATGTAGTACTCCGGCCTAAACCAAGACAATGGTCATTCCAGAGTAAATTCAGTCATAAGAGATGATGGATCGATCTGTATGAGGGAAGTTGAGAAATGTGTGAGATCAATGGTGATCGAAGATTATAGGTGTGTTGTGTATTCTGAAAATAAGATAAGTTCTGAATGATTGAATTTGCTCTGTTGAGAGTAATTGTTCATACGTTGAGTTGTTAATCTCATATTGTCTGTTTGACGTGAGATTTTCTTGTTTTCAATCATGATTCAAAGACTTATTTATATTGTTAGAATTGTAAACACCATGATCACATGAAGTGTGACATTTGTTGGAATCAAAGAGTGGAGAAGTGGAAATCGTGTTAAAAACAGTTGCTCAACGTGCGAAGACTTGGTTGATTTTCCATCCACTACTTTGTTAACTCCTCTAACTGATTGCATGACTTGCTCATATTCTCACCGTGTGTATGAACACACATGCCATAGACCGCCAGACCAAAACCCTAGTTAATATCCCCCATATGACACGATTGATGTCTCGTGGTTTTAGTTAGTCAGCTGCTGACTTCGTGGGAAGATGAGTCAAGGTATTGCTGAGTTGAAAGTGATTTGCAAATATTCTGAAACTCACGAATTGAACATGTCTGTTAAGACATAGTATAATTCTTGAATAAATGTTGATAGCTAAAGTGAACAAATATT
Organism: Papaver bracteatum; assembly: GCA_023529315.1. Taxonomy (NCBI): domain Eukaryota; kingdom Viridiplantae; phylum Streptophyta; class Magnoliopsida; order Ranunculales; family Papaveraceae; genus Papaver; species Papaver bracteatum. Next base: position 616,344 of record JAJJWX010003038.1, read on the forward strand.
GTTCATTTGATGAGTCATTGAATATTGATAGTTGAACCAATATTCCTTGATGCGAGCAAATGCTGCTCATCAAAGCAAATATTGCTCGTTTGGTGAGTTACTGAATATTGATAGTTGAACCAATATTCATCAGTGCGAACAAATATTGTTCATCTGAGCGAATGTTTCTCTTTTGATGAATTGTTGAATATTGATAGTTGAACCAATATTCCTTAGTCTGAGCAAATATTGCTCATCTGAGCAAATGTTGCTCATTTGATGAATTATTGGTAGCATGACCAAATAAAGTATTAAATCAGAATACTGGCAATTGAACCGAGTATAATTAATAAAATTTTGGTCATGAGATCAACGTAAAATTATTAGCGTTTGAATATGGAATTATGAACCTTGGACTCAAAACCCTTATTTGATCAATTGATGATTTATTGAAAATAAACCACATAGGGAAGGAGGGACCGGATACATGGGATTATGGGTCTTCCATGTAGTTCCCAGATGCTCATGTGAGCAAAGACAAAGGTCTCTTGAAGACTTGTTGATTTTGTTGATGAAAGGACGATTAAATGCTGGTTTAATCATTAAAATAATAATGCTCGTTTGAGCCTTAGGTGATACAACCTAATTAATTATGAAGAGATGAGGGACCGACCAAGGGGTCATGAAACCGACCCTGGGTGGTCAAGGGATCAAACAATGATCGTTCCATGAAGCTCCAAAAATTTGGAAGAGTTTTGGACCTAATACGTGCAATTGCGCAAATTAGGTCAAATTGTGAAAATACATGGGACCGACTCCTTGCAAGCCAAAGATCCAACCTTGGTCGGGAAAGGTAGTATGCTTGCATCACCAAAGTGTTCGTGACTCAGTCCTGAGAATTTTGATATTTTCTGATGTGCGTTTGAGCAATCATTTGGGAAAATATGAAGAAATCAAGGATTTTGATGAAACTGAGAAAACTTCATGAGATGAAGGAAAAATAATAATAAAAATAAGGAATCATGAAGTATGGGACCGACTATGGCCAAGGCATGGCCGGTCGGATAATGAGCCCGGTCCCATAGCAATCCCTAATTCTATTATATTTTTTCATGATTTTATTGAAATATCATAAAATCAAGGAGTTTGTTGAAACTAAGGAGTTTTGTTAAAATCAAGGAGTTTCCTTGAAGTGAAAGAGTTTCCATGAGATGAAGGAAACAAATAATATTAATAATAATAATAAAATAAGGGCGTGTGGGACCGGCTTGGGCATGGTCGGCCGGCTAGGGCCCGATCCCGTGATTTTTCCCTAATTTTATGTATTATTTCATGATTTGAAGGAATTTTCATAATTTGAAGGAAACATCATGAAATCAAGGAATTTCATGGGATCAAGGAAACATAAAAAATAATAATAATAAAATAAGGGGAGTGAGGTACCGGCTAGGGCATGACCGGCCGGCTAGGGCCCGTTCCCACAAGTTTCCCTAATTTTTTATTAATTTTCATGATTTGAAGGAAATATCATGAGATTAAAGAGTTTTCATGATATTAGGGAAATAATAATAAAATATTGAGGAATCATGAGGTGTGGGACCGGCCATGACTAGGGCATAGCCGGACGGCTAGTAGACACGGTCCCATGATACCTTTCCCAATTTTATATTATTTCCTTGATGCGAAGGAAACACCATGAAACGGAGGAGTATCCTTAAAACAAAGGATATTTGTTCAAATGAAAGGATTTTCATAAGATCAAGGAAAATATTAAAAATATGATAAAATATAGAATTGGGCGTGGGCCTAGTCATGGCACGACTGGCCGGCCGGTGGGCCCAGTCCCTTAGCGCCTTGGTTAATATTTTATTATTTATTATTTTCTTTCCTATTTTGCATAGGTTCATCGTCTCATCGTATTTTGAAATACTCATTTGTGCGTTCAGGTGCTTGTTAATGCATTATTGTCAAGTACATCTGCACCATTTTGGTCGGGGCTTACTTGAAGGTAGGTCAGATGCCCGTGTGTTGAATATTTATTACTAATCCATGGAATTCTGCTGGGAAGAACCATAAATTGAAGCAACGAAATATTATAAAAATCGTTGGTTATTTTCATGGATTCAGTTAATGAATTTAATGGTTTCAGAATAATTAATTAAAGGCTCTATACTAGTACGATCGTCCAAGAGCATTAATTATTCAGGAATTGAGTGATATGAGCTTGTTGAAGTGTCATATTTCTTTTATATAGTCAAGGAAAAATATTGTTACATCCTGAAGACGTTATTGCTCTATACTAGCAGGCAAGCTGTCTAGGAGCCGTCCAATCTTTCGATTCTATATAGAAGTAATTACTGAAATTTCTCAGCATTCATGAGATATGTCCTTGCCTCAGCTAAAAGACTACACATCTACATATACTCTGAGAGACAGTATTCTCAGTCAGAGATTCTCGTGGCATGAGCTTTCATGCTTTAATGGGAGACATGAGCCTCAATACTCATATGATTGCTAGATCAAGAGCATGTATAATTATGGTTTTACGATTTTAGGCTTTGTCGAAAATCCACCATCTACACCATTATTCATAGGGATATTAAATCCGCCAACATATTTATAGATGAAAGTTACACATCAAAAGTATCAGATTTTAGGGCTTCAAGGTTGAATACGCTGGGTCAAACCCAAATAGATACATTAGTTCAGGGGATGTTAGGTTACTTAGATCCATAATACTTCCATAGTAGTCAATTGACGGATGAAAGCGATGTTTATAGCTTTGGTGTAGTTCTTGTCGAACTCTTGACAGGAGAAAAACCTCTTTCTCCTAATCGGTGCCTTGAACAAAAAAGTTTGGCTTCATTTTTCATTTATGCAATGGAAATGAATGATGTCTTGATAGACTTTCGGGATTGCTTATATTATAATAACCGCAATCTCATGTTGTGTAACTAGTAGATATATGCAAGTATGGGTCGTTCCCATGAAGAGCGGTGGAAATATTGTAATTAATATCTCAACTAAGAGAAACCAACAATAATGTTTTTGAATTTTTATAATGAGAATGAAATAATAAAATAAAAAATAAAACTAATAAAATGAGACCAATGGAAAAGGCGGTAACCAGGGTTTATAGTATTCACCACTATTTCTATTCAATTACTAAAATGAAACATAATTCATGAATATTTAATTATCGTTCGTTCTATCGACATCACCTATTATATATATTAGAATCGCAAATATCACTGGGACACCCTAAGCATGGCACATCAAAAGACTAAACCCAAGCATACACCATCAAATTGTGTTAGCGAGAAAGTTATACAAAACTAAATACATGTTCACAAATAATATATGGCTATTCTAAGCATACCCCATCAAAGGATTTACCAAAGCATGAAATATCAGACAATGAGACAAATATATTTGTGACCCTAACAATTATGCACAAAGGTCATACTAAACCGATGAAGCAACAACTCATATTTCGATAAATCGATAAATAATATCAAGAATTAATAAAATCAAATCATAATAGCCTTTACTCAATTTTATTCAATTTCAAAATAGCCTGATACTCCAAGTGGTTTCAATCTATAAAACCCTAGTTACAAGATCTTAGCAATACATGGCTTTCTCAAAAGCCATAAATATATTAAGAGAATCACAAACAAAACAAATCGGAATAAAAAAAAATGGAACTTCAAACCTTAATCCTCTCTTCCTCACTGTTGATGCGTCTCCCTTTGTTTCTCTGCCTATTCTCGGCTCTGCAGCCGGCCTCCTCCTATTTCTTTCCGTTCTTCTCTATATGTAGATGTTGTGGACATTCAATCAAGACCTAACAAATAATTTCTAAAAGGCCCAGTCCAATACCCGTGCCGATATTCAATCCCGGCTCCACCGTGACCATCTAAATTTCACCCACCAGCAAAAACACCAATCCTCGGGTCTTCTGGATCTCTTCCCAGTTTACATCTGATTCTGACCATAACATTCTTTCTCCTCTGACCGTCCAACAACCATCTTTATTGTCCTGTTGTCGTGAGCATCATTTCTATCGAACTGCAATCAGTTCAACATAGGCACCACTCCTTAGAACATCTTCATCTTCTCACCATTTAACTTCAACTCCTTGCCAAATTCAGGCGACAACAACTGCAGTACCACTGCTCTCAAGTAAGCCCTCATTCACCATCGTAGTTGCTGCCAGGTTCGTCTCTTCACATTTCAATCTGCAGTTCCATAGAGTGCACACATCCATCTTCAATTTCGAACTCCTCCTATTTCTGCCACCACGGCCAACAGCAGCTTGAGAGTATTAAATCCACCGGTATCGCGAGTTACTCCAGCCAATACACCATTTCAAAACCATCTCAGCACTCACTTCCTTTCTCCATGCTAGTAAGAACTCAAATCAACCACGACAACACATTAATACAACCCAACATAGATTCACTTGGTCACAACAACAACACAATACGAAACGGAGTTCATTTCAATAACTCATCTTCCATCTTCACTCATTTCCGAGCTCTCTATACGATCCAGCCAACATACAAACACCAGTTTGGAATATAAGACTCATTGTTGCTGCTTGGAAGCTCTGTATACGGCCACCATAACCCTTTTTTTATCTTTCAGTCCTCCATTATCTGTATCTTCACGGCAACTGCAGTTTGACAGCAACGTCGTCTATCGACTGCATTTCGGTCTACTGCACCAACTCCAATCACATCAATGCTTCTGACCCTTGCATGCTTGACCAGACAAAGAGAACTCTTGGTTGATTCACTTCCGATTCATTCTCCCCGTCTTTTCTAGCAAATAAAAGGGAAAAATATCTTTTGGTCCTTTTTTAGGTGGGCCCATGTCAGTTTAGTCATTTGTTCAAAATACATTTACTGTTTGATCCATAATTATTTAAAAATATTAAACTTACAAAAGTACCCTTCCGTATTAATTTTTACTTATTTTCATGTAGCAGTTCATTCCAGGAATGAAGTCCATATAAAAACCTAAATGTAGTTGCAGGAATTCCCACAACACACCCCTTGTAATATCTTGATAATAATTTCTTGATCTAAACTCATTTGATATGAAAATGATGATTAAAATACTAAAATTGTAAATGGACACACAGTTTTTTACATGGTTCGATCAATTTGATCTACATCCATGATTCTTTACAATGATTGTTTAAATTTACATTTGATTTACATTGATAATCTCCATTAATGGATAGAATTCTAGATCTAGTTTTTGAGGAAGAAGATGATAAAGAAAAATACATTCTCTCTCTAAAAATATCTCTCTGCAAAATATCTCTCTCCCCCTTACCAAAATTGTCTCTCCTCTTTATATAAGTATTTACATAGTGGATGACAGCTCACATGCAGCTCATACTTCCCCTATTTTAGGATCCCTTTCTACACTCTCGCAAGCTTTCTCCACATTCTCTCGAGCTCCCGCTACATTCTCTCCATAACTCTCTCCATAATTCTCCCGCTACATTCTCTCCATAATTCTCGCGAGCTCCGCTTCATTCTCGCGATATTTCTCTACAACCATAAAATCTTCACATCTTTCTCGTGTTTTATGTTGTCGTTGTCTATTACGTCATTAATTTGCGACATTTGCAATGTGTTGTTGATGAGCTCGCAAAAATGTCGTTATAAATTTCGCAAGAGTATTGCTGTGGCGATATTCTGATCCTACATCTTGCCTCTTTTTTCTTGAATATTGCTTGAAGAGCGTTCTTTAAGAAAAAATCTGTTGTTGTAGTAGTCTTTGATCTTTGTTGATGAAGGAACGAGCGAAATAATATTGGACATGAAAAGTACGTACTTGCCTCTATTCTTTTGTAAAGTTCCGGATCTTTGCGAAGTAAATAAGAAGTATCAACTCTGGGAAGTACGAAATATCCTTGAAGAAATATAAGAAGTACTCAATCCTCAAAATATAAGAAGTATCCGTCCTTGAATGAAAGTCATAAGTATTGCCTCTATTCATGCAAAATTATTACTTCAACTTAGGTGAAAATTCTTGTCCATTTTGGAAATGATTCTTGCCGAGAAGATAAAGAACATAAAATGTTTTCTTGGTAATCCATAGTTGCCTCTGTTCTTTATCTATGAAGGTTGAATCCTTGAAAAAAATTGTTGAATGAGCGAATTGTTTCTTTATTCTTATCTTGCCTATGCCTCATGTGTTGTTTTCTGACACATTCGGCGAAATTCTGGCACATTCTGCTAATTTTTGAATAATCTGCGAAATTATGAATAACCCTGCGAAATTATGAATAATATGCGAATTTATGAATAGTATTTCCTATAATAGTGCTGCGAATAGTGCCGCGAAATTATGAATAGTATTCCTGAGAGATTCTGAATATTATTCTTGAGAGATTCTGAATAGTACTTTTGCCTCATTATCTTTCTCGCAATGAACAAAATTTAAATGCAGTTAATGTTTGCAATTATTCAGTTGGTCTTATTTTGCCTTCCTAGTTAAAGGTCTTATTTTGCCAATTTTTGTTTTGCGACAAAATCGCAGGACGTCCTTACATTCGCATGTAAAGACCCATTGATCTTGCCTTATCCCCATTTTGTCAATTTCTCTGCGACAATATGACAGGCCTAAGTTTTCTTGCGAAAACAAAGCCCCATGACATTTCCGTCTTGTGATGAAATCGCAGGACGTCTTTACACTTTCATGTAAAAACCCATTGATCTCATCTTATATTTTTCTCTTGGATTTTTGCCTCTGTATAGTTGTATTCTTAAGACACTTATCATCTCCCTAATGGAGGGTGTCGCCATTATCTTCCCCCTAGTTTCCCCTTCAAGGAGGCGTGCATCGGTCATACAAGACTAGATCCTCCCATCCGGTCTTAACAACAACCAGTTATTTTCACAACCTCTTATCCTTTATGCCTATATGGCTTATAGTTATGAGACTGCACCCTAAGTGGGGTTTTCTTCGGGCCGAGTGCATCATAGCCAAGACTTGTCAAGAATGGCCAGGGTAGTTTCGTACGCCTCGGGCACCCTTGGCTCAACCGTGTACCTCGGCGCCTTGGTCATACTCTACACTCCTTAGGAGAGACCCTCGGTCGTCCAACTAGGGTATAACCTTATATAGTCGGAAATCCAAGGTACCTCTCCTGGATAGGTATCTCTCATGGAGATGGACCCCATCTCTCCATGACTCAAGTTCCAACAGCGGTATAACCTTATCCCTGAGCCATGTAAACAGATACCCCCTTATATGACGTACTTTAGGTCTTACGTTTGCCTCTTGCGAAATTTTATTCGCGAACTAGGGTGTACACCATAAAGGTTCGTCCCATTCTAATGTCTTTGCAAAATTTTATTCGCGTTTCTTTATTCTTTCATTTCTGTCATTTCTTTCATTTCTATCATTTCTTTGCGAGATATCTCTGCGAAATAATCACCAACTTTCTTCTTTGCTAAATTAATTTGAGAAATAATCATCAACTTTGTTTTGTGTGAAGTAATCATCTCCATGAAGTAAATGAACATCTGTGATTTGTTTGTTCAAGTTGCGAACGTTTGCAAGGCATGTGTCCGCGAAAGAAATGCTTATGATATGAACCACGTTTGCAAGGCATGTGTCTGCGAAAGAAATGCTTATGATATGAACCTTTGCGGAAAAAAAAAATCTTTGCGAGGAGGGAGATTTGAACCCAAGTCCTCTAGTTTACATACTCCTTCTCTGACCATCCGGGCTACTTGTTGTTTGCGATAGAAATCCATATTGCCGCAATTGTATTCCATTTCTTCTCTTTTGAAAGTTAAAAAAGATTTGAATTTTTTTTGCGGCTAGGAATTCGAATCCATGACCTCATGTCTGTTTCCACCAGCTCTAACCATCTCTGCTGGCTTTTGTTTGTGTTGGAGTGGCGAGACTCGCATATATTATTCTCATTTTAATGTTCTTTGTATACTCTTCCTTTTGTCCTTTCCTCTTTTCTTTCTTCTTAGCATGCTGCGAGGAAAACTTCTCAGGATATCTCTACGTTCTTTTCCTTCTTTTCTTTTACTGTAGTGATCATCCTTGTTAATTGTTTGCTGGTGCTTGGTTCTTCGTTGGAATCGTCATATGTGCATTCTTGAAAGGGCAAGTGCTGCGAATAACAAATCAAGTTAGCAAACATTCTATATACAATTTCACAAGTATATCATTTCCATTCTGTTTTGATATGCAAAATCTCACAACTACTCTTGAGATCTCATTGCAAGAATTTAACATCTCATTACAAGTTCGGTTGGGATCGAAATTTTTTATATTCCACATTTTTGAAGAACGGATTTGTAAAACAAAACTTGTTTTGAAGAAATATTTCGTTAGATAAATTAAGTTCTTGTAAGACCATAGATTGGTTTTGAATAATTTTATTAAACTTCATTTAGAAATTCCCAGACCCAAGTAACTGAAGATAAAATTAGAGAAATAAGGAAGAGTCTTGCTCTTTTAGAGCTAGTGGAATTCATAATGTAGTTTTGAGTTCTTTGCGTTGTCGAGTTGAGTTCTTTTGCGTTGATTAAGTTTCATTTCTTTGCGTTGCGAACATGTGGAACTGCTTCTCCAGGTCGCGAGAAACCTGTTCTTCGCTGCATATCAAGGAAACAATGATTCGAGTTGTAGTTTATGTGGTGTAGATCATCTATTGCGTCTCCTGAACTATTTTTTTTGTTCTTTCCTCCCTTATTTTTTCCTTTGTAGCTCAAGCTATCATGTTTTAGTTTGATGGCAACACTACTGTACGTAGTTCTTTGTTTGATGACTTTGTTTTATGATGAACAAGTATTGAGGTTGATGAAGTGAGCTTGAATGTTGCATTTCATGAATTGACTTGGTGATGGAATGAACTGTTTTAAGTTATTTTCTTCTCAAGATATTTTTGTCACTTCATTTCCTACTGCTGGTATTGATGATGGGATAAACTTTATGAAGCATTGTACTGAACTGCATTTATACTGGTTATTCGTTGACGATGGTACTTCACTGATGATGATACTTCGTCATATCCTTTATGGCAACAAAGCTTCGCTGGCTAAGAACTCTAACCTAGTGGAATTGGTTTGAATTCTCTATTAACCAAATATGGTTTTTCAGAGTTTGATGGTATCTTCTTCACCAAGAATTATGAGTTGGTGTATGGAGTGATTACTGCTATCATTAACTTGTTTTTTTTTTGTATGTTTGTTGGATTCGTGGTCTGTTGCATTCTGCAACTTTCTTTTATATTGGAGTTTTGACGCGGCTTGAACATCTTCATCTCTGTGTACCTGGCTTCTGAATGACGTAGACTTTTCCTTGCTTTTGGATGTTTACGTATATGAAGCTTGTCTTTGCATGAGAATTCATTTTCACCTAAGTTGTTGTCTTTGCCTAAACCACATTGCTTTTATCTTATGCTTGGTTTAAGCTGATGACCCTGGAGAAGTGGACATTGATTATGATTTCTTCTTTACATTTAACTTGGATTCATTCCTTGTGTACTAATCAATCATGTTGTTCCTCAACGCGCTTGTTTTCATGAATCTTCTGCATTGTTCTCTAGTTTGTTTTCTTAGTTGGTGATGCGGATTCTTCTTCGCTGATCGGTGATGCTGTACACTTGGTTCTTCGGACTTGGTAAGTTGAATCATCCCTTTAGGGGTCAAACTGGTTTGATCACAAATTCTTTCTTGCAGAGAATTACTAGCTGGTTCTTTACTGTGTCACTGGTGATTTCGTGAGTAGTGGTAAGAATTTATAGTTGTCGATGAAGTGGCTAGGCTGCTGGAGATGAAAGGATGAAAACGCTCCCCTTTTGATCGTGTTGTTCATGTCTAATAAAATGAATCGTGCTGTGTTTAAACTTCCCTGGACAATGTCTCCTATCATTATCTTTCCTTCGCGAATTTCGCTGGAGTTTGGTGATAGGGATTTACTTCGTTTACCTGGAGTTATTGACAGAGCTAATTACATTGGTATTTCTCCTTCTGCTATTTGTTGAGAGTTTTCACTTTTTACGAAGTAGTTGCCTTTTCAGAATTTCGCTGGACATTGCGAGAATGTAGCCTGATGGACCGACCATCCAGTGAATTGTTGCAGATGGAAAAGAAGTTTCGATGTAACTGTAAATAATCAAAGGAGAGTTAGGTTAGATTGCGTCATATGCTATGTGAAATTCTCACGAGTTAATGGGAAGAGATTTAAGTATGGAATGTTTCCAAAAATTGTTCAAATAGGATCTGAGTTAATGAAAAAATTTCGAAATTTTATTTTGTAAATCATCTAGATCTAAATAATCAGAGATGAAATCAGAGAAACGATAAAGGAATTTTTATCCTTTGAGACAAATTTTTGATGAAATTTCTGGCTGATATCTTGGTCAACATTTTCTTTCAGATCTTATTGTTGGTGTAGAATTATCGAATTTCATTTTCCATGCTTTCATTGTGGTCGTTTGTTTTTGCTACTACGATATCTTCACCTCTTGATTCTTTTGGACAGCCGAAATTATTTGTTTACGGAAAGTGTTTCTCCTGCTTAAAATTAGGTTTTTCCCTCATAACTTTGAAGATTCAGTGATATCTGTTGCTAATCAGTAACTAAACTTCGGTTGTCCCTGTTTCTAGCGCCAAAATGCAGTTGCAGGAATTCCACAACACACCCCTTGTAATATCGTGATAATAATTTCTTGATCTAAACTCATTTGATATGAAAATGATGATTAAAATACTAAAGTTGTAAATGGACATCAACAAATCGAGATCTTCAACACGAGCAGTAAACAAATATCTCATCATCTTTATCTTCAACACCAGCAGAAACATCAAAAACGCATCTTCATCTTCGTCTTCGTCTTCAACAGTAGCAAAGAAATCTAAAACGCATCTTCATCTTCGTCGTTTACATAATATTTATATGATTCTTCGTCATATTCATTTTTAACACCATCATCTTCATTTTCATCAAACACCAACAGTAAAAACGGAGAAAGAAAATCAAGAACAGAGAAACTAGATCTGAAAAACTCTGAGAGAGAAAAAAATTCTGAAAATAAAGAGGAGAGAAAATGTAAATCTAAGAATGAGATATTTTTTTAGTGATTTTGTCTATATATGTGGCCCCAAAAGGGTATTTTTGCCTCCACATAATGATATTTACATCATCCATGACATCATAATTTCTAGGACCAAACTATAATATATTTTACCAAAAAGGACCAAACAGACACATGACTGGGTCAACTGGACTAGACTCTCTCTAATATATTATTCCTAGGACTATATGGTATTTCCTACCAAATAAAATTCATCACCACCAGCGTCCCAAGTAACTTGTGTCTCAAGCACACAGCTCCCGTCAGAATCAACCGCATCAAACTCCATGGTCGTCATGAAATAGATAACACACCACTGCTATTAAGGTACCCGGTAGATAATTTGCAGAGCACCGCCTGCTGTACTCAAATCTTGGCTTCATTCAAGTCTCAAGAACATTCTCTTTGTTCCTGAACAGAAATAAGAACTATTGTTGTTTATCTCATTGCAGTCACGGCTAAGATCTGTCCATGCAATTGATATCGATGTCGAGATACACTCTAGCGTCATCTTGATGTTGTTGAGAGAAGTTCTCGAATTCAAACCAGAGATGAAGAATGCTCCTTGTCCTTTTCTGCGATGTGTGTGCTTTTCTCCGTAAATGCCATTTTGGTGCTAATTTAGGCCAATAATTCTCCGGAGATCAGGTTCACATGGTTCACATGTACTTTCTACAAAAGCACTAAAATAATATTAATAGGCAAAATATCGAGTCCTAGATAATATAAATATGGGTATAAAAGGTAGCACTTACGTGCTTATCATGTCTTTAAGCTTATCGAACCTCAAGTAGCGAAAGAAGGGAGTCGTGAGCATATCATTGCAGTTATGGAGATTTCAAGGAGATGCCTCAACATGGAGGGTGAAAGAATACCTATAATGAAACAAGTTGCTGCAGAACTAGAAAACTTGAGTAAATTAGAAACACATCCATCTGGAGTTTATTATCAGCAAAGCCATGAACATAGGTCTAAAATATTTAATGATGAGCCAACAGATCTCTATTCTGTACCAATAAGCTCTTACACATCTGGTGATACTGGTCAGCACACTAGTATGGAGAAAGATATGCTCGTGCCAATAAACGTACCCCGGTAATACCATATGAGTTTTATTGTATTCAATAATTGGGTAAGTTATAATAAGTGAACTTACCTACTTGGGTTGAAATGTGCATTTCTGTATTTATTTTTTCTGGTCTGTTTTTAAAATTTCAATAATTTGAATGTGATTGTTGTGGTTGAGCTGACCATTTCCAAAATTGTGTTGTTTGGCACCTTATATCGAGATGATATTGTAACTGCAGGAAATCTTACGGCACACCCAAATGAACTTAAGAGAATGCTAAATTTTATTGAAATGAATGTGTTTAACACTAAGTATACATCCCAAACCATAATAGAAAACTCTCCAGAACAACTCTCACAATATGCCTCTACAAATATAAAATGTCCAACCCCTTTTACATTGTCTTGGTATTCCTTATATAGTTGTTTGGTGAAATGGAGTACATCTCATCATTTACTCACTAACATTCACACTTTTCACGTGACTTTGTTTTTACTACGCTACTTCAAAATTTATTACTAAAGTCTTCCTTACTTCGGCGATAACCACAGTGGTATGTTTGTACATCTATCCCCATTTCTTTTCCAACAATTTATCTTCGCTAAGTACCAACTTTCTTCGCTTCTCGTCTCTCTATGATTCGTCATTTCTGATGGAATATCCTCTTCCTTATGTCTTTTCTCTACTTTGCCACCGGGACTTCGCAACTTCTAATTTCACTAATTGTTCCGTTAGGTCTATTGACTGATGATTTGACCTCTCTGTATCCCATTAAATGCATTTTCTCTGAATTTGGTAATAATATCTCTGATGAATACTATTCATTGATTCCTTACGTTTTCGCAGCCTTACACGTGGCATTATGTTCATGAATTGGTTCTTGTATAACTACTTTGTACAATTACAAACCAAACCAATTTTGTTTCAAATAGTTATATACATATTCCTATAAGATAATTAACATTTGAACAACTCTCTTGAAACATATTTAGATTCATTTGATTATCTATCATGATTGATTGATCATCATATTTGGTCTAGAAATGTTAGATAAATATGGCTAAGTTATAAGTGTTAATATGGATAACTTCGGTTAACTATTATTGAGCCAACAAGTATACACGTTTGGGTACGGTTCATCCATATCTAAATATAGGTATATTTCATTTGTGTGTATCAAGCTAATACCATCTAACGGTGGAGATTGATTGCTTAGTTTCTAAGAAGACTTAGCTTCTAAGCAGACTTAGTTTGAATCTTAAATCAGGAGTTTATCTAACAGTGAATATCATTTGCTTTGTTACTAAGCTATCTTAGATTTGATTGTAAGAAACCCTGATTTGAAAGGCTATACAAAGGAGAACTCTAGCATCTTGGAAACCTAATCCCAACACCTCTGTGTGTCCCAGTTACAAACTAGAGTCGATTCTCCATTAACCTATGGTTTTCCAAAACCATTATTAAGTTAACGACTTGAAGACTTCATTTGGGATTCGTGAAGCGAGATCCAACTATTTTCTCTGTAGTTGCATATTCTGATCTTACTTTTTCTATCATATTGACCTTTATCTTTTCTAAGATTTACCCGAGATTTATCTCCGATAGGTAAGATATAAAAAGTAATCACAACATTTCTTCGTCTCAGACTCTTGTGATTCCGCGATAACTTTTTCTGTTAATCAGTTGGGTTATTATGAGGTGACTGATATTTCTAGGCTGCTCTTCGGGAGTATAGGTCCTGGGTATTAGTTGATTTTCCTGTTCACCTTGATTTATCTTAAGACAAAAACAAAACCAAGAATAGACTTATCTGTGGGAGATAGGTTTGTTTATAAGTCTTCGACTTAGGGTCGTAGCAAATCTTAGTTGTGGGTGATATTATATAAGGGAATCAAGTGCGTAGAGTCATGTTGGGATTCAAGAGGCGTAAGGAACGGTAATGTACCTTAATTGGCATAAGGAAAATAATTTCTTAAAGCACATGACCAAGAATTTAGCAGTGTTGAGTTCTAACGGGAAGGGTGCTTGAATTTGAGAGTTGCGAATTCCTATTATTCTATTAGTATAATTTCTTCTACAAAAAATGATTTTCGATTTTCTTCATATCTCTTTATTTTCCATTTTTTGATTTTGAGTGTGTTTTTCTTCCTATATATAATAGAGATACTATCACGATGGCACATAAATATTTATATTATCCAGCCAAAGTAAATATCGGTACTTACATTAGCATATATGCTCGAGTTTCTAATTTGAATGGAACTTTCTCTTATTGCTGACCACTGGACTGCACTTGAGTTGAAGACCTTCCAATTACCGGCTTGATGCCTTACATCGACCAAGATAAAATCTATAATGTAGAATATACATCAATTGTAAAACTCACATCATTTTTAATAATTTATTTTCTTCCGATGGGTTTATGTGTGAATCTAAAGCACGCTCATATTGTAGGCATCCTAAAAAGCAGTTATAGATTTCATTTATTGTCATGTTTTAATTCAATATTTTGGTTAAAAGCCCTTGGATTTGAATTCATGGGAGTACAAGACAAGCAAAATATCACTATAGTTCTAATAATCAAGAATAAAATTCTATGGTTGATAGGTGCATTATTTGCATTAGTTAGATACTCAAATACTTTGCTTTCTTGATAGTTTTTGTATCATTATGCTTTGATTTTGTTTGTTTTTGAGTTTCTAAGGTGCTTGAGGTTATCTTGACCAAAAGGGAGTGGAACTCGCTCAAATCCGGAATTTCTTTGTATCACCTTGAAGAGGACGAAAAGACGAAGGCAAAGGTGAAAGAACGAGGTTATTCCGACCTCGTATGAAGAAGTTAGAAGCCTCTGAAGAAAGTTAAAGTTGTCGCAAAAGTGAGACAGCACATAACTGTTAAAGACAGGCAGCACAATTACTCAGGGTAGCCGAAGAACAGAAAATGAACTGTCAGTCTCGGTAGACCGACAATGGAATGAAGATTGTTAAAGGCAGATAGCCAGTTCGTTAAGGGGCACCTTCTCCTTTATAACTAAAGCTAGGTTGGGAGTTTTCACAATTAAATTCAAGCTGCTGCCAAGAGTTCGTACAAGCCTTAGGAGGTTTACGAACCGATACTAAAGTGACAAGTCTGTTTGCCATAGCCTGGGTTTACATTCCGGGCGAGAGTTGTTTCCATTGAACTAGGAGAAGAATGGAGTAGATTCAAAGGTGTTTGAGAAATATTGAGTGTTACTGCCATTGAAGAGGATTTGTAAATGTTTAGAGTCTCTGAAATGATTTTAATGAATGGGTTTGTGTTAGAATGTTGCAGGGAAGAAGATAGAGTGATCCGAAATCGACAACAAGCTTCATGTCTGCATCACCAGCAAACTGCACGAGAAGTGTTCGAAAGAAGGCCTGAACGACCTCGGCTTCTAGTTTAGTCTGTCGTGACCATCATATCAAAATACTGTGTACGATTGATCTATCGGTAATTGGTTGAAGTAACATGAGTCTGTGAGGTCGAATGGATTCTTGGGTACCACAGATTATATAAGACTTGGGTTGTTTGCATGGAGTTTTAACGATGGTTGTGGAGACCGGTACGAGTGGAAATAAAGAGTGAATAATGCTTCTGCTGCCATTATTGGAAATTGGTATTGACAGTGGTGACGAAAAGAGGGCTCGAATGGAAGTATGTTGGAAGCGATCAAATTTTGGCGCCGTTGCCGGGGAGGCAACGGTTGTCACTTGTTTTTGGTTTCTTTTTTTTGTTTTTTGTTTTGTTTTTAGTTTTTCTTATTTTCTGGTTTTGATATAGTTTTGAGAACTCTTGTTTCAGGTACTTATTATGGACAGAGCATATTGGAACAATGGATACGGTTATCAACCTCAACAACATTATGACTATTATCACCCTTGCGTGGAATATAATCAAAACCAATCCTTTGGTTATGATCAATACTCCACGTACCCTTATAGTTACTCTCATACATTCCAACCTTCTCATGGTAGTTATGTAAGTGAGCAACCACAGGGAGGGGAGAATAGTTGTACTCCTATGAATATTTCTTCGAGTTTGGTGGATGAGATGCAACAATTTATGGTCAGTATGGAGTCAGTTTGTAGACAACCAAGCGTGGAAGTAAGTAATTCTACCTTTTCCTTGTCGAATGAGTTTTACCAACAAATGGAATGCTATTTTCAAAATTTGGATGGATCACTCCAAGAGCTTCAAAAAGGTGTTTCCTATTTAAGACAAGGCATTGAAGAATACAAAGAGGACATGCAAAAATTTGCGAAAGACCAAACTTTTTTTAGAGGTAGCCAATCTTATGTTAATTATGATAGTGATGATGACTATGAAAATACATCGCTTGAACCAAATCATGGTGACATCCCCGAGAAGTGTACAACGGAGTCTTTTTGCAATCAAGGGTTTGAGTCTAATGAAGAGGAGTATGTTGAGAATGAAACCGGTATAACCAATATTGTGGAAGACCCAATTGAGCTTGCATATGATTGTAATGATGATGTTAATGTCGAGACTTTGGTTAAGGAAGAAACAAACGAAGAATGGTTGCAAGGTTTGATAGAGGACCATGATATAAAAGAGGTAAATAATTCACTTGAGTTTTTCAAGGATGAAGAGGATTCCGTAATACAAGAGATTGTGCGAGGTTTGTCTAACCCTTTGCATATTGTTTCTTCTCATTTACCTCTTATTGGTTTGAATGTATGTGCTTCAAAAACATTATTGAATGACTTTGTTTCTCGATTTCTGCCATTTGAGAAACTTGATTCTCATACTATGCAGGTTATGGAACAAGAAACCGTGGAAGTACCCGACTCCTATATTCTTTATGCACTTCCAAGTGTGGACAAGAATAAGTGTGGGGGAAACTTTTATCGGTTAATAGCTTCATTTCTGTTTTATATTACTAATATTTGTGTGAAGCTAGTGTTTGCAAAATAGGTGTTATGGATGGATCCCCAACTTTTCAGATTATTGGTGTATGGGGAATGAATCTTACAAGAAGCTAAGTCGGGCTGACGACTTTAAACCAAGCGCTGAATGGGAGGCAACCCAAAGGTTTTGTATCTTATACCCTTTTATTTATTTTTGTTTTTATTGTTTTCATATCATATTTGCATCCCCATGTTTAATTTCATTAAGTCTTTAATCTATCTTAGAAGAGAATTATGACGAATACCTTTTCGTCAGAAAATTTCAGATTGCGCGTTTTTTAGTTCAGTCGAGACACCATAACTGTCAGACCGTTTATCAAAACACTGTGAAATTTTGACACTGTGTAGAAAACACGTAGGTGAACAACTTTTGTGAAATGGAGGTTTTCCAAATTCCTTACCAATTTTCACATTTTTTGCGTTTTATCTGCTGTTATGTCAGAATTTAGACTTTTCGGTTTTACACATTGAGGAGAATGTGAAGTTTAAGTGTGGTATTTTGCATATAGATTTTTCAAAATTTTGCATAAAAACACCTTCAACTTGTAGAGATTTTAGAGTCATTTGCATCCTTCTAGGTATGTTTACATAGAGAATTCTGACCGACATAACTGAACTTGGAAGTGTTAGGGAACTACATTCAGATTTCTTACGAATTGGAGTGTTAAATAATGGATTTAATCATGCCGGTGATGCAAATTAGGAGCAGAGAGAAATGCATTATTAGAGTTGTTGATCAATCATTAGTGGAGGCTACCCATTTTCATATCAACCAAGGCACCGACCAAAAATTCTTCCATTACTAAAGAGCTTCTTTTGAGTGTTTGTCATTGTACGTTAATTCCGGGTAGAATGGTGAGCTACCCAACTTCACACCAATTTCAGCACTATTTTTGATCTCTTGAGTGCTAATTTTTGTCAATCATGAGGGTGACGTCTATGGATGAAAGCCTCTTTCTTGTAGTTCGATTTGCAGTTAGCACCATTCTCTCTCTCTCGACAACAACGGGTCCATAGAAACACCACAATTATCAACAAGGAGAGACATCAAAATCTACAAGGAAAGTTGAAGACGTTTGAGGTTCACAAACAACGGAACGAGAAAAAGAGCAAATATCATATTCAAGTAAAGCAACATACAATGAGCAAATTTTACATACATGTTGAAGACTTACAATATAATGAGCGGAATTTTATATCAAAGTTGAAGACTTATTTACAAGAGCGAAGAAAAGTAAAAGGTGAGAATTATTGAAGTTTATGATTTCAAGACGATACAAGTTGTGAAGAATCAAGCGGTAAAGTACTTTTCCATGGCCATGGTTTTTTTTTTTTCTTCACTTTGTTTTGTATTTTGTTTCTCTTGTCTTCAAAAAAAAAAAAAAAAAATTGAAAAAGAAAAAAGAAAAAAATTGAGACAAGAGAAATATTTATTATTGTTTTTGTTTAATAATCCGTGGGGAAGGAAAATATATAATGAAGTTTCAAGCGACATGGATTTTAAGGAAAAATATTACAAATTGTCAAGGATTTACGAAGTTCAAGAATTTATCATCAATAGTTGAAGCCGAAGACCACGAAGATGAAAAGCGGAAGACGTTTCTATTGGATTCCGTGAGAGTGGTGCTATCATAATTGGCAATCGGATGTGAAGGTGAGTAAGTAATCTCATCCTCGATAAAAGTGGTTGATTTCCTTTCTTAGAGATCGTCAGAAAAATGGTTTTTCAAAATAGTAAAAGATATGGGTTTTTAAAATATTTCGGAAGTTATCCTTCCCACCATTCAACGTGTTGCAGGAATTCTCTCTTCATTCCTACCTGCACACATGTGAGACCCATAAAAAAAGCCGTCTTTTTGAGTGCAATTTCATAAAATCCTTTGAAGTGAGGCTGAAGTTGAGGCGAAATGCTTATTGATCGTTTCTCAAACACGTATTCTCTCATTATGGTGTGGTTATTTCTCACTCAAGATTTAAGAATGAATATGTTCTTTGGTATTTCTAACTTCTTATTACTAGCATGCAGAAATTATATGTCCTCATAGCTCTTTGGATGCTTTGGACGCTGGAACGCTTTGAAGTTGGAGTAGGTTTTGTGGGTATATCTCTAGTAAGCCCTCACGAGACTATAACTCATCCACTAGGGACACCTAGGGGTTTAAAGGCTTGTTATTTATGCTAAAATTAACCGTTTTCTCGACGACATGGTGTTGTTGTACCTTATTTTATTTTTGTAGTTTGTTCGAGGACTAGCAAAAGGCAAGTGTGGGGGAATTTGATAGGTGCATTATTTGCATTAGTTAGATACTCAAATACTTTGCTTTCTTGATAGTTTTTGTATCATTATGCTTTGATTTTGTTTGTTTTTGAGTTTTTTAGGTGTTTGAGGTTATCTTGACCAAAATGGAGTGGAACTCGCTCAAATCCAGATTTTTTTTGTATCACCTTGAACAGGATGAAAAGACGAAGGCAAAGGTGAAAGAACAAGGTTATTCCGACCTCGTATGAGGAATTTAGAAGCCTCTGAAGCAAGTTAAAGTTGTCGCAAAAGTGAGACATCACAGAATTGTTAAAGACAGGCAGTACAATTACTCAGGGCAGCCGCAAAACAGGAAATGAACTGTCAGTCTCGGTAGATTGATAGTGGAATGAGGATTGTTAAAGGCAGATAGCCAGTTCGTTAAGGGGCACCTTCTCCTTTATAACTAAAGCTAGGTTGGGAGTTTTCACAAATAAATTCAAGCTGCTGCCAAGAGTTCGTACAAGCCTTAGGAGGTTTACGAACTGAGACTAAAGTGACAAGTCTATTTTCCATATCCTGGGTTTACATTCCGGACGAGAGTTGTTTTCATTGAACTAGGGGAAGAATGGAGTAGATTCAAAGGTGTTTGAGAAAGATTGAGTGTTACTGCCATTGAAGAGGATTTTTAAATGTTTAGAGTCTCTAAAATGATTTAAATGAATGGGTTTGTGTTAGAATGTTGCAGGGAAGGAGATAGAGTGATCCGAAATCGACAACAAGCTTCATATATGCATCACCAGCAAACTGCACGAGAAGAGTTCGAAAGAAGGCCTGAACGACCTCGGCTTCTAGTTTAGTCTACCGTGACCAGCATATCAAAATACTGGGTACGATTGATCTATCGGTAGTTGGTTGAAGTAACATGAGTCTGTGAGGTCGAATAGATTCTTGGGTACCACAGATTATATAAGACTTGGGTCGTTTGCATGGAGTTTTAACGATGGCTGTGGAGACCGGTACGAG
Source organism: Papaver bracteatum (assembly GCA_023529315.1). Classification (NCBI taxonomy): domain Eukaryota; kingdom Viridiplantae; phylum Streptophyta; class Magnoliopsida; order Ranunculales; family Papaveraceae; genus Papaver; species Papaver bracteatum. The sequence continues at coordinate 636,731 of JAJJWX010003038.1, forward strand.
TGGCAATGAAGAGTGAATAATGCTTCTGCTGCTATTATTGGCAGTTGGTATTGACAGTGGTGAAGAGAAGAGGGCTCGAATGGAAGCATGTTGGCAGCGATCAATGGTTCTAATAGGCTTCATGGGCATTCTACCCAAACTTAATCTAATATCTAAATATGTAAGTTATAAAAAAGCCATGGAAGAAGAACTGTAAAATAAAAAAGAGTTCGATTTCTTTTTAAACAGAGTTTAAAGTTCCACAACCAGGAGAAAAACGATCTCCAATTGACCCACCGAAATCAATTTCCATATCTAAAACCAAGGGCGTGATGGTGGTGTTTTTGCTTGTGGTGGAGGAGAAGAAAAGATACACGTGGAAGATTACTATGTCGATGGTTGAGATGTTGCTAATGGTGCTGGAAGTGATGTTTCTGGTGGTGGAAAAGGATAATAAAAGAAGATGATTTTGTATATGAGGTGGTGTTTTGATGGTAGAAAAAGATAATATAGGATGATAATCTGTAGGTGGTGGTGGTGGTGATGATGATATTTTGTGGTAATAAAGATGGTTGAGAAAAAGAAAATAGAGGAGGATGCACCTGTCAATGGTGGTGGGGCTACCAATTGTGCTGGTGTTGTTGTTTTTGGTGGCGGAGAAAGATACTGAGAAAGAATTTTGCAGATGGGGTGGTGGTGGAGACGATGGTGCTATTGTCGGTGATGTTGATTTGGTGTCTATAATGTCGTCGCAATCCAACACGTGATGCACCTGGATACATCAAGAACTAAAATTTAATCTATTTGCATTTATAAATATGAAAATCAAGTTTATCAAGTAATTAACACAAGATACACCCAGATACAACAAGCAATAACATAACAAGCACCTGGGTATATCCAATAATAACACAAACTTTACCCTTGTAAGATCAGAATATCGCAACAACAATACTCTTGTGAAGTTTTCATCTACAACGTTGCGAAGACGTCGCAGAGAAAATGAAGATGCCATATAATAAGTGATGTCAGCTCAAAAACGAGAAAAGTGTGATGATATTGCGAGATTTAGGGAGTTTGCGAGGTTAACATTTGTAAGCTTGCGAGAATATCGCAAGTCAGATCCGAAATTAAAGGAAATCTTAGATGTCATCCACTATGTAATTCCCTATATAAAGAGTTGAACATGGCGTAAGAAGAGAGAGATCTTTTTCGAGTGTTGAGCAAGTCATTGGGAGAGAGAAAGTCCATAGATGTTGTTAATTTCTTAGTTTGATTTATTTCCTTTCTTGTAAAATTGGTGAGATTAATCAATAAAGATTGTGATTGTTCATCTTTAAATGATTTGATTATATGAATTCTTGTGAGGGGTGTAGTGTGGGATTTCCTGCAACTACATATTGGCGCTAGAAACAAGGATTCCTTGTTTTTAGTGTGAAGATTAGTATTGTGATCTGAAAGAATTTGGAGTAGTTGGTGAAAAGTTTCATATAATTTTTAACAATTCATTGAGATTGAAGAGATGTTTAGAAGAAAAAATGCTCCAAGGCAACCAACAACTGTTAGAAGGAGTAAGAGACTTGCTGAAGAAAGAAGGAATGAATTTGGGGAATCTTCAAGAATGAACGCAAGAAACAATGGATAAAATCAAAGTTCAACAGCAAATTCAGCGTACGCCAGCGCAAAATAGAGTTATAAATGATAGAGTGAATGTACATACATGGAAGTTAGATTCAACGGGTGAAGCGGAAGAGGAGCAACAATTAAAAAACGATAGGCGAATAGAGGAAGATCATGAAGAAGTTGGATGAACAATTCATGGAAATGGAGAAGTTGAAGCATTAGAGACGTTGAGACAAAAAATATATGAAGAAAGAAGATTAGAAGCAGAAGAGCGTGCAAATATGACAAGGAAAAATCATGAGTTGAGGATGGAAAATATGAGATTACAGAATAGAAGGTTAAGGAGTACAACAAGGTCAAGTTCATGATCAACTAGAGGAGAAAGAAGACGAAATACACATATGGAAAGTGTTAATGAGGATATTCCAGATTGTTGATGGTGGAATTATATTCAGGGCTAAAATTGTAAAATCCAAATTCTAAGCTGACGTCCTGCAAGGGATAAAGCCTTCATGCGGTGAATATTCTCACCATATTATTTCATTGGAGCATGTGCAACCATCCCTGAGAATTAAAACCTACCCAGAGCGGAGCATGTAGCAACCATCCCGATTTTCTGTTGGTTTACAACATTGCAATTAATGCCCTACTCAAAGCCTTGTGTTCGACATGCAAACACCTGTAGGCTACCTGACGGTGGGTTATATTAGCCCCGCTGAATGCATGCAAGACTACCCATGTTAGTCTCACCTGCTGAAAACAAACTCAAAAATAGATCTCATCTGTCCAACTTCGCAGGCATGGTTGGACGGTCTAGATCATGCGCGGGACCGAGTAGCACGCACGCACATGCTCACCACCGATCCACCTTCCTCCTGGAGCAATCGGTCTCCCCATGGAAGTCGTGGAAGCTGCAAAACGATAAGCTTCAAATTGCGGGCCCACAACTAGAAGAAATTAGGGTTCGGTGCAGGCGCGACCTCCCTACTTTCACCTAACGAACGAGAGGCTTAAGATGATCGGGATTATCGGCCGATGGTGCCTACACGTCCGCCGTGGGTCCATATTTATGGTACACCAATCAGCCGGAATTCATGGTGGCTACACGTCTCGGAAATCGCGCCCGAAAGAGGCATAAAGGGTCCCTTCTAATCTCGGCCATCCGTCATCGCAGGCCAGAACGGGCGACCCAGATTGCTCTGATTGACTTCCAGCTGGCATGGACGTGTAGAGTGGCGTCCCACCAACATGAAGGGACAATCGGCCACTCCATACACGCCTCCCAAGGCATAAAACCGTTAGGGTGAAAGAGGAAGCTCGCAAGCCTTCCAAACCCTAATCCAACGGTTATTCCTCCATCAATCTCGTCCGTCCAAGTTCGCATGCTTGGATGAATAGCCTAGGAAGGGAGTTAGGTGGAAAACAAGATATCACCGTGATCATCATCCTCCACACTTCCCCATGGCATAACCGGCCAAGGTGGATCCCGCTCATGCGAACTCCGAACAACGCCTGAACATAGCTAGTTGAGTCACTTCAACTTGCAATCTTTTCATCAAGGTTGTGTAGGCTTCAAGTATGTTAAGCATATTTAATGCACCGCATGCATACAATATGCGCCTACAAACAACTTGATTATTTTACCTAGCACCGTTTGCTACCTTATGTGGGTCCCACAACTCACTCGAGATGTTAATCACGTCACAACTGGGGGATACAAACTGGGGTATTGGTCTGGAGGTTTACAGCGTGCAGCGTGCAACACGCCATCACAAGATCGTGTCAGGGAAACATGGGCGGTTAACGATGATAGGAGAAGTGGGCAAGCAACCGTGTGACACTAACACACAACTCCACTTCCTCCATCACTCCACTTCCTCCACTTTCCCACGAGAGACGTGATGAAGGCTTATCGACTTGTATAAATAGGTTCTCCTCCCTATTTCCAACAACACAGAAAAAACCAAGTGTTAATACCATCGTATTCAACACCCAGAGCCTGCCTGCAACATTTGCTAGCCTTCTCAAACCTTCTGTTAACAAGTCATCAAATAGCCTTCACCTTCATACTCTCAACACCTTCTTCGCTTCCCTCCCTAAGATCAACCTCACATCCTTCACCTGTGATCGAAACAAATATGGAACGTCCGTGTCTTCGGTTTAGGCCGGAATTGTACAGATTATCTCTCGAATCAAAAGTGCTCATCGTGCAGCACATTTGTTGAAGGTTTAAATTCACTTCTCATCCACACACACCCAAAATTACCTAAACCTGCAGAAGTAGTTTTCTCCCACAAACAATTGGCGACCACAGTGGGAGGTTAATCTATCGGTTGTGAAGTCGATCTCTTCAATACCATTTCAATTTTCAAGAATGGTGGATCTTAGATCTGGATCATCAACCAATCCCGAGGGAGGTAGCGCCGACAACACTTCTAGCGCTGATATCCCAATTAATGGTGTCACTATACAACCCGCCAGTACAACCAACGTGTCCCGTGGAGTTGCGTCTTCTACCATCAGTACCACCAGTATCAGCGGAGCAGGAGCGGATATTCTAGTACGTGTGACACCTCCCATTACAAGAGCTAGAGAGGCTGCAAATCCAGGCATTTCCTCAAGCATGACACCTCCGTCCATCACCGAACGACGCTACTCCCCTTCAGGACGAGGATCTGGAGGACCCAAAGGAGGACAACCTCCTATCACCATGGTGGACTTGATGGAGAGGCAAGAAACCCTCGCTAAAGCTCAGGAAGACATGGCAACCACTCAGAAAGAGGTACTCACCTTCCTTAAAACATTAACCGATCGATTACCGCAAGAGTCGAGACATCCCCAAGGGCCAACAAGAAATACGTTCAGCCCACCTGGAGTAGGTGCCTCGGTCACGCAAGCCTACCTAAACGAAGAGTCTTATGCTGCTGACCACGCAAGAGAAAGGGACCAGGAGCATCTCAGGGAAAGGAGCCGACCATCCAACTTTATTACACGTGAATACCTGGAGAGACTCCTCCAAAATCGTGGCAAAGAAAATCTAATGGACGCGCATCGACACCAGCCTCCATATCCACAAGACGTGCAGCGGATTCCTCTTCCCAGGGGATACACCTCCCCTTAATTCACCCTTTACGATGGTACCGGTAATGCTCTGAACACGTCTCTCGATTTTTAGAATCCTTAGGAGAACAAGAATACAATCACGTTCTCCGCCTGAAGGAATTCTCCAAATCACTTACGGGGAGAGCCTATACGTGGTACAACAACATCGCACCCGACAGCATATCCAATTGGAGTGAGATGGTCAGCGCGTTTTACAAGAAGTACTTCTTTGTATCTGAGCAAGTTACTTTCTCATACCTGTGGAGAATCTCCCAACGGAACAACGAATATCCAAATGATTTTGTCAAAAGGTTAAGAACACAAGCGTTGGACTTCCATGAACCAAATGTCACAGAACGACAGCTGGTGGAATTATGCATCAACGGAATGATACCCATATATCGCGCCCTGCTGGAAAACTTGGGATTCCAGACGTTCTCAGAGCTCCATGAAGCATCCAAACGTTCATCCACTACCGCCCCAGCATTATTGGAAAGAACCAGGATCTTTCAGAGCGACGATTCACGAGATGATCGGGGAAACAGGCGCCTCATCAACAAGCAGTATAATACTAGAACTTATGTCAGTGTAGTAAGCGAAGGCGGAAAGAGAAAAGCTCCAGCGGCGACAGAACAACTACCCAAGCGTGCGGCTCAAACGCATAAAGCTTCGCCCCGGAAGAGAACAGGCAAGGATCCTGCGCAGAGCACCGAAGACACATGCTTCCCGTTTCCGATAAATGAAGTAATGGAACTCTTGGAGGCATGGATTCAGGATGATGCTATCAAGCTACCTCCTATCAGACGTCCACCAACTGAGAAAGACATGGCAGACCCTAAGTACTGTCGTTATCATAGGTTTGTCCACCACCCAACTAAGGATTGCAACAAGTTAAAAGAAATCTTCTGGGAAAAGATAGCAGCAAGAGATCTTCAATTGGGAAATGAAGGAGTTCACAGAGACCCTCTTCCTGTCCGAAGTTGCATGATCTCTGGAGACTTTGTGCGCAAGACTGCACAATCCATGATGGAACACCTGTGTGAAATCTTGTACCTTTCCAAGGAACAACGTCAAGATATATTCGTGGCCCTCAACCGTATTGTGTCAGGAAGGCGTTTGTAACCAGAAAAAGAAGTCGTTTCAGCATCTCAAGCCTCCTTGGAAGATAGCTCCAACAAAGGAAACTGGGGACTTTTGACCGTCGCCCATTTGAAAGATGTCAAGTTCGATAGCACATTAATCGATGCAGCTTCTGAATTCAACATCGTTACTATCAAGACCCTGCAAGCTGCGAAAATATCAAAGAAGGAGGCTACCCGTGGTCCGACTGTGATCAAGAGCCCAGCAGGAGAGTTTGTGGATGTCTACGGATACATTGACCTTGATGTCAAGATCGGTAACACTCCAACACAAGCCAGATTCCATATAATTAAGGAACATCCAGATTACGACATGATTCTGGGGCGCCCGTGGGTACACGAGGCGCATTCCTTACCAATCTCAGTACCTGGAAGAATCTCCAACAAGCCAGCTCCGATGATTTTCAACAAACCTTGGAGACTCGAAGACTGACTTTTGCCTCCATACCAACAACTCACAAGCATAACGCAACTCCCTGGTGAAATCCCTTCGTCCTACGTCAAGAGATTCCGAGCCCAAGTAAGTCTCATTGAACAACCCTCTTTGCAAGTAGTGGATAATTGTCCTGCTGGACCATAGGGGACTGTTTCACCTGACAAGCGGGCCACCACAAAGAGATGTGAATGGAGTGCTGGCCCCTTTAAGCGCTTCACCAAAAGTTTGGAAGCAGTCAAGAACGACACGTGTCAGAAGCAAGATGTTATACCAAGTCCAAATCCGTTTCAAATCGGAGATATGGTAGCAAAGGTAACCACGTTCCAAGTTGGAAACATGGAAGTAAAAATAACCGCTTGACTGATATGCCCGCAAAGGAAGAGGAAGTATTCTTAGTGGCAGATGTTATCTTGGGTGGTTACTACAAGATCATCAATGCAGACAAACTCGAAGGTGTGGTTGTTCACTCACGATGGCTCAATCCCTACCTCACTTGAAGACACGACATCACCTCTCTAATCCCCCCGGGGGGATTCCTCCAACAATTTTCCTTTTCACAATATTTGTAATTCCTTCAAAATGATGGCACCGCTTGCCTTCATACTTATTAGGGTTTCAATATTTCTTCAAGTAATCAAGATTTCATTCCTTTTATAATTTCTCATAAAATTACACAAAGTTATGAGTCACCTTCAAACCACCATTACCCAGAAAGAAAACCCTAAATCCTCATACCAAATCTTCATACCAGCCTGGTAATATGGGAGGAATAAAACATGTAAAATGGGAGGATGAAGGTATCCTACATGATCTACTTAAACAGAGCCACACTCACGTCAGGGGACACAAGCAGAAAAAAATATGCATGTTTCAAAAGCAACATTGAATAAAACTTTGTTCAAGACAAGCAAGCAAAGAAGAAAACTTCAAACTCAGCCGCCACTGAGTATAAAAAAAAAACACTACGAAGAAGAATAATAGGGAAACTCAATTGCTGGTTGCGTCTTCATCATTGTTAGGATCCACATCTTGTGCCGCTTTCTCCAGAAACGCCTCAACTTCTTCTTCAAGCACAGTAGCTACCGCCTCAACATATTCAGCATGCGTATCTTTTGCACCTTCTACAGAATCCATTGCAACCTTGGAAATCGTGCCAATCACTTTAGGACGTTCAGTCTCATCAGTATCAGGGTCAAGGATTATCACACCACCACGTATTGGGTAATCACACTTCCCATCACCCGCAGGACGTTCGTGTTCAACCCTCCGTCTCTTCAACCGAGCCGCAAACCTTTCAGCTCTCGAGCTTACTGGTGCTTGTGACGCCTCGCGTTTCCACTTCGCTCGCAACGCTTCTTCATGTCTTTGTTTCTCCTCCATATCGATTGCAAATGAAAGAGCATGGAGCCGCCCCCTGATAATGGTTAAATGCAAGACAGACATTCCATGTACGGCGTGGCCGACTTCACGAAGTGGCGAATCAATTTTAGACATCACCTCCTCATGTGCGTTAGCTTCTGGTTTATCAACTTCAAAACTTTTTTCTGAAGAAGCTGCAGAGTGATCATCACCAACTCCTTTCATGATGTACTTCAAAAAAAAAAAAGAGGAAGATAAGTTACGGCGGCACATAAAAAGTATTCTAATCACAACTATCGCCAATCGATTAAGAAATCAACGTGTGGAGCAATACCTGAGATGTTGAAGAAGACGATCGCCTAATGAGAAGAATACAGGAAAACTTCTTTATATGCCTCACGATCCAACAAGATCCCCAGGAGAAAAGAAGTCCACCTTTGCCGCTTTCTGAGGCTGTTGAGTCGGGATTGTGATCAACAATGTTTATCGATTGCACGATGCTTGCTAGGCATATGAGAAGGCATACAGAAAGAGGAAGGCCAAGGTGGATCGACCCACCAAGCTGTACTTCCCCAGCCGAGCTTTACCATTGGAAGGATCAACTCAACCGGCTCCAAGGCATTTAACACACATGACATACCTTCTCCCACGCGGTAAACATGTATTTACTCTGACTTTAGTTATTTTTGTATGCAAATTGTCACCATCTCATGCCTACCCTACAATAGTGTAACCATTGCATGCTAGGCAGGGGACTTAATGTTGATGGTGGAATTCTATTCAGGGCTAAAATTGTAAAAGCCAAATTCTAAGATGATGTCCTGCAAGGGATAAAGCCTTCATGCGGTGAATATTCTCACCATATTAGTTCATTGGAGCATGTGCAACCATCCCTGAGAATTAAAACCTACCCAGAGCGGAGCATGTAGCAACCATCCCTATTTTCTGTTGGTTTACAGCATTACAATTAATGCCCTAATCAAAACCTTGTGTTCGACATGCAAACACCCGTATGCTACCTGACGGCGGGTTATATTAGCCCCGTTGAACGCATGCAAGACTACCCATGTTAGTCTCACCTGCTGAAAACAAACTCAAAAATAGATCTCATCTGTCCAACTTCGCAGGCATGGTTGGACGGTCTAGATCATGTGCGGGACCAAGTAGCACGCACGCACATGCTCACCGCCGATCCACCTTCCTCCTAGAGCAATCGGTCTCCCCATGGAAGCCGTGGAAGCTGCAAAACGATAAGCTTCAAATTGTGGGCCCACAACTAGAAGAAATTAGGGTTCGGTGCAGGCGCGACCTCCTTACTTTCACCTAACGAACGGAAGGCTTAAGATGATCGGGATTGTCGGCCGATGGTTCCTACACATCCGCCGTGGGCCCATATTTATGGTACACCAATCGGCCGGAATTCATGGTGGCTACACGTCTCGGAAATCGCGCCCGAAAGAGGCATGAAGGGTCCCTTCTAATCTCGGCCATCCGTCATCGCAGGCCAAAACGGGCGATCCAGATTGCTCCGATTGACTTCCAGCTAGCGTGGACGTGTAGAGTGGCGTCCCACCTACATGCAGGGACAATCGGCCACTCCATGCACGCCTCCCAAGGCATAAAATTGTTAGGGTGAAAGAGGAAGCTCGCAAGCCTTCCAAACCCTAATCCAACGGTTATTCCTCCATCAATCTCGTCCGTCCAAGTTCGCATGCTTGGATGAATAGCCTAGGAAGGGAGTTAGGTGGCAAACAAGATATCACCGTGATCACCATCCTCCACACTTCCCCATGGCATAACCGGCCAAGGTGGATCCCGCTCATGCGACCTCCGAATAACGCCTGAACATAGCTAGTTGAGTCACTTCAACTTGCAATCTTTTCATCAAGGTTGTGTAGGCTTCAAGTATGTTAAGAATATTTAATGCACCGCATGCATACAATATGCGCCTACAAACAACTTGATTATTTTACCTAGCACCGTTTGCTACCTTATGTAGGTCCCATGACTCACTCGAGACGTTAATCACGTCACAACTGGGGGATACAAACTGGGGTATTGGTTTGGCGGTTTACAGCGTGCAGCGTGCAACACGCCATCACAAGATCGTGTCAGGGAAACATGGGCGGTTAACGATGATAGGAGAAGTGGGCAAGCAACCGTGTGACACTAACACACAACTCCACTTCCTCCATCACTCCACATCCTCCACTTTCCCATGAGAGACGTGATGAAGGCTTATCGACTTGTATAAATAGGTTCTCCTCCATATTTCCAACAACACAGAAAAAACCAAGTGTTAATACCATCGTATTCAACACCCAGAGCCTGCCTGCAACATTTGCTAGCCTGCTCAAACCTTCTGTTAACAAGTCATCAAATAGCCTTCACCTTCATACTCTCAACACCTTCTTCGCTTCCCTCCCTAAGATCAACCTCACATCCTTCACCTGTGACCGAAACAAATCTGGAACGGCCGTGTCTTCGGTTTAGGCCGGAATTGTACAGATTATCTCTCAAATCAAAAGTGCTCATCGTGCAGCACATTTGTTGAAGGTTTAAATTCACTTCTCATCCATACACACCCAAAATTACCTAAACCTGCAGAAGTAGTTTTCTCCCACAAACACAGATGAATTACAAAATCCAGATGGAGAACATAACGAGAGGAGGGAAATAATTGGAGATCGTTACACTCCACAAGACGAAATTCTCCAAGACGGACAAAATAACAGGAATCAAGAAAACGAACGACGTCGCGAATGAAATAAACAAGATGGCGAAGAAAATCAGGAAGAAGGAAGGAGAATATTACGTGGGAGAGAAATTCAAAGAAATCAACAAGTAATTGAAGAAGAAATCGAGAGACATTTCGCTGAACAAGCACGTTTAGCTTGCGAGAGGGAAAGATTGAGAGAAGAAATGAAGGAAAGAGAGTTCCAAGAAGCAATACGTCAGAACAATCATGACAATCGAGAAAGAAGACGTGAGCAAAACCGAAATAATGGCAATATTAATGAAGAGTATGATAGAATACAAAGAAGAGATGAAGATCTGCGAAGAGAAGAAATGAGGAATGGACAGAATCGCAGAGGAGAAAATGAAAGGCATAATCATATGTGAATTCAAGAGAGAGGTGAAGGAGAAAATCGCAGGAGAAGACAAGATGAAGATAATGAAGAAACACAGAATCTCGCAAGACAAGACATGCATGCACGCAGAAGGAGGGAAGCAGAACTTAAAAGACCAATGAACCAAAATCCAGGTGTAAATGAACAAATCTTAAGAGAATTGGCAGAGATGAGAGGAATGCTAAATAATAGAAGAGAAGGAGGCGGAAGGAAATTAGATGAGGCCATTGAAGAAGCTGCGAAAACTCTATCCACACAAGAAGTACAATTAGGAGGAATACCCCCATAGTGCAATCTGCCTGCATCAACTAGCATTTTTGACAGAACAACATGTGCAATTCAACACATCAAGGCATATGTAAGGTGTATGCTATAGTGGGAAAATCATGATGATGTATTGTGCAAGTATTTCGCATCTAGTTTAACAGGGGAGGCACTGAAATGGTTCGAAGGTTTGCCCAAAAACACGATAACATCTTTTAACCACTTGAAAACTACGTTGTTAGGGGCATACATAAGTAACAATTCTTCGCGACCAGGGATTGAAGATGTATTTGGCTTAAAGCAGAGAATTGGAGAAAGTTTGAAGCATCTAACCATAAGATGGAAAACAATGTGTAGCGAGATGGCAGGCCGAGTGGATGAGAGATATCTTATTTTATCATTTATCAATGCAATGTTCGCAACCAATCTGCAGTATATTCAAATTTTTAGAATCAAGAATACAATCACAATGACTGAACTACAGGAGCAGCAGGAGGAGTACATTTCCCTTGAAGAAAAACATAATGAAATGGAATCGTATCTCATTGCAAATATAAGCTCAGCAGCAGCGAATGCGAGTTTACTACCAAAATTGATAAACACAGTTGCGAGCACTTTGCGGGCCCAACAAGAAAAGGGTATGGAGAATAATCATCAGAAAATAGTAGCTATGGGAAGTCGAGACCAAGAAGAATTTGAGAGAGAAAGAAACTTTTATAGCGAGGTGGAAACAACAAAATCCAAAGACTTGATCAGCCGCAGGAAAATTATGGTGGACAAAGACAAAATTATTATAGGGGATTAGGGAGTCAAAAAATGATATGGGAAGAGATAAAGATGCCGCCTTTGAACACTAGTGTGGAAAAAATTTGGGAAGCAATAATTTTAATGGAGAACATACCAGCACCCTGGAACATGGGAAAAGAACCATTTCCAAATCACAGAAGTCAAGAATTTTTCTCTTATCATCACTTTCATGGACATTCCACAAATGATTGCAGGAATGTAAAGAGAATCATTCTCAGAATGATAGACCAGAGAAAGTTAAATCATTTCCTAATAGGACACCCCCAATCTCAACTCTTACCACCACAACCAGAAATTCGCAGAGTTAATGCAACTAAAGGAGGAGAAACATTTTTTATAGAAGTTGGAGCGAAGGAAAAAAATCTGTTTTGTAACTCTATTGTACATTCATATAAAACAATCGAAGATTTCCATGACAATGTTCTAAGCAGAGTTTTCGCAAGAGATACTGATGGGAGAGAAATAATGAATATTGCGAAAGCTTCGCCATTAGAAGAGTGGAAAAATCAGACAATTTCTTTCAATGCACAAGAAGTACCTGAGCCTGGCGAAATGCATGACAATCCATTGGTGGTGAGACTAGAGATAAACCCAAAACAAAGAGAAGATGAAGAAGATGATGAGGCCGAAAATTCATGGGAAATTAATAGAGTTTTAATTGATACAAGGAGCTCTGTGGATATCATATTCTATCATACTTACAAGACAATGGGAGGCAGAGATGAGTATTTAGTACCTTTAACCTATAAAATCTATGGTTTTAATGGCACTGCCAATAAATCTAGAGGGGAAATCACTATGCGAATTCCACTAAAGGGGATATCTTCTAAAATTATATTATGTGTTGTCGACGTTGAATCTCCATATAATGCCTTAATTGGCCGACCTTGGATACATGGGATTCTAGGCGTGGAATCAACCTTTCACCAATGCATCAAGTTTCCTTATCCCAGTGGCATTGGAGTCATAAAAGGAGATTGGGTAGAGGGTAAGAAATGTTATGAGATTAATATGGAGTCCTGCGAGGAAAGAACTGCCAAGAAGGAGAATTGGAAATATAACACTAAGCAAAGACAAAGACGTGAGAGGTTGATGGTTGAGAAAATAACAAGCAGAGAAAATCTCGCAGAAGGTGAGAAAATAGCTAACAATCTCGCAGAGGCAGAGAACAGTAAAGGTAAAAAAATTAAATTGTGAAATGAAAGAAATATTGAGAAAGGAAAAAGAAATGTATGATTGATTTGTTGCAAAAATTTCAAAAACATATTTTACTTAATGATAAAAATGAGACTGAGAAATTACAATAGAGCTGAAATGCAAAAGAATAATCCTTAGAATGGGACGAACCTTTATGACGTACACCCTAGTTCGCGAATAAAATTTCAAAAGAGGCAAATGTAAGACCTAAAGTACGTCATAGAAGGGGGTATCTGTTACATGACTCAGCGATAAGGTTACACCACTGCTGGAACCTGAGTCATGGAGATTTGGGGTCAATAAAAACCCATCCAGGAGAGATACCTTGGATTTTCAACCTAGACTTATGATTTATGTTGGACGACTGAGGGTCTCTTCTAAGGGGTGCAGAATATTACCAAGGCGCCAAGGTACACGGTTGATCCAGGAGTGCCTGGGGCGCATGAAACTACCCTGGACATTCTTGGAAAGTCTTGGCTATGATGAACTTGGCCCGAAGAAAAACCCACTTAGGGTGCAGTCTCATAACCATAAGCCATATAGGCAAAAGGGATAAGAGGCTGTGAACACAACTGTTTGTTGTTAAGACTAGATGGTTGGATATAGTCTTGTATGGCAGAAGTACGTCTCCTTGAAAGGGAAGCCAGGGGGAAGATAAGGGCGGAACCCTCCATTAGGGAGCTGATAAGTGTATTAAGACGCAAATGTCATGAGGCTATATTTTTGCAAGAAGATTTAGACTTGTCATATTTGTGCAACATTCCTAAAGAGGAAATAATTCAAAAGAGAAGATAAGACGAGATCAATGGGTCATTGCATGCAAGTGTAAAGATATCCTGCGATTTCGTCGCACGACAACAATGTCATGGGGCTTTAATTTCACAAGAAAATTTAGGCATGTCATATTGTCGCAGCAAAAATACAAAAGAACAAAGAGTTAAGGAAAGATCAATGGGTTTCTACATGAAAGAGTAGAGACGTCCTGCGATTTTGTCGCAAAGAAAAAAGATAGCAAAATAAGACCTTTACTTAGAAAGGCAAAATAAGACCACATCAGAATATAAGAACGAATGCAATCTAACAATTTATGATTGCGAGATTATGCAGAGATAATTGCGATTTTCTAACAATTTATGATTGCGAGATTATGCAGAGATAATTGCGATTTTATCGCAAATTATTTTACTAAACAGAGGTAGCTTGCTCAATCACTCATCTGAATACAAATAACAGAGGCAAGTATGGGAATGTATAGAATGAGTTAAATGTTATTTGTCTCCACATGATAGATTTACGCATAAAGTAAAAAATTAATTGTATTTTGGTCAATCATATTGCAAGAGAGAAAAGTTTTTCTAACACATGCAGGATGAAACAAGAGAAGTAGCGCCTATATTGAAGAAAAATTCGCAGTAATAGATTACAATAATAGAAGATCATAGAACGGATGTACAAGTTTTACAAAAAATCGAACAAAAAAATGAAACCTATTTCTTGCTTGATTATTCCTTGTCTCCATCAGATTCTTCATTAGAGCTTTCTCCCTTATCTTCATCAGATTCTTCATCAAACTCTTCTTCTTCATCATCTTCACTATCAGAGATTTCCAGAGAAGGAGTATTTTTTTGGGATTTTATCTAAGAGGCAAGGGTATTTGGAGTGAGGAATCTTATTGTCATCACAGATCTCCTTGATGGTGTCATTACGGAAAGAAATTGCGGCATTCCCAAAATTTGCAATAGTGATCTTCATTTGAGCCTTCAACCTTGAACATTTATCATTGTGAGAAGATAAATCTTTTGCGAGCTTCGCTTTCTCATTCTCAAGCTCTTCAATTCTTTTGCGATGTCTCTCTCCAGCTTCTGCGAAAATATAACAATAAGTCAACAACCTGATAATAGTTTATGAAAAAACAAATAACTAAAGGAAGAAGAACAATTAACAACCTTCTCTGTTAGAGATCATATCTCTAATCAAGGTTGTCTGCTCAGCTTGAACACTAACATTTACACCTAAGTTATTTCTGGAGTTATCTAGAACTTTCGCAGCCCAAGCAAATTCATCATCATCATTTATGAGAAGACGGGAGCGAGTTTGGTTCTCTCTCTCGCAGAGCACAACATTCCTATGTTTGAGATCATCTCTTTCAATTTGAACCTCAAGAAGAGTTTCTTGGAATTTTGCTAAATTTTGAGCACCTTGAAGAGAAATACGATCTTTTTCATCTATGAGATCACTATACTTAGTTCTTAAACTATTGATTTCTTCTTTGGAATTATGGAAGAAATGTTTAAACTTGTTATTCATAGTCAAGACGGATTTATAGTCAACCTCTAAGAAGCGAAGTTTGGATTTGAGTTCATCTATGGGAAGAGATTCAATCTTATCATTTGAAAAACTATTTAGAGAAGTATTTAGGTGTTCAAGAAGAGTATCATCATCCATAAGATTGGGAAATATATAAAGAAGAATAGCCTCATTAGAAAGACCATAAACGTATGCAAAATGATGAACCACATAAGAAAAGATAATGAGAAAACGAAATAAAGAAAAAGAAGAAAAAGTTCTATACCATAGAGTTGCTTATTGGCATTTTGAAGACCAGAAATTTTATTCTTTTGGACATCAGTCTCAGATTCCAACTGGTTATTCTTTTCACGAAGATTAGCAGTCTCGGATTCTAATTGATTATTCTTCTCGCGAAGACCAGCAGTTTCAACTTCCAATTTTTCTTTCTTATCGCGAAGTTCAAGATACTTCTTTTCAAAGGCCGCACGCCTCTTTTCCAAGTTTGCGGTAATAGCATAAGAAGCTTTCACATCCTGCGAAATAATTCAGCGAATTCTCAGAATGAATTATGAATTCAAGGCCAACATTAAAGAAGAAAAGTATGAGTATGAAAATTTACCAAGCTATTGAGTGAGTGTAAGAAACTTGGAGATATAGATCTTGAAACCCTGCGAAGAGATTCATTATTCTCTAAGAGGGGAGCATCGCAAATAGCGGCTATGGATTGGTAGGCATTGGTAAGAGAAGTATCACCAATTCCTTGCCAAGAGTTAGAAAAAATACTAGACAAATGGGCCATAGAAGACTCAGGTTGTGAATCTTTTTTCACAGAAGAAACATCATCATCATCATCGCTATGATCACTAGAACTTTCGCTAGATTGGACTTTTTGTTTCTTTGAAGGAGGAGCAATGGATTTATCTTTGCGAGAAATACTCTTGCCTTTACCCCTAGTCTTCTCAACTTTGACAGGTTCTTTCACTTCAGTGATAACCTACACACACAGATGAAGATAAGAAATAGAGGCAAAAATATATATTGTGTAGAATCATTTAAAAAAAATAAAAATTCTTACTTCATCTGTGAATGATCGAAGAGATGATAAAGTGTTGATTTTCTCAGTCTTGCTATAACTTACTTTCAACCTTTCAATCTGATAATTTCGCAAGTGAAAACATTGGAGTGGTCAGCAAAATTATATATAAGAGTGAAAAGAACAACAATTTAAGTAAAGTGTGGAAATATACCTCTGCTTCCCTCTCAGGCCATTTAAATACCCATGGCTGGTATTAGACCTGCACAGGAAACCGGCCGGGCTCTGGAAACCGCGCCGGAACCGGCGCCGAACCGAGGCGTACCGAATTTCCTCCGGACGGCAATGGTATTGAAAGTCATAACCGAGTGATGGTCGGCTCGGCACACGGTATCAGTAAAAAAAACGGACGAGCCGATCCGAATAAGCCGTATGTAATATTGACCATTGATTTCATAATATGTTTTAATCCCTGCCCTCTATTTTATCACATATACATATAAAAACACTATAAACCCTAGCGGAACTCACTGCTTATTCTTTTTTTTTCCTCTTCTCTCTTTTTTCCTTCTTCTTCTTTACCAGTCACCCACCACCACTCCCCATTACGGCTAGCACTAAAATCTCCACCTTCTCCTTCTTCCGTTACTTCTTTTTCTTCTTCATGTTTCCCAACATCAATAGTGTCTGCACCACCACCTTCTACACCAACATCACCTGTTACATCACCATCGTGAGCACCACCACCTGATACACCACCATCAGCAGCACCACCACCTTTTGATTGGGCAAAATTAGAGATTGATATTTGAATACTGCAATTTTAGGATTCTTAGAAAATTCTTCATTTTTTAATCTTGTATTGATGAACCACTGTTCTTTAGACGAAATTGATTTCTGGTTGTTTAGAAAATAGTTTTTTCTTTGTAAATTTAATTTTACCGTGTTTTTTGGATTGAATTGATGAATCTGTGTGTTTAGTAAATTGAGATGTAAATTGATTGATGAGTCTCTATTGGGTTTGTTTGATGAGATAAATTGAGTAAACTAATTGAGAAGATGAAGTCAAGAGATAAATTTCTCTATGTGAATCTCCTGGACAGAAACTGGCTGAAAAACAGGGACCAGCCAATCCGACTGGGAGCGGCTTAAAACCGAGCCGAGGGGTGGTCGGCTCGGTACCGGTATCAAATTTCAAAACCGACCTCTGGTCGGCTCGGTGAACAGTTCTGGCCAAAAACCGGGCCGACCGTCCGATGTGCAGGCCTAGTTGGTATGCTGCGAGATTCTAAGGTAAATCATGAGAACCGGATATGTACGGACCCTCTAAAATTAGGGGAAAGATACACCATTTATCGTCGCTAGAATGACATGAAGTTGTATTAGTGCCAGGATGTCAATCAATGTCTTGCATAAGTATCTTGTCATCATCAATATCATCTTTCTTCCTCAAACGAATTCCCCAACAAGTGCTATCTCTTTTCATGGGAATTATCTCATAATTCGCAAAGAAATTTTCTACGGTATACTTCGCAGGAATAATCGCAACATCAGCAAACTTAGTATTCTTAACTTTTGACGGGTAAAGATGTCCCTTACCAGCACCACGATTCACAAACTCGAGCATTAAGCGAATGCAATATCCACTCAATTGATATAATGCTCGCGAGAACTTCGCATGAGAAAGAATTTCATAGAATAAGGGAAGTTCAAGATCATAAAGGGAATAGGAAGACCAGCGAGAAGCTGACCTAGCGAGACTATGATATTCTCATGATTCCAAGGATGATCAGAAAATAAATTAATAGAAAGCTCAGATTTAGGGTTTTGACCAGGAATGGGAGATAAAGTAAAACCTCTGGTTTGAAGTTTCTTTCGAGCTTCTTCAAAGGCAATCTCATTTTTACGACCGGCTAGAGGCATTTTTAGTATGGGAATGAAGGAAGGTAGTAAAAAATCAAAAGAAGGAGAATCACAAAAAATTAAAGTAGCAGAAGCGGAATTTACGGAAGAACAATAAGATTGCAGAGAAGCAGAGAAGAAACTAAAACAAAGAAAAGATGAGAATAAGGAGATTATATATAGAGGGTAGAAATTCTCGAGAAGATAAATGCATTTAATGTGAAGAGTAGACATGAGCGGTTAAAAAGCAGCGGTTGAAAAAGACGTGTCAAAAGATGGATGGAGGAAGAGATACATGTAACGAAATTCACTCAAAATACAGAATCGTGTCAGTACCGAAGAATATGAAAAAATGAACAGTTGCGGAATTTTGAAGAATGATTTCTCATGACATTCTCTCCTTCGCATAGAAGACATGAGAAGAGGCAAGATGTAGGATTAGAATATCGCAACAACAAAACTCTTGCGAAGTTTTCATCTACAACATTGTGAAGCCATCGCAGAGAAAATGAAAATGACATAATAATTGATGTCAGCTCAAACATGAGAAAAGTGTGATGATCTTGTGAGATTTAGGGAGATTGCGAGGTTAAAATTTGTAAGCTTGTGAGAACATCTCAAGTCAGATCCGAAATTAAAGGACATCTTAGCTGTCATCCACTATGTAACTCCCTGTATAAAGAGTTGAACATGGCGTAAGAAGAGAGAGATCTTTTTCGAGTGTTGAGCAAGTCATTAGGAGAGATAAAGTCCAGAGCGGTTGTTAATTTCTTAGTTTGATTTCTTTCCTTTCTTGTAAAATTGGTGAGATTAATCAATAAAGATTGTGATTGTGATTGTTCATCTTTAAATGATTTGGTTATATGAATTCTTGTGAGGGATGTAGTGTGGGATTTCTTGTTACTACAACCCGGGTGCATCTAGTGTAAACTCAAATTTAATCACGAAGAAAACAAGATGCACCCAGGTTTATCCAGTGTAAGTTCTAATTCAATCACAAATAACACAAGATGCACCCACGTGCATCCTATGTAAACATGGTTGGATAAAAGATAAACTGCAATACAGATGATAACTAAGATGAGAAATAGATTTATTCACTAATAACGTAGGATGTGCCTGGGTGCATCCAGTGTAAAAGTGGACGGATCACAATACTAACTCAAATGTAGGTGGTATAATTAGGATATAAAAAAATTTATCTACCAATAACACAAGATGCACCCAGGTGCATCCAGTGTAAACATTGATGAATCCAAAATTGGGGAACTTTTTTTTAGATCGAATATAGAAAATAAATTAAGAAAAAAAAAACAGCAGTGATGATTATGGTAGAATTTGTGACTGGTTGGGTTAGAAATTATGTCGAAATTAGTGACGGCGGTAGTAATGGTGGTGTGAATTCAGAAACCCAATTCGATTTTTTTTAATACAAATGATAAAATTGAGAGAATAGACATATCATGTCTTGTTGGTGGTGGTGACTAAATATGGTGATGGAGTTCATTATGGGGTGATAGCGACGATATGTGATCTAGTCTATACCTGTTGTGTTGGTGATGACGACGATGGTAAATCTAAGAGAGTTTGGGATTGGAGTTTATGGTGGCGACGGTGGTGAATCTAGTAGAGTTAGGAATCTTTGTTTATGGTGGTGGTGATGGTGATCTTTTCTGTCGATGATGATGGTGGAGATCTTGGAGGGAGCTTCTGGTTTTGATGGTGTAAATAGAGAAGATAATAAAAAAGAGTGGTTCGTGATTTCAGAGAAGATTAGGAAGAAGAAGAAGAAGAAGAGAGGGTATAATGGTCTGTTTCAATTATTTTTCTTAGGTGTCTATTTTACCCAGACCTATAGTTTAGCAGTCCAATGCTACCAACCTTTAGGGACCTGTGGTCATATGAGCATTTTTCGAATTTTAATTCCATGCTCTGCAGTTTGTATGTCATTGATCGTACCACCAATGTATGTCATTGATCATACAACAGTTTGGTTATGCTTTCATTAAATATTAGTGGGGAGCTAATCGTGCAACATATTTTAATGTCTTCCTTCACTTCATTCATGTAGTTATGTTTCGGTTGGATTGGTTGTTTTTTTTTTTTCATCTTCCCCCTTAAAGGCCTTGACAAAATATGCTCTCACGTTAAACGGTAATGAAACTCTCGCTTCCTAATGGCCTAGAAAGACCTTTTCTAATGAAGAAGATATGGTGATGACACTTGGCATAACTCTATTGGTTGTAATAATTAAAAGTTGGTTATAGTTTGGATACATCAAATACTTAACTGTCCGTTAGTAACAGTGTTGTAAAAAAGTAGGTAGACAATACTTATATGTTAGAATTTAAACTTGAATTATTTAGTTACACCATGTTTACACCTATACTTAATTGTACTTTAGTAAGGGTGGACAAAACTCACGTCCAAACCGTTAAATAAGTATTAAAAAAAAACGTGAAACTCTTAAAAATCGAATTCCTGCAAAAAAGGAAATCTATGACACACCAAAAAAAGGAAATCGATTGAAATCAGTAAAAAAAAATTGGTCTTTCTTTACATATATATGTATGCAAGTTGTAACATTAAACCATGCAATTACAGAGCCTTTGATCATTAACTTAAGTCTAATTTCTTTCATCGTCTGATGAATCAATCATGCACTGAAAATATTCCAAACAAGAGAAGCCGCACTATGTCGACTGGTGAAATTTTCTTTTTCTAATCAACATCGATTTCAATTTTCTTTTCTTAGGGTTTTCAAAAAATTTACTCTTTGAATATATATCTGATTAGTTTGTATGTTGTACAATATTAGTGATCCACCGTGACGATGTGATAACATGGCTTATCAATTAGGGGAGATGGTGTTGCTGCTGGTGATGTTGATTTACCATGTTTTCAGATGAATGAAAGGATATTAACAAGATTTTATGAGTCAGTGAAGGATTAGAACGAATGGGTTTGCAGTGAAAACCAGTTAAAGATTTCAGTGAAGGATTAGAACATGTTGCAGTGGTTGTTGTTGGTTGTGTTTGATGAATGGTTGTCATGATATATGATTTATTGTTGTGATTTGTTGATTCCTTAGAATTTCATGGAAGGAGAAATTACAGAGGGTCAAAAGTACATACAAAACTCATCTATGCTTATATCAAATCATGCACATAGGTGTTTGTAAAAATGCCTGAATCACTAGCTTTTCTCAAATGATACAAAAGACGCTGCGAACAGAGGGTCTATGGAATTATGTTTGCTAAGGGATTTATTTGAGTTTTCGATGGATTACCAATTAGTTGTTTTGATTTTGATGCATTTGGTAAAAGTTTTGGATGAATTAAAATATGAACCATCACATGAATGGGAGAAACATGAAGAGGATGTGGCTACCTTTTGGCATTATAGACCACTCTCAGGTATATCATTCTTAATGTCCATTGGACTAGGGTCCAGGACATATTTCATGATCAAACCCAGTTAGCATTTTTGTTAAAGATTGCTTTTACGAATGGATCAGAATTGTTAGGATCATATGGGAGATGGAGTGTTGTAGAGCTT
This sequence comes from Papaver bracteatum, assembly GCA_023529315.1. Classification (NCBI taxonomy): domain Eukaryota; kingdom Viridiplantae; phylum Streptophyta; class Magnoliopsida; order Ranunculales; family Papaveraceae; genus Papaver; species Papaver bracteatum. The sequence goes on from JAJJWX010003038.1 coordinate 658,550, forward strand.
CCAGAAATTGGTGGTGCATCCACAAAGAGAAATGGATTTGGAGCAGTAGAGAGTGTGATGGCCATAAGCATCATCACCCATGTTTTTGGTGAAATTGTTGAGGTCAATACCAATCTCGCTGACACCTCTGATTTGGTAAGTACTACTTATATCTCTTCTACTATTATAGACCAATGATATTCTTACACGTTGTATACCAGTTTTGTAAATGACAGTGCAACCAATTGATGAGACCCATTGCCCTTAAGAATATTGTTTGAACAATAACAATGTTAGTATTACTGAAATATTAACTGCTCAATATGGTTTGTTTCTAATTACACTTATCTTTCTTCTCCTTTTTCAAATGATTGTAGCGATTATAATGATGTTATTAGATTTCACCCATTGAAAATATCTCTTTGAAGTCCAAACAATCAATGGGGAAAATTAAAAACTATATGAACAATTAAAACAAAACTAATCCCACTTACACAAGTCGCCATACAACACAACTACAGGGAAGGAAATCAAGCGGCAGACGGATTAGCAAACCATGCAGCAGATGGAAGCCAAGCAGGAAACTATTCAACCAAAATCTGGGACCAAGCAATCCCATCCTTTATCAGTCACATTTTATTTCAAGACTCTGTGGGTACCACATACCCACGTCAAGTTGTAATTTAAACTTTTATAATAAAATCTATGCTTAAAAAAATCACACTTACACGAAACATGGTATTAGGGGGACCGTGTGAAGCTGTCTAACCACCAGGCAATAAGCTTTACATGAAAGCAATCAATTGTTAGTATAGTGATATAATAACCAACTTAAAAGACAATACGTGTAAAAGAATAAAGAAATCAAACAGTAAAAAGAAAACTAAGATAGCCTTGCTTAATATCGGTAACAAATTGGGTCGATAAGTTGCGCTTGATCTGTCGAATGGCAGGGGTTAAATCCGTTTCTTTCCGATTCTCCTTTTCTTTAATTTGAGAGAAAATATATTTATAACTCAGCTCAGAGCGAGCTGATTACGTTTTGTAAGAAAGAAGGAGATGGAAAATAAGGGGAAAAGAATGGAGAAAATTCTCATTAGATGTGTGTAAGATATAATGTTTAAGCCTGTATTCAAAACCTAGAGAAAAACCCATCAACTTCTTCTTCTTCCTTTGCTCAGATTTAGTCCTTTAGGGGCTAGATCTGAGCAAAGCTTTCTTGTTTTTAGTTATTTTTGTTGTTTTTCAATAATTTCTTCGCTATTTGAGCGATTTTTATCTTCGCCATTTGGGCGATTTTATCTACACTTTTATAGTGTTTCTTTCTAACGATTTGTTCTTGTTTGGTTTTTTTGATAAAAATACATCGGCGATTCAGCAAGGGCGAAGATCAATTTCTTCTTCATCAGAAAAATTGATCTTGTGTTCGGGTTAGTTGCACATGAAGAATTTTTGGGCATATCACTCCTCTATCATAGGAGCATCTCTTTTTTAAGAAGAAAAAATCTATCAAAATGGTCGAATTATGGATTCGTATGCCATTCCTTCTCCAATCTCATAGTACAAGATTTGGATGCTATCGTGGTAGATCGCTCTTTCTCTTCGCGATTTATTTACGTTTTGTATCTTTCTTTGTATTTTTTTCATGTTATGATGTACTTGTTTCTCTTTAAAACCATCATGTAAACATTTCTTATGGAATGAAATACTTGTGGTTTGATGATGAAAAAAAAAACCTGTATTTATATAGATAGAAGACTTGGTGTCCAAGATATATAAACCCTAAACTTAGACACAAAGGGCATCTTAATAAATAAATTTAGTTTCTAACACAAACATACTTTTTCTCTACAAAGTATCCAGGCCCGTACGTTCGCAAGAACTAGTTAACGAATAAAAAAGAGCACTAAATTAAGGAGTGCACAAACGGAACAAACAAAGGCTATGCAGGCCTGACGCAGGGAAACCAAACAAAAAGAAAACACAAAGAGAACAAAACAACGGCCATACAGGGCTGACACAGAAACGCGAATACAAGCGACACCTACGCCTAAGCTGAGAACAAATCTAAAATTCTATACTCTTCTTATAGATATAGTCCTTTTCCCCCTTCCTAACACCAGTTTTTGCATCGCTCGACTGATTCGCAAGCCAGAATCTTCGCTTCATTATCTTTACCATGCTTCTTTATTCAAACAAGAGCACTAGCTTTCACAATTCTATCCATCTCCCGAGCATTCGATAAAGGTAATCTGCTTGGTATATGCTCGAGGGCTTTTATCTTGCTCCTGCTCGTGAAGTCTCTGTCCCCAATACCATCTTATGAGAATCATTTCTCGAAACTATCTTTTAATAGTCAAATCATGAATTTTTGTGCTGCATGTCAACATATGTGTTGTTGTCGATTTATCTATGATATTGCCTATATGGTACTTGTATATCCAAATTGAATCAACCATCCGTCGTTGGATGGAAAAATTACTTTTATTTCTAAAATGTTGGGACATAATATATTTTTATCTTCTTAATGATAGTAACCTGGGGGCCAATTCTCAAAACGAAAATGATGAAATCACGCCAAAACAACGCCCCTTACACCACCCACCCCTGCACGTCTCCCGAGGGGGTGGGGCTTACTGGGATTCACAAAAAAAACAAAAAAGAAAAAAAAAAATGTGAGAGGCGGTTTTAAGAGGGTTTTCCCCCGTCGGTCTGTTTAGAAGCGCTCTCCTCAAAATACCCAAAAATAGAATCCTACCACTTTCCCATTCGAGGTAGAAGCTATGACCAGTCAATATAATCATCTTCTGTCCCGATAAAAAAAGTCAATACTCTGCCAGAAAGTCAATACTCGGCCTCCCACTAGGATCGTTGAATTTTTGCAGCATTAACTAAGCTTAACTTGTAATGAGTGGAATATGCGAATAGTAATACATTATCTTTTTGATTGCTCATTAGGTAGTCATTATCATGTCAAGTTGACAGTACAGCCGTTATGAACAAAGAAAAGTCAAATGATTCCAATAATCCATCTAGCTAACACTAATTGCTACGTAATTTAATCACAAATATCATAGTATAATGAGTAATCAATCAACTCTTTCCTTTCCCAAACATTCTATATTTTTTTGTATGTATCCTCATGGGCGGAACCAAGGGGCTAATCCTGGTCGTAGCTCCCTTTTTCTGATAAAACTCGTACAGGTATGTAAATTACCCTTTAGATTTGAAAAAAAAAAAATTAGTGCACCTGCCAAACCAATTTAGCCCACCACCTCAATCAATTAAATCCACCAAGTTTGTTAGCCCACCACCTCAATCAATTTTGTTGCCTAGGTGCTAAATCGCCTAAAATAATATTTTGCGGTCGTAGGCCGCATAAAACTCATTGTTCAGCAAAAAAAAATTAGCCCCCCTTTCCAAATCTCTGGCTACGCCACTGTGTATCCTCTCTCTCCAAAGTTCAGTCTTTCTATTTCCATCAAACCCACAAAACAATAACAAAAAAAATAGAGTCTTAATGTCTACAATTATGTTTCTGCAACTCTTATTGTTGTTGCAGCTCTCAAGGATAATCCTAACATCATCAGCAACTCTATTATCGCAGTCGAAGCCAGGATGCCAAGCTAAATGTGGTGACTTCACAATTCCATACCCGTTTGGTATCGGTCCCAGCGAGAATGGGTGTTCCTTTACTGGAGATGGATTACAGCTCTACAACATCACATGTGATACATCTTTCAACCCTCCAAAACCGTTCTTATGGCTTGGCCTAAATCTAACTTCAGGTAACCGTTATATGTATGAACTGACAAGTATATCAGAAACCGAATTACGTGTTAAGAAATCACCATCTACGATGTGTTATGAATACAAAACTGGTAATGTTACATTAGATGAATCCTACAGTTCTCCTTATTTTTTGAGTATGAGAAATACCCCATTTACAGTTTCATCAACCAAGAACAAATTATTTGGGCTTGGCTGTTATTCCATGGGGTACTTTTTTGAGCCAAATCTTAACTTCACTACAAGGTGCATCACGAAATGTGATACTAAGGAAAATATTGTAGATGGGTCTTGTTCGGGAAGTGGGTGTTGTCAAGTATCATTACCTAAAGGTATCAAGAGGTTCTTAATCTATGCTGATTCAATGAACTCAACACAGGAGAGTTTGTCCTTCAATCCTTGCAGTTATTCATTCATAGGTGAGTTTGATAACTACACATTTAGTGCTTCAGATTTAATAGGTACAAATTTTCGTACCAAAGGAAGAGATATACCAATTGTTCTTGATTGGGCTATTGGTAACAAGACGTGTGAAGAAGCTCAAAAAGATGTGTCTACTTTTTCTTGCCAAAAGAATAGTAATTGTAGCAATTCAGACAAGGTTCCTGGATATCTTTGCACCTGCAACACAGGGTTCATGGGAAATCCATATCTAAGCCCTGGATGCCAAGGTATGAATTGGTAATTACAAGTCTGTGTTACTACAAATTAGTCAATTCTTTAAGGCATGTGGCATGTTCAAAATAAACCTGTAAGCGAACTTTTTAATTTCTTTTTATGCAAATTGCAAGAAACATAGGGGAACAAAAACGAAACAATTAATGTCAAATTTGAGATGCATCTCCAAAGTCCAACCCCATTAAGGGTACAATTTAATATTCTTATTGTGATTTGTTGCTAACTGATGTGTTTCTTGGTTATTTTTCATGGGGCTCCGGTAAACAGATGTGAATGAGTGTGAGGACCAAGACAACAATCCTTGTGCAGGAATTTGCACAAATATAATAGGAAGTTACAATTGCAGTTGTCCAGAGGGCCACCACGGAGATGGGAGGAAAGGTGGAACCGGTTGCATTCGTAAAAACAAGGAATTTCCTATATTAAAAGTCACTCTTGGTATGCGCTACTCTTTATTCCCTAGATTGAACAATGTTCAACTTGTAATAATTTATTCTTTTATTGATTAAGCTAATGTCAATGCAGGTGTTGGCTTGGGGTTTTTATTTTTGATTGTTGGTAGCTCATTGTTATGCCTGAGCATAAAAAGAAGAAAACTAAACGAGCTTAAGGAGAAGTTCTTTCAACAAAATGGTGGCTTGCTGTTAAAACAACAGCTATCATCGTATGAAGGTGGTGCGGAGGCTACAAGAATCTTTACGGCAGAAGAATTAAAAGCAGCAACCGATAATTACAGTGATAAGCTGATCCTTGGTAAAGGAGGTTTTGGAACAGTTTATTTGGGAACCTTACCTGATAAAAGTGTAGTTGCCATAAAAAAGTCGAAGGTAATTGACGAGACCCAAATTGAACAGTTCATCAATGAGCTTGTTATTTTGGCTCAGGTTAACCATCGAAATGTGGTGAAGGTCTTGGGATGTTGCTTAGAAACTGAAGTTCCCTTGCTTGTCTACGAGTACGTTTCAAATGGCACCCTCTTCCAACATATTCACAACAAGGCGGATGGCAAATCATCCTCGGCTTCTCTTTCTTGGAAAAGCCGTTTGAGAATTGCAACCGAAAGTGCAGGAGCACTTGCATATCTGCACTCAGCGGCTTCAATACCCATCATTCATAGAGATATTAAGTCTGCCAATATACTATTAGATGAAAATTACACTGCAAAAGTATCAGATTTTGGAGCATCGAGGTTGAATACACTAGGCCAAACCCAAATAGACACCCTAGTGCAGGGGACGTTAGGGTATTTAGATCCAGAATATTTTCATACCAGCCAGTTAACAGATAAAAGTGATGTCTATAGTTTTGGCGTAGTTCTTGTGGAACTTTTAACCGGAGAAAAACCCCTTTCTCCTGATCGACCCCAGGAACAAAGAAGTCTAGCTTCGTTTTTCATTTATGCAATGGAAAGAAATGATATCTTCAAGCTTGTTGAACCTCGGGTAGCTAACGAAGGAAGCCGCGAGCATGTCATTGCATTTGCCGAGCTCGCGAGGAGATGTCTCTACACGGAGGGTGAATATAGACCCACAATGAAACAAGTAGCTGCAGAGCTTGAAAGCTTGAGTAAATCAGAGACGCGGCCGTCTGGAGCTCCTAATCAACAGAGCCCTAAAAAGAAGTCCAGCACATTTATTGACGAGCCAACGGACCTCTACTCTGTTCCAATAAGCTCGTACACCTCCGGTGATTCTGGTCTGTACAGTATTGAGAATTCTGATCAGTACAGTATAGAGAAAGATGTCATGATGCCAATGAACATGCCCCGGTAATACTGCACAAAATTTTCCTTTGATTGATTGTTTGCTATAATTGGTAAGATGCAATAGCTGGCTTACCTTCTTCATTATTGGCCTACTTGGATTGGAGTGTGAAAGTATATATTGTTTGTGTTTTGTTTTTTGTATGTTTCCTGGCGATAATCTCTTCTGATTTAAGTAATATGTTCAAACGTGAAATGATTGTATTAGCAGATGAGCATTACAACCCAATTTATTTCATTGATCGACTTCGATAAAATCATTCCCGCTTAACTTCCGATAAACAAAACATTGTATTACAAATGCAACTGCGAGTTTCATACAGAAAATCACTGAAACCACCGAAGTGGCAAGTGGAACCATTGAAGCGCATTTTGGCAAAAGAAACGGGATTTAGACTATAGACAAGACCTCTCCACTTATTTTTTTACCTTTACTTGTCAACTTTTTACTATAAGTATTGGACGTGTATATGTAAACTGTAGTCCAACAACAGCTGCCTCGTCAACACACCAACGACTAACCAGAAAAGAGCAAGTATTCCGGTGCAGCTGAGTATGTATAAAGTCCGAGTCCTCTGTTGTATTCTCCCTATATTATATGAGTCTTCCTGTATTATCTCTGAATCAGTGTAACAAATATGTACATCGACTATTATAAATTGAATGAGAAACAAAGAGTCTACACAGTTGTGTAAACTTACTAGTATATCTAGATTCTTAGTTTTAAGATGTTATCCTTGTAGATCTTAGGAACCCTAATTTTTTTCTCTTCCGCTTCCTCTCTGATACATCACCTGTTTTTATCTAGATTCTTCATTCTTCTCATCCCGGTTTTATCATAATGGATGAAACAGATCAATCAACCCCTCCTTCCCCAAATCATCAATCCGAATCATCCAATAACTCTAGGATTCTAAACCCCTATATCATACACCCCTCTGACAACCCTGCCACAGTTCTGTTTTCCCCTTTACTGCAAGGAGATAATTATGGTGCCTAGGTTAGAGGAATAACCAAAGCTTTGAATGCTAAGGGAAAACTAGGTTTTGTCGATGGATCTCTACCACCTCCGAAGGATGATCTCACACATCGTTGTTGGAAACGCTGCGATGATTTGGTGGGAAGCTGGTTGTTGAATTCAGTTCACCAGGATATCCGTGCAAGTTGCTTATACGCAACTTCTTCCCATGCAATATGGAAAGACTAGCAAGTAAGGTTTTGTATCTCAAACACTCCGATTTTGTTTCGTTTGAAATCTGCCATAGCATCAATCAGGCAAGAGTCAATGCCGGTGTCCCTTTACTATACCAAAATTAAAACTTTATGGGACCAATATGGTTCACTTGTGGCTTCCACCGAGGCTTGTATATGTGGTGCTGGGAAACATATGATGGAACGTCTCGAGAGATATCGAGCAATAGAATTTTTGCAGGGCTTGCATGAAAGGTTTTCTAACTTGCGAAGTCAGATTCTCACGATGGAACCCTTTCCAACGGCTTTACGCATTTTTAACCTTGTGCAACAAGAGGAGGAGCAGCAACATATTACATCCTCTCCACTGCCAGTCATTGAATCCGCTGCACTGAACACTTCTCGGCATCTTCCATCAACATCTCGAACTTTAACTAGCCAAAACAAGCGCCCCCGGCCCCATTGTGATTACTGTAACAGACACGGCCATGTTAGGGAAAAGTGCTACCATCTACATGGTTTCCCAACTCCAAACAACAATCTCTCAATTGTTGTTGCTGCTATATCCATTCCAACTGACTCTCAGGAAGTTCAACCATCAATTCCAGGCCTCTCCGCAGATCAGTATGCTCGGCTATTGACCATGATCAATTCTCCTGAACCTGCACAGCTAGAGCCTCGAGCAAATTTCGCTGGTACAATTCTTACTACATCTTTTATTAATCCTTGGTTTATTGATAGTGGTGCTACACATCATATATGCAATTCACTGCAATTTTTCACTTCTTACTCTCTTGTCAAATCATTGATTCAAATTCAATTTTCTGTGGTTAAACACATTGGCGAAGTTGTTTTATCGCCTACTCTTAAACTTTCAAATGTGCATCATATACCCAATTTCAAATTCAATCTTATTTCAGTAATCCAATTGACTCGCCAATCGAATTATATTGCTTACTTTTTTGATAATATTTGTTTCTTTCAGGACCGTCTCACGAAACAAGTGATTGATCAGGCTAATTTTCTCTCCGGCTTATATCATCTCCAAGTCCATCCGCAAATGCCAGAGACGTACAGAGCCTTATGCAATAAAGTGTCTTTAGATGTTTGGCATTTCCGACTAGGACATCCTAGTTTAGAACGATTCAAATTCTTATGTCGTAATTTTGATTATATTACTTCTAGTCCATCTACATTTTGTGACGTTGGTCCTCTGGCAAAACAGAGTCGATTATCATTTAATAAAAATAAAATTTCTTCTACACGTTGTTTTGAGTTAATACATTGTGATATTTGGGGGCCATTCTTGACACCCTCTCTCTCTGGTGCACGATACTTTCTAACTATCGTTGATGATTTCTCTCATTGCACCTTGATTTACCTTATGCATGCTAAAAGTGAAACATTTAAGTTCATCAAATTTTTCACTACATTTGTTGCCACACAGTATTCACGCAAAAAAATTTGTGTTTCCACAGACAATTCTATACGGTTTTTGCCTATGTTGCAGCGCGTATAATCTGATAATGGGACAAAGTTTTTTTTTCCCGCGACATTCAAGGTTGGTTTGCTGAAAAGGGAATTCATCATCAGCGTAGCTGCGTTTCTACGCCTCAACAAAATGGCGTCGTAGAGCGTAAGCATCGTCACTTACTTAATGTAGCTAGAGCTTTACGTTTTCAAGCACTTCCCATTACTTACTGGGGAGAATGTATATTAACGGCAGCTTATTTAATCAATAAAATGCCAACTCCAATTCTTTCACATAGAACACCTCATGAGGTTCTCTTGGGATAAGCACCAAATTATCGTCATTTACAAGTGTTTGGTTGTTTATGTTTTGCTTGAAATACTAATATTTCATCCAAATTTGATCCCAGGGCAATTCCTGGTATATTCCTTGGTTATCCTTTTAATCACAAAGGCTATATTATTTTAAACCTTGAAACAAAAACTACTTTCATTTCAAGAGATGTTGTTTTTCATGAGCATTGTTTTCCATTTAAAGATGCTAATATCACTAGCAAGGATTTCTTATTTTCTCCTACACAGGAAGAAATATATTATGATGACATTGCAGCTTTATCACCTACTGTAGATCCTCTCATTCCTGTGTCAAATTCTCCTTCACAAAATATACATGTTCCGTCCAATTCCATATCTGACAACATTTTGTCTTCAGGTGACTCTTCACCTTCCACTTCAGGTGCATCTTCAACTTCATCTTCCACTGCCACGCAGTCATCCACAGCGTTGTCTCCTACTGCTGTCCCTCTGCCAATGATGTCTGCAGATGACTATTCAACTTCCACTGCTGATCGATTATCCCCAGCAATGTCACCTGGTACTAATTTGCAACTGATACAGGCAGTTTCACCTGACATTTTTCAGTCTTCCAATGACCAGCTTGTCAGGAGGTCTTCTCGGCAAAGCCATCCTCCACCTCACCTGAAGGATTATATTTGCACAGTAAGACAAAGTAAGTCCAATTCTCCTTATCCTCTCACCAATTACATTTCCTTTGATAATTTTACTCCACAGCATCGTGCGTTTCTTTCTCCCGTTATAACTACCGATGAACCTCGTAATTTTACGGAAGCTATTAAAATACCGGAATGGCATGATGCTATCATAAACGAACATTCCGCTTTACAGGATAATGATACCTTCACTACTACTAATCTCCCTCCTGGCAAAACAGCCATTGGTTGTAAGTGGGTGTTTAAAATAAAATATAGACCGGATGGCACGATCGAGCGTCATAAGGCACGTCTTGTTGCCAAAGGCTATACTCAATAGGAAGGAATTGATTACCATGATACATTTGCACCTGTTGCAAAGCTAGTATATGTACATGTTCTCCTCTCTGTTGCTGCCATTAATAATTGGCCTCTCCATCAATTAGATGTTAACAATGCATTTTTACAAGGCGATCTCAATGAAGAAATATACATGAAAATTCCTTCATGCTTTCAGAAAAAGGGTGGCACTCGTGTTTACAAGCTTAAGAAATCCTTATATGGCCTAAAGCAAGCTTCTCGACAATGGTTTGCAAAATTTTCTTCTGCTTTACTTAATGAGGGCTTTGTTCAATCCCATGCTGATTATTCTCTTTTTATTTATCACTCTGGTACTATATCTATTTATGTTTTAGTCTATGTTGATGACATTGTTATTACAGGTAACAGTAAATCGGAAATTCAGGATCTAAAACATAAACTTGAATCCAAGTTTTCTCTTAAGAACCTTGGTCGCTTGCAGTATTTTTTGGGTATTGAAGTTTCTCGGTCTCCCAAAGGTATTTTTCTAGGCCAACGTAAATATATTCTCGACATTTTCCGTGATTCTGGACTTCTAGGTGCTAAGGTTGCCCCTTCTCCTATGGAACAACATCTTAAGCTTCTCCCAACTTCAGGTGATCCTCTTCCGGATCCTAGCATTTATCGACGCTTAATTGGTCGATTCCTTTATCTCCAGGTAACACGACCTGACATCACATACTCGGTCAATTATCTAAGTCAATTTATGCAGCAACCATGTTCTAGTCTCTTGGATACTGCACACCATGTAGTTCGTTATCTTAAGGGCACGGTTAGTCATGGAATTTTTCTTTCTGCAACTAGCTCTCTATCTCTTGCTGGTTATACTGATTCTGATTGGGCAGGTTGTCCCACTACTCGACGTTCCACTACAGGATATTTCACCATGCTAGGAAATAGTCCTATCTCTTGGAAATCTAAGAAACAACCAACAATTTCTTTATTTTCTGCTGAAGCAGAATATCGGGCTCTCGCCAAATTAACTTCTGAACTTCAGTGGTTACATTATTTATTCACATACCTTCGTGTCCCTATTCCAAAGCCTATTCGAGTTTATTGCGATAATCAGGCTGCAATTCACATCTCGGAAAATCATGTTTTTCACTAAAGAACTAAACATATCGAAATCGATTGTTATTTCGTTCGTGAAAAGCTTTTATCTGGTCTCACTAAACCAACTCACATTTCTTCTGCAGAACAACTAGCTGATCTATTCACCAAACCACTAGGAATGGATCATTTTCGACGTCTTACAAGCAAGTTGGCCGTTCAACCTCATTCGTCAACCGCTCCAACTTGAGGGGGGTATTGGACGTGTTTATGTAAACTGTAGTCCAACAACAACTGCCCCGTCAACACACCTACAACTAACCAGAAAAGAGCAAGTATGCCGGTGCAGCTGAGTATGTATAAAGTCCGAGTCCTCTATTGTATTCTTCCTATATTATCTGAGTCTTCCTGTATTATCTCTGAATCAGTATAACAAATTTGTACATCGACTATTATAAATTGAATGAGAAATAAAGAGTCTACACAGTTGTGTAAACTTACCAGTATATCTAGATTCTTAGTTTTAAGAATAAGCCCCCATTGAATCAAGCCAAACAAATTCTGGTTGTCCCACCATTTCTTTGAAAGACGAATTTGCTAACCGAACTTTATATTTTGAATCCGAAACAACAACCGGTAAATGCATAATCCTTCGACTTCAGCTTCAGCTTCTTCAGGTTGTTTTTTCCACACTTGCAGTTGAACTTGAATTTGGGTCTTCACTGATGTACTCAAAACTAATACTTGATCCGACTGGGGTCTAACGGGCTGAGGAGCAATAAGATTACTGGACCCGCAGCACTAATTAAGAATATGTCCGGTGTCAGTTCGTAGAACTGGATTATAGGCCGAACGCCTCTGCACATCGCGTCACCTTGTCACTTTCGACACGAGCAAGCAAGTGGGAAACTAAAAGAGATGACCAGTCAATAATTAATATCATCTTCGTTCCGGATATAAAATGTCAATATACTGAGCCACCCACCTTTTTTTTCTTGTTTTGTAACACGAAATTCTATCTTCTTGGATGACAATAGAAGGATAATTGTTCATCCATTTTTCATTTCATTATGCTGCAGTATACCAGGATATGTTATTAATCCACTTATCTTGTCAGCCACCCACCGAGTTCGTTGAATTTTTTCATGCATTGACTAATCTAAACTTGTTAATTAGCTAGTCATTATCATGGCAAGTTGACACTACACGCCGCAAAGAACGAAGAAAAGTCAAGTGATATCTATTATGAATCTGAACACTAATTGGTACGTAATTTAGTCACAAATATTGACAAAATACAATCAACCCATTTGTATGTATATAAGTATCCTATCTTCGGAGCTTATTATCATCAAAGAATTCGAACAAATAAAATTTAGAGTCTTAATGTCTATAATCATGTTTCTTCAACTCTCATTGTTCTTGCAGCTCTCAAGGATAATCATAACATCATCAGCAACTCTATTACCGGAATCGAAGCCTGGGTGCGAAGCCAAATGTGGTAATTTCACAATTCCATACCCATTTGGCATAGGTCCCAGCGAGAATGGGTGTTCCTTTACTGGAGACGGTCTACAGCTCTACAACATCACATGCAATACATCTTTCAACCCTCCAAAACCGCTCTTATGGCTTGGTACAACGGTAGCTACAGGTAAACATAATATGATTGAACTGATAAGTATATCAGAAACCGAATTACGTGTAAAGAAAGCACCAGCAGCGTTGTGTTACCAGTACAAAACTGGTAATGTTACCCTAGATGAATCATTAAATTTTTTGAGTACGAGAAATACCCCATTTACAGTTTCATCAACCAAGAACAAATTATTTGCAATTGGTTGTTATTCCATGGGGTACGTTCTTGATCCAAATGTGAACTTCACTACAACTTGCATCACGACATGTGATACCAAGGAAAATGTTGTAGATGGGTCTTGCTCTGGAAGTGGGTGTTGTCAAGTGTCATTACCTAAAGGTATGAAGAGGTTTCTAAACATCGTTGATTCCATGAACACAACGGCGGAGATTCTGTCCTTCAATCCTTGTAGTTATTCATTCATAGGTGAGTCTGATAACTACACATTTAGTGCTTCAGATTTAAGAGGTACAGATTTTCGTACCAAAGGGACAGAGATACCAATTGTTCTTGATTGGGCTATTGGAAACAAGACGTGTGAAGAAGCCCAACAAGATATGTCTACGTTTGCCTGCCAAAAGAATAGTAATTGCAGCAACTCGGACCAGGTTTCTGGATATCTATGCACTTGCAACACAGGTTTCATGGGGAACCCATATCTGAGCCCTGGATGCCAAGGTATGAGTTGGTAAACTAAAATAAGTATGCATTCTTACAATTTAGTCAATTTTTTCGAAAGTTGTTTTTAGGCATACATAAATCTTTCAGGGCATACCAAGTAAAGACAAAAAAGGAGTGTAAATAGCAATATCAAAAACCCCTTAACCAAATATTTTTGGTAATGACAAATCTGTCATTTTAGGATTAGTGTTAATAGTAATGATTAGTTAAAATAATTTTGATTAGTGATTAATGATTAGTGATTAGTTATAAGACTATTTTCAACAAACCCTTGAATTGTAGGCATTTAGGTAGCTTCCGGGGTTCGGATGTTAAAATCATCGCTTATGTTTAATCTAGATTTTGTAGGTTAAAATCATCAAAAGTTTGTGTTTTTTCACTAAGGTTTGGTGAGTTTGGATGAACAGTTTGGCTAGCTGAAAGTGTTGATTAAGAGCCGAACCTACCTTGTAGACCAGTAGTTAGGCTTTTTGAATTTTCCTAACAAGCGAACCCTACATTTCGAATCTGTCGGAAGAAAAAATGTTTAGGGTTCGGCTTATATTTAGAAATTCGTAAGTGACGAACCTGTTGGAAACACATTGTTCGGCTATTTGAATAAGTAGAATATAAGACGAACCTGATCATGTACATTCCTGGTTAATAATTTTGTATTGGTTCGGCACATATTATGAATATCGTAATAGCCGAACCTCGTAAATGTGCTAGGTTCGGCACATATTATGATTATCGAATACACTTTAACCCCTATGCATCTCTTTTCGTGACTAGGTTCGGCTTGAAATTGCATGAAATTTCAAGCCGAACTGTTCATATACACTTACGTAAAGATTTTGTGAAGAAACGATTCGGCTTAAAAACACAACTCAATTTTGAGCCGAACCTTATAAATGCACTAGGTTCGGCACATATTATGATTATCGTACAACCCGAACCTAACCATTAATTTTTCTTTGTAGTATCTAAAAATGTTCGGCTTTCCCGAAATACAAAATATGTGCCGAACTAAGGTAACTTTCATTGCTGATAACGGAGACAAATTATCGGCCGAACATCAATCTGTGATCGTTAAAAACCAACTTTGTTCCGAATTAAACCTATTCAATCAATCATAAACAATAAAATAAGAGATGGGTTTGTGATAAATACCTTCTAATTCCATTTTAGGAGTTGTTTTTTCAATCAATTGAATTTTTGGTTCAATTTCAGATTCTGCACATTCAACTTCTATTTGTTCTTCGATTGATGGATTAGAAAAGGAAGAAGGAAGAAGATGAGATGTATATAATAGGAAACTGATTTTGATTTTAGTTTTTTTTAAGGGTAAGGATATATTAGTAATTTAAATTATTTTAGGGTATATAAGTAATTACACTACCCCTTATAAAGTCATCTTGGGTGGGAAAATAATTTTGTATGCCCAGAAATTTTTGTGTATGCCTAAAAACAGCTTTCATTTTTTCAGGCATGCATAATTTTTAGGCTGGTTACTATGTTGGTGGCAAATCTATTTGTACCCACTGTAAAACGGGCAAATATAATGTGCTAGGTGACAAATTTATCACTTAGCCCATCAAAATGGAGTTTCTACCGTATGGTAGAGAGTTTTTATCATTTTTTTTTAATCAGACAGCACGGGAATCAAACCGCTATACTTGGGAGTTCGACTCCTATCCAACTGGGCTAACCCTTGTTATTGAATTAAAAAAAAAATCCTTAAAATTCCTTGTTATTAGATGTAAACTTCAAAATCAAGGATTGAAGTTGTTGAGAGATTTTAAGTGCCTTTTTACTTAAAAAGGCTTGAAAAAAATCTCCCCAAAATATGTGATATTTTGAGAGACTCATATGTAGGATTTGTTTTCTTATTTTTTTTAAACAATATTAAAATTTTAAGTATCTTTAAGTGATAGCACGTAATATAGAAAACATGTGACAACTGGATATACCCTCCTAAAACATATTAATGAAAATAATACAACCATATTGATAAAAAAAATGTAATGAATTTTAGTTATTATTTTGGTGATCAAAAGCTTTTTTATTACTTGATAGTATATTTTTTGTCCCTACAATATAAAAATATTGAATGAATATTAATTATGTTTTGGTGATCAAAAGTTTTTTTTTTTTAATTACTATTTGATCAATATTTTTATTTTTATTGTATGCGAAAACTCTCTATAAATCCATAAGACATGTCTTTATAATATCTCGTAAAATACACAGAGAGTCTCTCAAACTTAATTAACCTACGAAGACTCTCTCAAATTCTCTCAAACTTAATTAACCTATGAAGACTCTCTCAAATTCTCTCAAACTACTAATCATTTGAATTCTCTAGACCAAAATGACTAATCCTATATATATAAGTATAATTTTTCAGTTTTACTATAGTGGAGAAACACATTACCGAGGAGCATTAAAATGAAAGGTAAAAACCATTAAACATATAACCAGGCATAAAAGCGATTTGATTTGTGTCAAATTTGAGTGGTACGGATTTAGGATCTTATACTAATTGCTATGCCAACCACTAATGTGTTTCTTAATTACTTTTCATGGGGGAGGATACACAGACGTAAATGAGTGTGAGGATCCAGATAACGATCCATGCGAAGGAATCTGCACAAATACAATTGGAAGTTACAGTTGTACTTGTCCAGAGAACCATGATGGAGATGGCACGAAAGGTGGAATTGGTTGCATTCGCAGGAATAAAGAATTTCCTATATTTAAAGTCAGTTTTGGTATGCATTTGTATTCCCTATTCCTTTGATTGAATAATTTTTTATTATTTGTAGTTATGGTTTCTTAATCAAGTTATTGTCAATGCAGGTATTGGCTTGGGGTTCTTATTTTTGGTTGTTGGAAGCTCTTTGTTATACTTGATCATAAAAAGAAAAAAATTAAATGAACTTAAAGAGAAGTTTTTTCAACAAAATGGTGGTTTGTTGTTAAAACAACAACTATCATCCTATGAAGGTGGTGTGGAGGCTACACGAATATTTACAGCAAAAGAATTAATAGTGGCTACCAATAATTTTAGTGAAAAATTGATCCTTGGTAGAGGAGGTTTTGGAACAGTTTATTTAGGAACTTTATCTGATAAAAGTGTAGTTGCAATTAAAAAATCGAAGGTTATTGATGAGGGCCAAATTGAACAGTTCATCAATGAGCTTGTCATTTTGGCTCAGGTTAACCATCGAAATGTGGTGAAAGTTTTAGGATGTTGCTTGGAAACTGAAGTACCTTTGCTTGTCTATGAGTACATTTCGAATGGAACGTTATTCCAACACATCCACTACAATGCAGATGGGAAATCATCTTCTATTTCCCTTTCTTGGAAAAACCGCTTAAGGATTGCAACCGAAAGTGCAGGAGCACTTGCATATCTGCACTCAGAGGCTTCTATACCCATCATTCATAGGGATATTAAGTCCGCCAATATACTATTAGATGAAAATTACATTGCAAAAGTATCAGATTTTGGAGCATCAAGGTTGAATACACTGGGTCAAACCCAAATAGACACGCTAGTACAAGGGACATTAGGGTATTTAGATCCAGAATACTTTCATACTAGCCAGTTGACCGATAAAAGTGATGTTTATAGTTTTGGTGTAGTTCTTGTAGAACTTTTAACCGGAGAAAAACCTCTTTCTCCTGATAGATTCCAAGAACAAAGAAGTTTAGCTTCATTTTTCATTCATGCAATGGAAATGAATGATGTATTTAATCTCATCGAACCTCAAGTAGCAAACGAAGGGAATCGCGAGCATGTCATTGCCGTTGCCGAGCTTGCAAGAAGATGTCTCTACTTGAAAGGTGAATATAGACCCACAATGAAACAAGTAGTTGCAGAGCTAGAAAGCTTGAGTGAATTATCTGGAGCTCATAATCAGCATAGCCATGAAAAAAAGGTCAACGTGTTCATCGATGAGCCAACAGACCTCTATTCTGTACCAATAATCTCTTACACCTGCAGTGATTCCAGTCAATACAGTATGGAGAAAGATGTGTTGATGCCAAAAAACATGCTTGGGTAATTATTATACTACACAAAGTTTTCTTGTAATTTTTTTTGAAAGCATAGTTTTCTTTTAATTGATTGTATGCAATAACGGGGTAAGTTGCAATAGTTGTCGTACCTACTAAGGCTGAAACATATGTATTCTTGTACTCTGTCCATTCCCTCGGGATAAGTTCTTCTAATTTAGTCATTCAAATGTGAAAGGATTGTTCTACAAGTCTACAGTTAAGCATTACATCAAATTTCATTGACTTTTGATCAACCCATTATGGCTTAAAAAAAAACATTGTATTATGGGTCTGTAGTTTTGAATAAATTCAGAGTTAAAGTATGAGTTTCAACTTAAATTAGTTTTATTTTTTTACTTTTTGTATTGAAAAAAATAAAGTAATTACAACGACGGTTACCAGCTCCCAAAAATGTTACAGGCAGACTTCAAAAACGGTTTTCTTTTATGAACCTGACGTGACTCCAGATTGCATGATCTGGTATCAGGCGCACCATATATCCAACTTAAAGAAAACCATTGACTATGGGTGCGGGTGAGAGTTTCTTGCACCTCTTTCTCCTTGATCGTTGGTGAGAGTTATGGGTGCACAACGGTTTTGGAGACTTAAAACCGTCCATACCAGGCAGGTAGATCGGTTCGGTTAAGAACCGGCCGAGTCAGTGACCGGTTTAAAGCGGTCGGTCCCTAAAAACAGACAGAAGAAGAAAAAAAAAACTGTAGAAAAATGTGTTTCCATCTACAGTTACGAGGCGCTCTTAGTAAATCCATGCCAGATTTACAAACATTTTTGCAGGAAATCACAAACAAAGATAGTATACATATTCAAATTGGAACACAAATCTTGTAAAAATATGAAAATTAAAACAATACAAATTCGGGTACTAAAGTAAGCATCAGTAATAATCAAATTTAATTCACCATCACATCCACTAGAGAAGATGAAGAATATCAGGAATAACAAGGGCGTTGGTGGTACCTAAATCGACAGTAATGGTATTTTTCTTTTACATAACGTCTGCAGATCTCGATGAGATAAACTATTGAACTCACTATGAAAAGATTTGACAATAAATTTAAGTTCCCCCTTGTTAATATGTTCCATTCAAGTTTAAAATATATTACTCGATGGATTAGGAAAAGAACAGCGATGGCTCAAATGGGGAAGAGGAAGAGAAAGGTAGGGTAAGAGAAGGAAAGGCCGCTAAGATAAGTAATTGGGCCGACCGAACGAAAGGCCCGTAGGGAAAGAATCCTTTTTATGGTCATTTTTTTGTTAAATGAAGAGTAACGTAAATGTTCAATTTTATAAAAAGATTGAGAAATAATATTCCTTGCAGATTCCCGTCACATTTTCACTAGACAAGATTATCCCTCTCTTTTAGTCCAATTACTATAACTCTTTGTGTATCCTACTTTTCAGGGGTATAATTGGAAAGCCAACTTTAATATAACATATATAAAAATCCGTGCCTTAGAATTTTACAAATTTTATCTCGTTGGAAAGGTTTTAAAAAAATATACGCAACGAACATAAACAACAATATCAAATTTAAACTACATCTTCAGATTCTTTTTCGGTCGGCCCTTCCACCGTGGCAACGGTTATACTAGTAGTAATGGATCCCTAAAAGAATAATTTATATACTAGTAAAATTATGATTTAACGGCTGGTATTTCGGTTTCTGTTTTGATCGGTCGGTTCCATATCATCACCCGTATATAACCATAAATTCATCGGTTTTTAACTCTTAATACCATTCTCTACTGTTTGGATCAACGGTTTGATGCAAGTTTCGGTGTTTTTAGCTCGGTTTCGGATCGGCCCATCGGTTTGAATCGGTTTTGTGCATCCCTACTGAGAGTTCAACTCTACTCCCATATCAATGTTGTTAACAGGGCGTATAAAATAATATTCCTATTATGGAGCGTACATAAAAATTTTAGGGCGTATAAAATAATATTCCCATCTAGGGTGACCTTATAAGTGGTGTCTAATGGTAGTTCAATTACCTATATACCCTTAAACTGTTTAAATTACTAGTCTACCCTTACCTTTAATATTAAAACCAAAAATCTAAATTCATAAATATCGAGATAAATGCAACGCTAACGGATATGGTTTCGGTGTTCTAGCCTTCTCCACTCTAGGAAAACTTGGGGAGATGGTGAATTTCTTGAATAGATTGGGTAATTGCATCGCCGGTCACGATTTAAATGTAAAGTTGGTAATTACTTTTTTCATCGCATAGGACTTGTCATTCAGAAAGTGTTTGATCCTAGCTTGTTGCTAGGCTACCCAACAATTCATTGTAAATCTAAAATCGATTTCATTCTAAAGAATCTAAACGTCATTACTTCTTCATTCAGCCGAACTCCCTCTCAAACCGTCGTAGAATTATTAGTTTTATCGCCGCAATTAATCGTCGATTCGTCAAAATTTGATTGTCGATTAAACTCAACTTATATAATAATTAGCACAAAGAAAGAAAAAAACAGGAAGTAGGAATTCTAGATCCTCTTCTAATCCATCAATTGAAGAACAAATCAAAGATAAAGGTGTGAAAACTGGAATTGAACCAGAAATTCAACCGACTGAAGCACCAACTCCTGAGCATAAGAAAGTAAGCTCTACGGGCTCATCTATTATTTTATGACTCCCCAACTAAATCACCTGCTTATCTAATAGGATTACTACCTAAAATATCGATTTTAAGAATCATAAAGCAATCCAAACTGCTAAACCCGAAAACTGTGATATTTATAAATGAAAATCTCTCAAGTGATATAAATTAAATAGTGTGTTGTTTCACAATTAAAGAGAAAATACATACATAAAAAAATGTACAATATCTCTGGCATCGATTAAGCTTTAAGCTACGAAAATGAAAGTCTTCACGTCTATCTCTTCTGGTAACTGAAAAACTGAAGTAGAAACGGGTGAGCACATCATCTCGAAATGGGTGCTCACAGGAAACAAACATATCTTCCAAGAAATTACCAACATGCTACTAAAGGATAAATATAAAGTACAAAAGTAAGAGAAAACAATAACACCTTTTACACCCAACAATCTACTCACAACACAATAACCGGCATAACGTGCATACTCATTCTCTACAATCACACACTTTATCTCATTACATGCACACATCACTACCATTGTTATTAATTAAGCAAAGCTCAACTGATATCCCACCTCAATCAATTCATCCACAAATAGAATAACTTCATCAATACCTTGAATACCAACACCAGACTTAGTTATGCACAAAGGACGTCAATAATCGTTCATGTTCTTCTCTTGCGACTTGAACTTCATCTAAAACCATTCCCTGAATTCCTTTGTTTTTTCTCAATTTCAGAATCTATCTCAAAAACCTAACTTCTACTCCCTCCTTGTGAAACCCTAATTCAAAATCAATCACCACTATTCATTCCATCCCTTATATCTATAATTTCCCAACTCAGGAACCCTAAGCTTCATCTTCAATTCATTGAAACCCTAACCTGTGAAATTTGATTTCCAAAAGAAACCAAAACTAAATCTCATACAAACATCTTTATCGAAATGAAAAGCGAACCCATCACTAATCGATCAAGATAGATCAATCTCAAACAAAATCTCAATCAATTACGAAAAACCTAAAACACTTCTCATTTCTTCTTCTTCATGTGATCAATCAGCTTCTACATCGTCACCATCTTAATCGCTTCAACAAGTTATCAATATTTTTCTGAGTCACTTACAAGGTTAAGATCAATACTTTATATATGAAAACAACAGAGATAAAAAGAAGAAGAACAATAATGAAGAAGAAAATAGAAATGAGATATCTTCGATTTGATTCTGTTATAAACTGAAATGACGAGCGTACCCAAGTACACCATAATATTTTTGTATCAACCTATAAGTCTGATACCTTGAGTGATCGTCTATGGACAAAGTCGAGACAATACAACAACATGGTATACAATTGATGATAGTTACGGTATAAAACTGAACCTATATACTAAAAAATCAATATCAAGTGTCTTGGATTAACGTACATGTGTATTTACTTTTAATTATAATAAAACAATTATAATTTTGGAAAATAAAATCAAAGTACACATCAAGATTTTTTTAACGACGAAACCACAAATGCAGAAAAACCCCGGGACCTAGTTCAGTTATGAATACTCTCATAATTAAGCCACTATACAAATAACAAAGCCAACTTTGTATAGTTGAGACCAAGTAATCTACTCCTAGTTACTTAGTTCCCTCAGTATCCCTGCGCCTATAAGCGTCTGGCCAACACACGTAAATCTCAATATATAATTCATTATCTTGATTTGATTTACCTATGTACAGTCTCAAGCACTCAACTCCTTTTGATCATATTCCAAATAATAAAGGAACAAAGTTGTTTTGTAACCTCTCTACCAATCTTTAAGGATGACGATATATTAAGTTTTGACAAAGGCTCTTCCGTTTAAACAAGTAAACTCCTTTGTTGGGTAATGTTAGAGCACTGCTCGGTCAAACTCGCAAGCGTTGCTATCTCAAGATTGTTTTTCAATGTTAGTGATCAAAACTATAAGTCTTGATTTATAGTCTACTTATAGTAATGTCTCGTACTAGGATATCTTGTGTAGTTGAGCATTAGACTTCATGACGTTCATCAATTGAGGACGAAGAACTACTAAGGAGAGCTTTTGAAACTTCATAAACAAAAGGTATGTGGAGACTAACACTCATCTATCACTTGGAACGTCTATTTCTACTCTATCTCCTATATTGAGACAAAAGTCGTATTACTATATAGTTGTCGATTATATACATTTGAGATTTCGAGCTGAGTTTAACTCACTTTCATATTTCTCGGAATATGTGTTGGTAAGCTTTCGCTTCAACCAAGTTCATCTTATATTCTTGACGAAATTCAAAAGATGATCATGTGAAAATCGCAGAGTAACATCTGACATGGTTTGTATGATACAATCATTTGGTGTAGACTTGGAATGTTTCGTTATGATTATTTCAATAACTTGAAAATTGCTTTGATGCTAATAGTGTGTGAAAACGGCTATTTTCATCCTCTAAGAAAATTTCAATGATTGGAATAAGGGTTTAGAATACTTAACCATCATTAATTGGATTATAAATATAGTGTGCTTTCTTGCATGTATATGATCCATGACCGGAACTAAAGTATGCATACCCGTATGCGTACTTGTAGTTATGAAATTCTGTGTACCAAGTACACATACCGGTATGCGTACTTGCATAAGGTATAGGTCCGGGAATTTCTGCTGGGATTTGGAAGTGTACTAAGTATGCGTACCCGTTTGCATACTGAGAACCCAAACTCAAACCGGCTACTTAAGCATGCGTACCCGTTTGCATACTTGAGTGGTTAAAGTTCTAAAATCGGTTGACTCATGAACTAATACATTTATATATTAAGGAATGAATTCTTTGTAAATCGTTGCTACAATGTTCATGAATTGATTCGAGTGAATCAAACCGATTTTGCTTCAATTGTGTTCTTGTATACTTTTATGAGAATATAGCAATTGAACAACTTTTTAACTAGTTTCATTTGAGTCATTTGAACTAGTTATGGTTAAGATGAATAAGGTTGATATGAGAGTGTTCATATAGCTAACCTCGGTTAACTACGGTTGAGACAACATGGTGTACATTTTTAGGTACGGTTACTAAACCTATATGAGGGTACAGTTTATTTGTGCATAACAAGCTAAGTTTGATCTAACGGTTGAAAGATATTAGCTTGAATCTAATAAGGTTTTCATCTAACGATGAATATTGAATCCTTTGTTACCAAGGTAACTTAGATTGCAAACCCTGATTTGAAAACTATATAAAGGAGAACTCTAGCAACTAGGAAAACTAATCCCCATACCTCATGTGTGATACTAGTTATATAATCTAGAGTTGATTCTCCTTTAACCTTAGGTTTTTCACGAAACCATGTAGGTTAACAACTTAAAGACTTCATTGAGATTGTGAAGCTAGACCCAACTATTTTCTTTGTAGTTGCATGATTTGATCTTGTTGTTTCTATCGTATTTGAAGAATACCACCAAATGATAGTTGCCGATCTATACGACTACTTGATCAAATCTATCAAAGATAAATAAGATCTTAGTCGGATCCCAGCCGATCAAGTTGTACGTACTAGTTTCACAAGATGTGAAATCAATCAGAAAAAATCTTCTTGTCTCAAATATTCAATCGCCTTCAATTGTACCTGCACACAAAAACTTGGTTCAATTGATGATCGATCACGCAGAGAACGGAGTCTATTGAAAATGGATGATCACAAGTTGTTTTCAGATCTGAAAACAGTTCTGAAGATCTTGTCGATACTTTGATCTAGTTTGAGTGACCTTATGTCAGAAGAGAAGGCTCTCAAGAATAATCAAACTAGGTGCAATCAAAGTTTCAACAACCGTTAGTCAGTCAAATCAATAATAGAAAACTAAAATAACAATGCAATTATCTAGGTTCCCACTAACAGTATTCGTATAGCTTCTTGATCCCACGGAAGTCTTTAAATAAGCGGTCGTAAGATATTTCGCCTAATTAGGTTACTTTCCTCTCATGTATAGTACTATAAGTAATACTAGTAGTCGGATCCACCGAAAACCATGAAATTTTCTTGGATAAGGATGGTCTTTAAGAAGAACAAACTTAACTATTTATATACCAAGGTTTTTTGGACAACAAGGAAATTCCAAAACTGAAAGATTCTCAAGATATGCATTAAAGTACCTAATCAGTTTTTATATTTCAACTAATATCCAACTTGTAATTCTAAAAGGTCTCTTTAGAAAATATCTAATATTAGTTTAACACTTAGCTGATATAGTTTTTCTAGAGATATACTTTTGATTGTTGGAAAATCAAAAACATATAATTCGAAAATCTTAATTAAAAGATTCTCCACTATGGGATCACCTAGAGTATCAAGGAATATCTTTGAACAATCAAAGGTAAGAATATTTGAATATTTGAATATTACCAACCTATAATTAAAAGATTTTTCCTATTACCAAACCCTAATTCCAAACTTCACACAAAACCCTAAAGTAATATTTGAATATTTGAATATTGAAAATCGGTTTTTCTCTTGGGACCGGTTCTACCATGAATCCCAACATACGTAGGCATCAGTTCTACCAAGTCTCCAATATAGGTATGGAATGGTTCTACCCTGATTCCTAACAATAGGTAGGATCAGTTATACCAAGACTCCTAATATAGGTATGAACAGGTTCAACCATGATTTCCAAAAAAAACTAGGATAGGTTCTACCAAGTATCCCAAGATAGGTAGAAATCAGTTCTACCTTGACTCTCAACATAAGTTAAGATCGGTTTTACCTGATTTCCATCCTTAGGTTGGAATTGGTCATCCAATATATCTTTATAGAAAACCGGACCAAAACACCTATTGATTTCCTTTCGATTACAAAACAAGCTCGTATATTTACTTCATTAAACCAATGTAATAAAACATAATTTCCTAGGATGAAATTACACCAATACACAATCAAGTATCAATTTACATAGATTATGTCGATGTCGCATATACGAAGTTCAAAAGATTAATGTTATTCTTCGTATAACTCATATTCTTCCTTGACACTTTGATCATACTAATATGACCAAGTATAATACTAGAGTATCATGTATAACTTCACATGTTATGTTTTCAAACTTAAAAAACTTGAAAAAAACGATAGGAATGGAAACAAGTTAAGTCGGTATTACTAACCTCAAGTGGGAGGATGATGTCTTTGTTGTTGTCGTTATGTCTTCAGATCTTCAGAGTAATACTTTTATGTCTCTACATTCCTAGACTTTCTAGTCTAACCTAAATAAAGTTGAGTCTAGTGATCTTAATCAAGAGATTCGATTTTTGATATTAAATTATGACAACCAATTGGTGGGTTCAACCAAGTAATGCTCTAACATAAACAAAATCAAAATTACTAAGGAACCCATCCAACTATCTAGATATGAGCATCTAAGTGATATTTGGTATATGATTTGTGACTGGGGTTCCCTGATAAAATAAATCGGATTCCTTAATATCATTTTCTCATGAAATGACTATTTTTACCGTTCACAGGGTTTAAATAATTTCTTCTTCATCCGGTATCCAAATAATAGAAGTCCATTTTACATAACTTTTCGAAAGATATCCAATGGTACTAGTTTCATCTCCAAATTATTGTTTGATTAATTTTTATTAAATAATATTTATATATAATTAATTAAGTCATTAGCGGCTAACTCCTCTATTGACCGGTTAAATAGCTTAAACAAGCTTATGGGTCTTTACATATTTGTTTATTTTAATTGAAGGAATAGGTTAATTCATGAGAATTTAGGGTTTTTGACTGTTACAGTAGCAAGTTCAGTTGATAATTGAGTCGTGTTTTCAGTTGAACTGTTCTTGATATTTCATACTGAAAGTGTTTCATGAATAGTTCGGCTTATAAGGTCATATTAGTTTTCAGTCGAACATTGTTAAATATTTAGACACACTGAAAGTTCAGTTGTTTCGATATTTTGAATTTGGGCTATTTTGTGTTTCCTCCCCTCTAAAGATTGGTAATTAGCGTTTCCTCCCCAAAAAGATTGAAATTAGAGTTTCCTCCCATCGTTAGGGATTCCGTCCATTACTCGGTTAGCTTAGTCACTACCTGTGCACGCGTGGCAGAAACTGTGCACGTGTTTCGTGATTTTTTCGAGAATACCCTCCATTAAAAACAGAATAGATACACTGTTGAACAACTGACTCACTTGATCGACGGCTCTGCATATGTCAGGAAAATAACGGTGATTAACAGTTTACTTTATGGTACGTCTATTAAGATTAGAACACGCGTCCTCTTCTTCTCTATATTTTTGTCTTCTTCATCAAAACTGTGCACGGCCATTAGAGACCAAACTCTAACTGTATCCCTTACTGGTTAGCGAAACCCACTCACTCCTTCACTTTAATAAATTTTCTAATCCTCTTAATATATTTTCTTGGATTGAATGGAACCCTAAATTAATCTCTGCTGCCACTGTTTCATTTGAGAATCAAAATAAAATTTGATGTATCTGAAATTGGAGTAACGAGAACTTGGTCAAATTTACCTCAATTACATCGATTTTTACTAGAAATACTGTTCCAAAAGAGGGGTCTCTGTAAGCAAAAATCTACCCAAACAAAAATCCATCTTTTGCAATTAAAAAAAAACAATTTAAGCACCGTGTTTATGAGTCAACTCAAACAAATCACCATGATTGATTTAGCTGCTTCCAGTTGAGAAACCATTACTGGTAGAGAAATTTTAGGTCAGAAAAAGAATAATCAATTTGACAAAATTGTGAGAGGATATCAATTGAAGAAAGGGGATTTGTTGTTGTTTATTTTGTTACTAAAGGAAGAAATTAAGAGGTGGTTTATGAGTCTTTGAAGGTTACAAACCTGGGTTTGAGCTCGATTTATACTTGACGGAGAACTGTTTGAGTTCGGGAAGTGATTTCGATTGATGTCTCAAACCCCAGAAATCAGTGAAGATGAATTTGTCGCTGCCATGGTTATCGCTGGTGCTGTTAACAAAGGTTTTCCATTGTGAGGAGGCTGTGTACAAGGTTTTTGGCATCATCTATGAATTGATTTACAAGGAAAACAAGAGTTGTAGAGAAAAATGGTGGAGTTGTTGATAATTGATTGAGAAGATTATGAATGTTTTAATTGTTTCTGAATATGGGTGTGTGTTTAGTTCGTATTGTGCAGGGATTTGGGATTTTGAAGAGCGAAAAAGATGATTCACTGATGATAGAAGACGGTCAGGTTTCTGCACTTCAGATGTTCGATAAATCGCCAGAATGAACTTTTTTTATTGTTCACTGCCCAGGAGAGGAATTATTGTTATAAAAAGGTACGAGTTTTTTCTCCATAATAACTAGGGCTATCATACGTACGACGTTAAATGGGGGCCATCATCCGGCGGCCGGGAAGCTCCGGATGGAGTTTTGCTTGGACAGCTAAGAAACTTCAAGTAATATTAGGCGGGTAGAACTGGGTTAACAGAATTTCGTCTAATTGATTTTATTTTATTTTCCAATATGATATTATTACATGAAACTAGTTGGAAGCCTAACAAGCTAGGCTCCAACGACATACTACTACATTAATTGAACAGGTTGATGTGCTAGCCTACCAGCGAGCCTCATGGGTAACCTTGCCAAGGGGAGCCGAAGCGGGGGGGCGAGATTGTGTCACAAGGGGGGCAAACTAACACTACCTTCCATGTTAATTCCTGCAATATTACGCCATTGGGGACTTGAACCTGGGACCTCTTGGAACGCATGAAACTTCGGGGAACGGGGATGACCAGCTGAGCTAGGGCCCGTTCTTATTATTTATTATTTGCGCAGCGAGATAGGAGAGGCATACAAAGCGATTTCTTCTTCTTCTTGGTTTCCTTTGCTAAGCAACCCTAACAACATTAATATATCTGTAAAGAGAAGTAACTAACCTGTTTATCTTTTTTCCCCTCTCTCCGCTACAAACACAGAATAAATATCCGCAGGTTTCAAAATTTAAACCAATGTACCCCCTTTTATTTCAGTGTTGATTTGAATGGTTGTTTGTTCTCAGAAGGGCGCAACTGTGGTATAAATCCTTTCTGAAGATTTATCGAGCTAGCTAGCATTGTATTTACGGTGGGGTATGGTAATGAGAAGCATATCAGTAGATCAACGATTATAATCAGAGACTAAAGATGCTAAAACTTTCGTAACCAGGTAATGTTATTTGAATTGTAGGAGCATAATCTCGCAACAACAATGCTCTTGCGAAAACTTCTACCACACATGCAAATTCGCAAATTAATTACATAAATGACGTAATAGACAATGACAGCATAAAACACGAGAAAGATGTGAAGATTTTATGATTTTTATAGAGGGAGCTCGAGAGAATAAGGCGGGAGCTCGTAAGAACAAGGAGGGAGCTCGCGAGAACAAGGCGGGAACTCGCGACAACAAGGCGAAAACTCGAGAGAACAAGGCGGGAGCTCGAGAGAATGTAGCAGATCTTGAGAGAACATAGCAGAGCTTG
Organism: Papaver bracteatum; assembly: GCA_023529315.1. Taxonomy (NCBI): domain Eukaryota; kingdom Viridiplantae; phylum Streptophyta; class Magnoliopsida; order Ranunculales; family Papaveraceae; genus Papaver; species Papaver bracteatum. Next base: position 687,318 of record JAJJWX010003038.1, read on the forward strand.
AGAGTTTATGAGTTGTACTCCACCGTATGTGAGATGTCATCTACTATGTAAATACCTATATAAATGGAAAGGCGGGAGAGAGAAAGGGGGAACAATTTCGGTAAGAGAGAGAAAAATATTTTACAGAGAGATATTTTTAGAGGAAGAATGTATTTTTTTCTTTATCATCTTCTTCCCTAAAAACTAGATCTAGAACTCTGTAAATCAAATGTAAATTTAAACAATCATAGTGAAGAATCATGGATATAAATAAAATTGATCGAACCATGTAAAAATCTATGTGTCCATTTATAATTTTAGCATTTTTATTACCATTTTTATATTTAGATCTAGAAATTGTTAATCAAGATATGATAAGGGGTGTGTTGTGGGATTTCCTGCAACTACGTGAATACAAGTGGTTCTTTTTCATTCTAAAAGGTTATACTCTTTTGCATCTATGTGCTACATGGTTGTTTCACATTTCTTTAGGTTGCCATTGGTTCAATTTTTAATTTTTTGGCAGTGTTTTGATTTGTCCTACTGATTTTGTCTTGGATTTTTCTATTTATATATTTTTGAGTTTACTCTAACCCTTTGATCCGTATTAATTGAAATTGCAAAATCAATTTTATTATTAACAAGCTTGAAGAACAAAGATCACTAACAAGTCAGACATATATTTATCCTTCTTCTTCATCCTTATCAAACATTGTGTTTCTTTACCGTTTTCAATCTAATTCAATTAGGTTTCACCATAATTCACTACTAATATTACCTTTTAGTTGAGACATTTAAGTTCTTTATAGATGGTCAACCATGAGGTCTTAATCAGTAATCAACTTAAATACTGATATGCTATTTAACCTCTTTGGTATATTGTTGATAATGATAATGAGTTTCATGTGTGTGTCTTTTGTTCTCAATTTTAATTCCTTCTTTTGTTCAAACTTATATAGACATTTTTAAAGTGAGGAGAAGATTAAAACTGCAACCACAAAACTTTTTGACAACTCTTTTACTTCTTTTTTCTCTTTAGAGTTGGTTTCATCATTGTGATCCTATAGGCTTTGCAATCTTTGTCAATTTTGTCTTTTGTTCTCAATTTTAATTCCTGGCAAAGCAGTGTCCAATGGAGGATGAGTTATTATGGACAATGTGCACAATTTCAGTCATAGACTCATAGTCATATGAAAACAGGGGTTCTCAATTCTCAAAATGAAAAAGTAAGAAATCTTGTTAGGAAACTATCCAAATATAGCCATTTACACATGTTTTTAAAGTGAGGAGAAGATTGAAACCGTGCTTCTTCAACCATCAAAACGTTTATAGACAATTTTTCCCATCAAGATTCATTTAGTTGGGGTTGCATTTGATGTGGTATCTAACATCATAAGCAAAGGTAAAGTTCTTTAAGGTGCATAACAACATATACTTCAAGATAAGTGTTTTTTCTCTTTTTAGAATAACTCACGTTGGATGATTTTAAGTTAACAAACAACTTTTGTTATCATTTCCATGGTAACAAACAACTTTTGTTAATCCATCATCTTTATTGTGATCCTATTTAGCCTAATGAAACCCAATTTCTTGGAATTGAATTTGAACAAATCTTTGTCAATTTTAAAAGAATATAAGCCACCATCACTAGGGTTAGTTGATTCAAAATTAAGTGAACTTAAATTGAATTAGTAACTGTAAGACTTGAATCACTTGATGATGATGGTGAAGGACCTTTATTCCAAGTTTTTTGAGAGACAGTGAAAGAGTTAGAGGAATTAAGGTGAGAGATGAGTAGGTAATGAGGGCGCCTGCTTCTGAGAACATTTCTAGGATAATATGGAAATTTGTTGTATAAGAGAGAAGTTGTCATAAATTTTCTTCAGAGTGGTCCTGTGGTTTTATTGATATGCATTCTAATTGTTTTTGGATTTTTGAATATCCCATAGGCTTTGCAATCCATGCAACTTTTTCTTTGTTTGGTGATGCCAAGTTTGCATACTGGTGGAATTACTTTCGTATAAATTAGTTTAGAATGGGTTATGGCATGGAATTGGCTCATGTTTAAACTATATCTTACTCTAAATAAGTGGTCACCATCCTGAAGAACAGGTGCATTCTATAGTGCTTTAATGGAAAATGATCACAACTAATGGCACAACCCGCCTCCATGAACACTTCCTTCCTTCCAGAGAAGCAAGCACCACTGCTGCTATGTCTCCAAAAAGGGAGAAAATCCATGAAGTGGAATTTCGTCTGAACACTTCAAATTTTGACATCCATCTGGAGATTTCTTACAGTGGTTACTATAGACACTAGTGGAAAAAGAGGTATTTTAGACACTACGCAATGACACAAAAGGGATATCTAAAAACCGTTATGCACCTAACGTGTCGTTGAATAAAGTCAAGTTGTCGTTATAGTTGGACTATAATTGACTTCTACAATGACACAACATACCATGACGCTGACTAAAGTCAAGTCATCGTAGTGGATGGACATTCGTTGACTTATGTAGCGACACTTGAGTAGGATCGTTTCACTGAGAGATGTTTTTGGCGCGAATGTTCCCCCACTTTGTGTGGTTAGGAAAGCACCTCGTTATTATCGAGGAATACAGTTTCTTATTTCATTCTTATCTTTTTATCCTTCCCATCTCTCTCACTTCACTCCTCACTTCATCTCTCTCTCACTCTCTCTAGCTCTCACCAGCTCTCACCCAAACCTAAATCAGAGAAATAACACCTTTGAACATATTTATCTGAAATCCTCCATCATCAAAACTTGTTTCAATATTGATTTTATTTCAGGTAGAGTTAGGGTTTGTAATTTCAAAGTTAGAGTTTTGCAGAAAAAAATTCCCTTTCCTGTTTTCTTGTTCTTCTTGTTTATTTTGTGGTTTTAATTATCATTTGTTTTAATTTGTTGACAGGGTTTTACTTGATTTTGGAAGATCTTGAGGTGTAATCACTTTCTTATGAAGGTCATCTTGTTTCTAGATTTTAATTGTTTTGTATGATTCTGTATGTCCTGTTTAGTAATTATTTGATTTGTATGATTTTGTTTTATTTTGTATGATTAGTGTAATGTTTAGGGTGTATTTTCTGATTCAATTTATATTATGATTTGTATATTAGGGTTTTGCAGGAAAAAAAATCCCCTTTTCTATTTTCTTGTTCTTTTTTTTTTTTTTTTTTTTGGTTTTAATTATCATTTGTTTTTTTTTTGTTGACAGGGTTTTAGTTGATTTCTGGAGATCTTGAGGTATAGTCACTTTCTTATGAAGATTATCTTCTTTGTAGTTACTAATTATTTTATGTGATGTATGAAGATCATGGCTTCATGTTTGGTATCTTGGATTTGTATGATTTAGGGTGTGTTTTCTGATTCAATTTACATGATAGCATCTAGATATGTTTCCTAATATTCTTAATGAAGTAAAATCTAAATTTTTATGAAGTTGTATGCTAGTATTTTATGAAGTTGTAGGTCAGTTCTATCTAAGTTAGGTTTGAAATTTTGTAGGAGTAATTTGGTTACAAGGTTATATCTAATCATTGTACCAACTCAAATCATTATAGTATGAAATCTTAAAAGTTCATCTGCATAGTGTGAAATCTTAAAAGTTCATAATCATTAGTTAGATTGATTACATTTTTATATGAATAATAATCTGTGGTCATTTGAATGATGGTGTGAAGTATGATATGCTTAGAAGAAAGTATTTGATACCAGCCTAATTTAGTATAATGTTCTGTTTCATTTGAGAAGTTGTATAATGATTACATTGATTATATAGAAAAATAAGGTGCTGCATTTTTGTATTCTGAATCTTAATTACAGATGAACTGATTTTATTTTAGATGACTATGGTGAGACTTAGTAGTGGAAGAAGCAGCCAATGTCGTCCTACAAGTAGTAGGTCTACTGCGAATGATCACTGGCCAACTCCCTTGCTCAATACTTCTACAAGTCCAGAGAGGTCCGCGAGTCCAGATTCTAGGAGTCAACATTTGTCTTCATCAGATGGCGAGCACTCTCCAAATGGTGGTCACAGGAAGGAACCAGTGGGAAGTGTATCTGTTGACGATCAGTGGCATGCGGCTTTTCAGCATTCTGTCAATGAAACTCAAACTTATCAAGCAAGCAGAAACGGTAATAACATAGTTTTTTGTCTTTCATTTTTCTTCCTTTATCAGTTGAATGTGAAGTTACAATTTCTAATAAGTATATTTGTTTTTTGTAGTTGATCACCTTCTTCCAGTTCCATTCAACGCACTTGGACAACCTATTGGAGATTCAAAGGCGTATTCCACCAAAGTTGGAGTGATTGCTAAGAGTATTGTGTCACCGTCTTTCGCTACCTGGAGGGAAGTTACTCGGAACTCAAGGAAGAAGTGTGGAGAGAAATCAAGAATGTGTACAACGTTCCTGAATTTGTCAGGGACAAAGTTATCAAAATGGCAAACAAAGCTTGGAGGAATGGGAAGACCCCTCTAAGGAAAGTGTGTGATGTAGGTGCTAATATTGTTGAAAGAAAAGCCAGGAAATCAAAAGAAGGAAGATTGGGAGGCTTTTTTGGAGATGGTTAGTGATGTCAAAGATAATGCAGGCAGGGTGAGAGGGAGGAGAGCAAGGAAAGCAGTTAAAGCTCTACATAGAACTGGAAGAGATGGTATTGCGCGATGTCGGCATATTATGGAACAACAAAGTCCAACTGGTACTTTTAGCAGATCTGTGGTGTTTGTTGCTACTCATGTGTACCAAGAAGTGCCATAAGAACAACTTCAACAGCTTGACCCTGATGATTACGAAGTAAGATGCAGGAGATATGTGGTAAGTTTGGTTTTTATGCATATTGATTTTAGATTCACAAGTTTGTTTTTAATTTTATTTCCACTTTCTTATATCTTCTTTTGAACTTTGCAGGGAGAGTGAAAGAGCTGCTACAAACTGAGAAGTATAGTAAAGAGACCCATGTGGACAGGGATGTAGTTGCGAAGGTGGGTGCATATGAATTTCATATTGTTGTTTGTTCTTATGAAAATAAAACCTTTTAGTTACTAACTCATTTTGCTTACTTGTCCATAGGTGTTTGGGAATGATCATGGGGGATTTGTTAGAGGTATGGGAGGTGGTGTCTCGAAGACTAAATTGCTTGCTTCTGCAATTCCTAGGTAGCAGTTGCGAAAAGAATAGCTGAAGAATAGAGTTATTGAAGATCGTCTCCGAGTTCTTGAGGAGTATGTTAAGGCAGCAAGGGGCGGCACCAACAATTCTAATACTGATCAGGTAACATTTTGTTAACTAACTCATTTAGAACAATGTACTTATTGAATCCATTTAGTTTTCACCACTTTTCTTATGAAGACATGTTATTGTTTTTTGACATAAGGGGATGTTTTATTGTCTCAGGAAATGAATGTTGGCACTAGTTCTCAACCTAGAGGTCATAAGGTAGTGTTGAGGAACTTCAGAAAGAGATTTGTTTCATTTGTCCGTGTTGATCCGAGTTCATAGCCATCAAATGGAGATTGTTTGGTCCTCATTGATCAAATTTTGGTACCTACAGAGGATCTGTATGATGGTGAAGGAACTCTTGGTGACATTTCTTTAACTGATATGATTATGTGGCCATGACACTCGGTCACCTGTGATGATCCAGATTTTTAGTGCTCCGGAACTTGGAAGTTAAGTTTTTTTGGGGAAGTTTCTAGAACTTTATGGGACTTTTTTTGCGTACAAACAATTTGGGAACAAAAATGAAAGTGATATATGTAAGTATTTTGGGATATATGATCTGGGGTTATAGATGTAACTATTTTGGGGGAAACTTTTTTGGATACAGTTGAAGTTGAAAGTTTTTTGGTTACCGGTGAAGTTGAAGTTGAAAGATTTTTGGGTACATGTGAAGTTTTTTGTTGTTTTGAGTCTCATCTCTTTGTATGTAAAGATGAAGATACTCAAAACATGTTAAGAAGTGTTGCACAGAACTTGCAAGTTCTCTGTCGGATATCTATATGTAGCTTTAGCAGGTTTAGGAGCCCTGCTCTTCTAATTATACATGTAGCTTTAGCAGGTTTATGAGCCCTGCTCTTATCTAATGAAATATGTTATTATCAATCTTGTCCAACTTTAAACTTAGTTTTGATTTCATTAACTTACCATCCTGTTATATTAATTTGTTTCATTCTTGTTTTATCAACTTCTTTTTTTGTTTTATACTCAGCAAGTCTTTTACAAATCTTTCAACACTTAACAATCACAAAAGAACTTAAATTGTGCAATCAACTGTGCACTAAGAATTAAAATTCAAAGAAATTGAAGTCTTTTTTATTCCATATAATGCCATCAAGAACTCTCTAGCTAGTCTTTCTATGAAGTTGAAGTAATTCCATAGCCTTTCTAAGAAGTTCAAAGAAAACTTTAACTTCATATTATCTTTCTCAGAGAGGCGATTCAGCCCATTTAGCTCTTGCTGACTCGGGTCTGGCTTATCTTATCTTATCTAATTACTAGCCATCGAGAAAAAGGAAAAATCAATTCTCGTCTTTCTCTCTCATTCTATTTTCTCATATAGATCTAATATTTCTCACTCTCAATAAAATTCATTTGTTCTCTCAGACAAATTAAATGATTGGGAAAAATCTACGATGGTTGTGTATTTACTAATTAGGGTTTTAATCATCCACGTATTTATCAGGGTTCAACAACTTTGAGAAGATTTTTTGAGGCTAGCACACCTCTGATTTCAGGTTTATCAGACCTTCAACTCACCAACTTATCTGGGTATGTACTTTATTCTGAGTTTCAATTTATTAGGGTAAACAAATTTTCTTAATTTTTTTAGGGGTTTTGTTTAATTAGGTCAAAATAAGTAATCTAGTGATAAATGTATATATCAGCAATAATTTAACTAAAATTTTCGAATTGGGGGTTCTATCATTTGCAGTGTATTTATAATCTTCTCAATATCTACCCAAATAGTTACCAAAATCTAAAATTGGTGGTGATCTTTCTGATGGTTGTGGTGGTGTTAGGTTTTTACCATGTTTTACTTGTAATGGGAGTTGCAAAATTGTTAAGAAAGTAGTTGTTAGATGTCCTGATTATAATGAAAATGGGTTAGTTTTTTGCCCTATTTGTAGCTGAACCTCAATGTAATATAATAATGCATTACTTCAAATAATAGTTACAATGGAAACACAGATGTCCTAGTTTACTTTGTATCCACTTTCAAACATTTTTTTTGTTCTGATTCATGTATTTCTTGCAAATTTTCGGTTCTGATTTATGTAATTCTTTTGTTATGCAGATGTCTCGACGTCATGTTGTTCCTCCAAGCAAAGAATGGATTTATGCACCTAATTATTCACCTCAATGGGTTGCCGGTGTTCAATATTTCATCCAATTTACAAGAGAGAGTCTTGGTGAAGCTAGCAATGAAGTTCGATGTCCTTGCAATAAATGTAAGATTTATAATAATTTACCAAAATCTCTAGAAGACGTACATGGGGATATTCTTGAAAATGGATTCGATATGACATACCAAACATGGATCCATCACGGAGACCAACCTAGTGATCATGTTTGAAAATGGATTCGATATCACCCTTATAGACGATAGAAGTCTCATTTCAATGGAAAACAGGATTACAGAGGTGCACCAAGTCGTTTGAGTGGTGTCGATTTGTTTGAGAAGACAGCAACTGCAGATATAGAATTCGCTAAGTTAGTAAAGCGACCGGTCAAGGTTAAGTCTCCGTGGTCGAAGAGATCGATCTTATTTTGTCTCCCATATTGGAAGGTATTGTTAGCCTCACCTATTTTATGTATATTGTAGTTAGTTTAGTTTACATGTTACCGTTGTTTATAAATGTTTTCTAACTAAATCTATCTCATTAGTTTCTGCTTGTTCGGCATAATGTGGATGTCATGCATGTGGAAAAGAACTTTGCAGAGAATATTTTTGGAACTTTTATGAACCACAAGGATAATTCAAAGGATGGGGTTCCAGCGCGTAAAGATTTAAAACTTCTGAAGTTGAAGCCTAACTTGTGGTTGACAGAAAATAATGGAAAGTTAGCGGTCCCCCGTGCACCTTATTGCTTGTCTGATTCTGAAAGGCAACATATCTGCAAAACTCTTCGCACACTAAAAGTACCAATTGGTTACATTGGGAACTGGAGAAAGAAAGTATGCTTGAAAGAGTTTCAGTTAAAGGGTCTCAAATCACATGACTATCACATTCATATGCAGGGACTGATGCCTATTTTTATAATGCATGGTTTCAAGAAACATAAGCCTCTGCGTGAGGCAGTTCGACACTTATCATTATTTTTCAAAGTCTTTTTTTATACGGTTATTGATCGTGTTGAGCTTCGTCTAATGCATGAACGTGTTGTAGAGTCATTATGTGTGTTTGAAATATACTTCCCGCCTGCTTTTTTTGTTAGTATGACTCATGTTGTTGTACACTTAGCAGAAGAGGCACATTTATTAGGGCATGTTCAATTTAGGTGGATGTACCCTTTCGAGAGGTACAATTATTTAGTTATTATTATCCTTTCAGTTTGTTCTTTTATGAAATCAGCTAACTTACATATACTTGGTCACTACCTCATGTGCAGGATGATGAGGACCTACAAGGTTTATGGCCGCAACAAAAATTATATAGAAGCGTCTATTCAAAAACAGTATGAGGTAATTGAAGGAGCGCGCCATTGCATGGAGTTATTTCATGAGGGAAATCAAAGGTCTTATAAGTGTCGTGGAAAGATATCAATGCCTGATGATATTTATGAAGGTCCATATCCACGTGATTCATAGGGAAAAACATATAAGCTAACCACCTTAGAGTATGATCAAGTTCGTATATGGATATTGAGACACTCCGATGAAAATACTGAATGGGAAGCGTAAGTAAATCATAAGTTGGTTTATGTTTACATCAATTCATTGCACTAAAAATAGTAACTTTCGCTTACCAATGTTTCTATCGCTTGATAGGAAATAAAATAAACTTATTAATGTCTTTGTGGTTTGACAGGAAATACAATACATATATTTATAATCTTAATCGAACTCGTAAGGGAAGGACAGAGACTATGGAATACATTGCATGGTTAAGACAACAACTTGAAGGCACTCCCATGACAGATTTTTGTAGGCTCGCAATTGGGCCGACCTTCTCTACAGTTTCATATAATTCATACTGTGTTAATGGCTATCTTTTCTACAAAACAGATGCAGAAAAACATTTGACTACACAAAACAGTGGAGTCACCTTGAATGCTTGCACTAGCTTTAGAGCAAGTTTCAGAGATACTAACCTTGTCGATGACGATACTACATACTATGGCATTCTGCAAAAGATACTTGAAATAGACTATGGAGTTTTCACAGAAGTTGTTTTTTATTTTGATTGGGTGCAAGTTGAAGACAAAGTACATGGATCATATATGGATCGAGAGACAAAGTTAAGGTTTGTCAATTTTGAAAAGTTTATAAGAAGCTCAAAGGAAGAAAACGAGCCATTCATCCATGCTTCTCAAGCTAGCCAAGTCTTTTACTACAGCGATTTGACAAGAAAACATTGGAATCTGGTTTTGGAATCTCCCAGAATATCATACCCCCATATGAATGCTTTTGAAGATCCGTATGTCTTCACTGCAACCTTTATTAATGCTACATTGATTTCACAAACGGTTGGAGATGATGAGTATTGGAATGGAACTGATCAGGTAATAATTCTTTGTTTCAGGACTTGTTTGTTTATTTGTTTTTTTAATCTTATTTATGTAAAAAGAGATTTGAACATTCATTCACCTTTTGATGTTGTCAGGGAGATGATGAGTACTCAGATGTAGATCCTCAGGTAAAAATGTTAGTTTCATTATAATGGTAGCATTTTCCCCTTTGATTGTCAGAATATTATTTGTGTCGCATGAATGAATGTACACTGAATTTTTTCTTTAGTTAGCTTGAGGAAGTGGTTTTAAATTATTTTTATCTTCTTTATGTACATGGAGATTCATTCTTTTCTTGATACTATCAGGAACTAGCTGAATGTGGAGATGATGAATATTCGGATGGAGATGCCTAGGTAATAATTCTCGTCTCAATACTTATTTATTATTATTTTTTGATCTTCTTTATGTGCATGGAGATTCATTCGCTTCTTGATGTTCTCAGAAACTAGCTGAATGTGCATTGTAAAATATTCAATCACAATGTTTTGTCGAGGTATGTGTCTTTGCATACTCATCATGCCTATGCTTTTCACTTCTCATGGTTTATTTGTTCGTCTCCATGTTGTAGTGTTGTTGATGTTGTCTGGAATCTCTTGATAATGGGTCTATTAGATCACCTCTGTGTATATTATGAAATTTGATAAGTCTAAATTGTTGTTAGTTTTGTTAAACTATTATTATTGTTGACTATTGTTACTAATAGGGGCTTATGTCGTGGTCCTTGTATTTTTCTGAAGTTACGAATTTTCAATCACAGTGAATAAATGGCTTTCTACTTTGATTGCAGGAGCAACAAAGGAAATGATGAAACAAAAGGAGCAGAGGTAAATTTACTTGTTCTATGTTATCTTATAATGTTCTTATTTGAAGGGCGTTGTGAAATGCGTTCTTTGCCATCTTTAATCTGAAGGAATTAGGATCTAAATATTCTTTTTGGTTTGCATAATGAAGCACATCTCTTTATATTTCTTAACTATTGGCATAAAAGTGTGCCAGTTTATTCAAAAGCATTAGTTGGTTCACCAATCAGAGGGACTGAAGGAGTAGACAATGATCTTTCTTATGAAAATAATTGTAGGTTGTTTATGATAGCATTTTACTATTGCAAGTTGAACTATATTTTAGTAATAAGATAAATTCATGGCTGAATCAGAGGTGTCAGATTTTTGTATGTAGAAAGTACAATATATTATATCATGCATGCTTTCATGCATCTATTTTTACCACTCATAAACTAAGTACTAGTTAAAAGTTCATATGTTCTCCTAGTCAAGTAACCTAGCATATAGGGTCTGACATTTTGGTCTTTTCTAAATGTAGTTCGATACCATTACGGATGCCGTCACTTTCTTCCTAATGGTCGCACGAGGGACACTAATATTGAGGTTGATGGTAAAAAAAAATATTGTTGGTGGATAAGGAAATTTTGGAATGGCTTGTGCTTCTGTTGTTCTCTTCTCAAGCAAGCTGGTGCCAAGGTCATAATGACTAAATCTGTTGTTGAAATGTTTAAGACAAGTATCACTTGTCTTTAAGAAACCTTGAACTTTATTAATTAGGGGTTGACTCCTTTTTATTTCTTTTCTTGAATGATTTTGGACTAAATTTATGAGTACAATTCAATGTTATGGATTCTGTCATTTTGTATTGGATGAACCAGGGAATTTGTGTTTGAATCTGAATTTAGTATTTTTATGTGAATTGTCATTTGAATTTCATTTGAATTTGAATTTGAATTTTAGTAATTTAATTTGAATTTCATCATAATTTGAGTTTCAATTTAGTGTAATTTGAATTTGAATCAGAATCATTTTAGCCCAGTCAGAATAACCGTAGTCAGCCAGCAAAATCTGACATGGTTTTCAAATATTAAAGTATATTAAATCTACGACGTCATCAAGGTGTAGCGCTTAGCGGCATCTTAGGTGTATCGTAATTTAACGTTAAACTTAAAGTGTCGTTCCAGAAAAAGACACTAAATCTACGGCACTCCGAAAGTATCGTTTAAACCGTTAAAACGACATTATACAACTATCTTAAAACGGCTTATTTCCACTAGTGAGATTTAGTTAGCTTGGGTATATTTGTAGATTTATTTGGTTAACGTTCTGATCTTCTTCGCCTCTAGCCTTCTAAAGAGCGAGGTATGTCTTACTCTATTGAATATTTTTGTGCTCTTCTGTAAACGTCGTTCCTTTTGGTTGGGTTATTTTTTCCCTTTTTCCCGCTTTAATGATGTGTTTTTCTGCTTTAAAGGCATTGTCGTATAAATAGGCTAACCAGGGATCTTATGCCACATCTGTACAGGTAAGGGTATATTTTGAGCGAACCATTTCTTGCTTTAAAGATGCTAACTTCCGAGGGTGCTTCATTGGGTCACCTACAAACTATTTGCCTCGCATAAAAAAAAAACAATTTTACTTTCCAGTAAGTATTATTTTTGCCTGCTATAGCCTTCATACGAACTCATAAATCCACCCCTTACAAACTGGATTTTAGCTTTTTCTTACAGGATTTATCTTTGATTAATAGTGTCATCAATCATTTGTATAATTGTTTCGAGATATATTCACAAGGACTTGAGAATGCAGAGCTTACATGATAGTGTATAGCAAAATGAAAAATCAGGGAAGGACAGACTCCAAGGAATTTCCAAATCAAAATAATGAGAGCCTTCATTGCAACTGCAAATTTCCAAAGATATTCTTAAGAAGCTAAACGACAGGTAAGTACTTTTAAAATTATTAATAATATTTTTTTCTAATGATTAAAAGTCGTAGCTTGCGAATATAAATTGATACATTTACATATTTTTGTTGTTGTTGTAAATTTGATGTTAGTGAGGGTAACACCTAAATAAAAAGTAGAGATGTTATAAATAACATGGTACTAGATAGAGATTTTGCATGTCGCATCTGTTTAGGGGAACGGGAGTTTCCGTTGAATTCTCACATCGAAGAATGTTAGACTCCCTCCACCTAACGTTGGGTAGCGATGCCGAACTATGTATGTAGTGTTTGGTTTGCATTAATTAAAGTTAACAATAGCCGAGGGAACTTTAAACACAAACAAACTAAGGAGGCATATGAGATGACTTGAAAATTAGTGGCAAGTATCATCAGAAAATATTATAACTCTATGAAATATGCTTTTGATGGCTATTATCTTCATTGTGTTAAAAATGGAGGTAGTATGTTTTTTTATTTTTTATTTTTTTTGGTTTGGTTCTGGGTCTGTGAATCCGCAGATACATCAGTGATTAATTTTTTTCTTTTTTGATTGATGTGTGGAGATTATCCATTGATTTGTTCTCTACTTTCTTCATTTGGATTATTCGTGATTCCATTTATGGAACCAAGGAACCACCAATTTACAAGTACCTACCCATGAAATCCTCTTATCTTCAAAAAATACTTGCAGAAAGCATTCAGTTTGTTCTATTTCATAAAATATTGATCTTGAAAATTTCGGACTCATGATTGAGAGGGCAGTTTGTGCTCTTATGAACAAATTATAGTAACAAATTGATTTATGCAGATCCAAGTATACTTACAGTTAAGAACATGTGCAGAATAAAAAAGGTGTCATAAATGCATACTAACCGATGGATCTTCTTCTATGTACAGAACGCTCTGAAAGAAGTTACAGAATTGCAGCAAATGCAATCTCTCCATTTAAGAAAATCTTTTGGCTTCATATTTTCACAATCTCTCCGTCACTCATCTTTTCATCTTAAGGTCTCTGCATTTTCATTTACAAACGTTAATAATACTACTAATTGTTGTATAGGTGCATTCGTGCATGGTTAGATTGTTACCATTCAATGGAACTCCTGTTTAGACTAGGATACTATTTGTACAACCTAGGTAGAGGTCATTTAATGAATTCTTGATATTATGTTTCGGGATTACTGTCCCGAGTTTGTCATTTAAAATATACTTTGATATTATGAAAATCTTTGCTTTCTTAAATGTGTGCGTCAGTTACTTTTATGAATTTATCAGTTGATCGTGGAGCTTAGGAATGGATATTGTTGTATGTTAACTGGAGATCTCAATTTGCATGATTGGTCCTCAACTGCAATGGCTATGGGGTGAGGCTCGGTGGAAAAATTGGAAGCGCGTTTGAGAGAGACATCTTCGGCTTCTTTAAAAGGGGTATGCACTGTAAAATGGGTTGGTTTAGCTGGTGCTCCTTTATTACATCATCTACAAGGTACTGTTCAATGGGTGCATGCATCGTGCCAACTATTTTTGACAAGTAAAAGTCATTGATATTGCTATTATTTAATCAATATATATTTTTTAGCAGTTGGAATATAGACAACCTAGGGTTCTCTTTTTACTATTACAAGTATACATGTCTTGCTACGTTGATTATCTTCATGATCATATCTGCATAACTATATGTTAACCATTGTCCCTGAACGACACTAATTTTGCAAGCGGTAATTTGTAGTTGGTGGTTAGCGTGGAAGTTACTTTTGAAAGCAATGAAATGTCTAGGTATTGTTACTAGGTCTTTATGAATCTAGAGGGTGTCACTTAAACACAGAGTAGCATTTTAAGTTTGAAAAATTGATAAGATGATCATTAATTGAGTTGAGGATGCACTGATGCATTTTAAGTTTGGCTAGGTATATGGTCCTTATTCTAGCAATTTTAATGCTCACATGGAAATGCAGGTAACAACTATATAGGTGGTTGGTGGCCTGCTGGGGATGCACCGATGTATTACGTTGTATCTCCAAAGGATGTCGGCATAGCGAAGCCTAGGTGAGTCAAAGGTACCAATGTGAAACGTTAGTGTTCAACAAAACCGATTTTCTAATTTACTAAAGACGGTGACATGATGAATTTTGATCTTTACAAGTGCTTCGGTGTCTGTTATTATTGTTAGAATGGCAGAAAGATTATCCTTTTTATGGTTATTTTTGTTGAAGTACTTATTTTGAATTACTCGATGCTTATTATTCTTCGTAGGGATGCAGAAGATCATATTAGCTTGGCTTCTTCAACACGGGAATCAGGTGGAAGCATTGGCTTCGGTTGAGGTAGGTCAGAGACTGACATAACTTCTTGATGAGGTACTTAAAATTCCTTGGATAGTTTGTTCCGAGGCCGTGATACTCATCCAATGCGTTTCAGATTTCTGAATATACTTGATACATAACGATTGATACTGGATTGTTGTAGTTGTGATTAATAACGTTTATAGTTTCAAGTTAACTTAATAGTTACTATTATTGGCCTTCTTTATGAACCCCACTATTGTCCATTTGATATTGGAAAGAAGATATGCTGACACCACAACTTTGTGCTCTAAGTTGTTATACGAATCTTCTTTATCATGGATGAGGTGCAGACAAATCTCATTTGTAACTTCACTCTGTATTATCTTATTAATAACTGGGTTGTTTCTGGTCGATGGGTTTTACACATTGCTCATCTTTTCCACATTCCTGAGCTGCGCAATAAAATTTAGTAGACAATATTATATCCTTGAGTATGCATCTTTGATTGATGCATAGTAAACAAAGTATTATATCCTTGAGTCTCTGCTACTAAATATGAGGGCTTCGATTATTGTCCATAACCTTTGTAGGTGACAACATGATACATGATTCATAAGATGCGGTTTTCCTGAATGGAGAAGACCAGTATATGGAAATTTGTTGAATTGTAAATGTACATAGTAACCCTTTCGTTAGTAAGCACTAAGCACCTTTAACCATTTATTCACAAGTGTGGTTTGGGTAAACAATATTGTTCTATAATCATCATAATGTATAGAAAAGATTGGTTTGCATAAATCATTCGGGGAAAATGGGATCTGAGGGCATAGCCTTACTATCAAATTTGTTGGGGTTTTAATCCATATAGGCCTTTCTAACAATAATCCCAGCTGTACCATTACCTGTTGAAGCTGGCTAATTTTACGTTGTTTTACAATCTGATATAGGATAGGAATTTTACGGATGTCAGTGCCCCAATTATTTGTTTGTATTAAGATGACTTTTACTCAGTCATATGTTGGGTTTATTATTCAATCGGTGCTTACCCGTGGTTGTGATAAAAGGGATAGTGTTTAGGTTCAGTAACTACTTTAGTTTACTAGGTGTAGGAAAGCATATCCACATTAAAGCTTTATGCTCCGATATCTGCTTTGTTTATCTGCATTCCAAATGCTTTTGGATTTTATTTCTTATGTGTGGTCTTTGATTGGTGTTGTCTACATTGTCTGGGCCAGGGCGGATAGGGAGCACAGATGTTGCACTTTTTTTTTATACTACAACATCCGGATGATGCTACACTGACTGGGGCTGATAACCGGGAGAAATCCCGTGTCTCACAGCCCCGCTGGAGAATTAAAGGTGGTGGGGTCATGGTGGGGTCCACCTTGTTTTTTTCTTTCACTCGGTATCTCTCACGGGATTACCTCCCGATACCCCAGAATTATCGACAACATCGTGTCCGAAAGTGTTGGGAATCTTGGTTCCAGGTAACCATCCGGGTGAAGATAATTTATTCTTGAGTTGGTATCGGGGATGTTGGTGATGATGTATCGTGAAAGCACCATAACACCGACTCTCATACACGGAAACAACTTGAGTTACAGATAGCTGCGGTTATGGAATTAATCCTAGGTGAATAAATATGTAATTAATCCTAAGCGAATAAATTCATATATTTTTCTTATAGATTTATGTAATTTTTAGTTCCTCGATATGGGTTTCTACTGTAAGTAGTACCAATTCTTTACAAAAAGAAAATAAACGAAACTATTGAACAAGGCTTTTGTATACATTTTATTTTCTCTTTAATCCATAGACATTTCCACGGCTTTGATTGAATAGTTCGAAAAATTGATCACCAAAAGAGATGATAGAGGTTTTTGCAATTTTTTCTAGCAGCCTTTTTTCTGGGCAAACTCAAATCACATTGGTTCTCCGCCGGGTCATATGGCATAATCGTAATTATATCTTGGCTTTTCCTCTTCATGCCTCTGTTCTGTGCCTAATATTTTCTTGAACTGTTTCAAATCAGGGTTGTTCCTGCAAATTTTCCAAAGATACAACTCCTTGAAGAAATCCTAGGTACCTTTTCAGCAATCTCTATCTTAGTTTTTCCTATTTTCGATTAAAATTCATAGAGAAAATGAAAATGTCTTTCCTGTTTTCGATTAAAATTCATAGAGAAAATGGAAAGGTAGTTCAGTTTCATTTTTTTTGTTATCTATTAGTAAAATATCTGGAGGAGCCTTCAAAGGATACCTATTCGCGTTGAGTACAGATTCAATATAGTCTTTACTATCCATCATTAACCTAGGAAATCTCTCTTCCATTACGCTTAGACATCACCTAAGAAATATAGCATTTAATTGAACTACAATTGCATTATCAGCCCCATTTAATGGAATGTTGATGAGGCAGTTAATTTTTGTGCATCTTTTTGCCACTTACGATCAATTTTGCATCCACCTTCCCCTAAAATTTTATTTACCGAGAAAATAGTGGCAGTGGGTGGAACAAAAACCAATCTGATCATCCATAGAATAATGATCAAGTCTTTACCTATGTATTATGTGGAGAGTCCCAAAAATTTTAATTTTACCTATATATAAAAATTACGAGCTTCAGAAATTTTAATTTTCAAAATTTTGTTGTATTATTCAAATACAAGAGTCTCGTACTAATCCCAAAAAGAGCCGACTCAAATTGTGCATTTATGTTCTGTATCATTCTCTAAGTATATCCAAATATGTTATACAGAAAAAGGGTCTCCTCATTTGTTGCTCTCTTATCTTTATCACCATTACGTATAAAAACTAAACAAATTTATAGTTGCAAACATGGATCCATTTGTTTTTTTAAGTTATTTATTTCGGTTTAAGGTAACGACAATTGGTTTTAAAATTAGTTACATATAAATCTAGAATAAAATTGACTAAATTGTATTTGGGTAGTCAGTCCTACTGTGGTCTCTTTTAATGTATGTACATTTAAGATTATAACGAGAGGTTGAGCCGGGGTCGTAAGGCCCCGGTGATACCTAGTACGATAGAAGAAAAAAATAAAAAATAGAAGGATATTTTAGGCATTTTGTGTAATACTTGTTTGGTTTTTCCAAGTGAACTTTTTTACTGACTCGGATAACTGGATCATGGATGGAAAATGTAACGATGGGATGAAACTCTAATTTTAATCTATTTGAAGAGGAAACGCTAATTAGCGATCTTTAGAGGAGAGGAAACACAAAATATCCCTTTGAATTTTAAGACGAATATTATGAGAGTAATTCATAAATTTTATAAGCTTAAGAGTTCGGCTTGTAATAATTTTCTAGTTATAATCCGAACAACTCTTTGTGTTTAGCAATCAAACGATAGTTACCGAGTTCGGCTCATATTTGATATTTCGGGATAGCCAAACCTTTTGATTTGCTATAAAATTTGTATAGTGAGAGCTATAGATCTCGTATCATGTTCATCAATGGCAACTCATATTTGTTGGTCTTGTACGTGCAATCCAATATAAGAACGTGTGGGAATCATAAGACCAATTGGACGCATTTCGGGTGGGCAATAAAAACATGTGTGACTTGAAGTCATCCAATTTTTTTGGACCGTTATTCTTCACCGCTAACCACATCAATTGTTGCATCACCATCCTACCTTGCAAATTATTTCTTCTCAAGGTACTTCTTGCATTGTAGATAGTTTACATAATTGACTTGTTATTCTTGTCATCCTCCTTAAATTTACTAAGAATCTTAGACGTTGACATACGTGCTCGTGCAAGTTATCTACAATTCGTGGATTTCGTTGGGTATGAGCCTTGCGACTTTGCATGTCTTTGAAGGTCAAGTGAACGTGGGTGGTTGTGACGACAATCGATATTTTTATTCATGGTATAATCTTCATCTTTGTTAAGGTTGAAAACAATCTTGAAGGGGCAATTTCTTTTCCTCATCTTAGTCTTATTTATTTTCCCGGACTTTCCAATATACATAGAACCCTTTTTATCCTTGCTTTCTCCGGATCCACTTCTCTCACAAACCATTTCAAACCGGTCAAAACGGCTCTATTTTCCACAAACTAGTATGCAATTTATTTTGATTGTGTGTTCCTCATCTCAAGCCCTTGATCACCTTTACTTCCCTATGTTTATGTTCATGCAAAATCGAATATATATAAAGTTAGTAAAGCTTTGGAATATTCCTACAACATAAAGTCAAATACCAAATACTTACATACAAGTTGTCTTGGAAGTGATCCTTCGTATCTTTGTGAACATCAGCAGGTTGATCATCCATTGGTACAGTTTCATCAAGAACGATCTACAAGAATATGACGAGGTTAGATTCCTAAAAAGGAAAATTGATAATAAGGTTCGGCTAACCCTGTATTTATACCATGAGACGAACTTAAAATTTTAAAGGGTTCGGACGATTCGATATTTAGTGTATAAGTTGAACCTGCAAATATGTTTAAACTTAAATGTTTTTCTCAGAAATCAGAATTATGTTTGGCTGATAGGATATGTATTATATGAGTCGGAAATTTGAAAGATATATGGTTCGGAGAATTATATATAAATATTAAAAGTCGAATCTTCAACTTGATTTTTTTTTTCAAAACTCGAGAGAAGGTTCGGCTTATTATGAAATATTTATATTAGCCGAACTCTGAACTAGTATGTTGGCGGGAGCTATTGAATTTCGAGCTAGATGAACTGTTCATATTTTTGTAGCATACCAGCTGGGTTCGGCTGATAATTTCAAGCCGAACCTGTCTCTAGTTCATCGAACTTGAGTGAAAAAATTATATATTTTTTTTATGATTTCAACCTACAAATGAAAATAAACATAATCTAGAAATATACATGGGTATTATTATCATAGGGGAAGTTAAACATAATCTATAAATATACATGGGTATTATTAGCATAAGGTTCCCCACCGATGCATTATTCTTTTGGATTTGGCTCATAAAAATCACTATTTCGAGTTTGAGGTTGTATTATTAGCATAGGGTTCCTCACATGTGCATTCTTCCACTGGATTTGGCTCATAAAAATTATTATTTCGAGTTTCATATCGAGTTTGGGGTTGAATTTTGGTAAACTCATTCTCACAATCTAAAAAATTATCCATCTTCGGATCACTATTGTAATTGATGTGTATTTTCAAAGATTTTTGTAGATAAAGATTGTCCTATTTTGATTACTTCAATTAAAAAACAAGCATTTTCTTCACTTCCACTCCTTCTCCAAAAACCAAACTTTTTTTCTTCTCCTTCACTTCCACTTCTCAAAATATCACACACACTTTTATAAATTGATTCACATTAATCACTTCTCATTAATATTAATCAGCGCTTATCATTAATATTAATGAAGATTATTAACAATTAACCATTAGTATTAACCATTAATAACATAAGAGTAGTTTAACCAACGGGGAATAGCCCAGTTGTCCAGGGGTCGAGTTCCCAAGTTATAGATTAGGGATTCGATTCCTGCGCTGATCTTGTCACAACATAGGAGCGTTTTTGTCATTATCAAAAATATCCAGATCTCAAGCTTTTAGAATTACTATCTAAAGTTGTCTTTGATATTCCCTAAAGTTGTCATTGATATGCCCTAAAATCTTGAGCAGTCTTGTTTTGAGGCATACTCAAAAAAATTGAGGCATACAAGGTAATGACAAAATAGAGTCATTATATGGTAAAATCAATAACCCCTTATCCATCATAGTTTTATCACGACAATAATGCCCTTACTTCATTAGTGTTAATAATAATAGTTAGAATCTAATATTAATGATTAATAGTTAATGATTAGTGGTTAATGTCAATGATTATATAATCTTAGTTTCAAAGTTTTTTTTTTAGAGAGATAGTTAGGTTAGGGTTGTTAAAGAAGAAGAATAAGAATTTAGGATTTCGAGATTTGCTGAACTAATAGATAATTAAGGTTTGTTAATACATAGGCAAACTTCTAAAAGAGGTTTTATGTCTTTTTTATAAGTTGAATTTGTCAAAAAATTGAATTTTTACAACCTAGATCTACTGACCAGATGAACGGTTCAGCTAATAATATGAAGCCGAACCTATGTTTTCTAAAAATATACCTAAGTTCGGCTGACAAGTTATCAGCCGAACCTATGTATATTTTCAAAACATATAGGTTCAGCTGAACTTCACTCTGTAACTGTTGAATTCAGATTCGGCTGATTCGAATAAAAAAAAAGAACAACTGAACTAAGCGTGTTTTTTAACAAAATGAAGTTTGGCTATCATTTTTATGTTTAATTATCAGCCGAACTGTTCTTCTAAAATAATTTTTAAAAAAAATGAACAAAGATCTGAGTTCTAATATGCGAATTTGAACCTAAGTCTCTTTGTGCAGCGTTTCACATGGTGTATTTATACTTGTCGTTCTAATTAATGATTAAATATTTATGATTCAACAATTAATCACCAATGAAAAATAAAATCAAGACTGTTTGATTAATTAGGAATGAAATTGATTTTTTATTTTGAAAATGATTTTGAATTTGGAATGAAATTGATTTTTTATTATGAAAATGATTTTGAATTTTGGTTAGCCTGTTTGATTAATGATTAAATTAGGTTAGGGACGAAATTGATTTTTTATTTTGAAAATGATTTTAGATTTTAATTAGTTTAGGTTTAGATTTTAAATTTAGGTGAAGGATATTTGAGTAATTTAAAATACTTAAAGATAACTTAGTAGTAGTAATCTTAATCTGCCCACTTTTAGGACACCTCTTATAATCCCATCTTGATAGGAAAATGATTTTGTACTTCTAGGTAGGGGTGTGCAACGGACCGACGGTTGCGGATTAGGGGTTACCCGCAACCAAACCGTCAAAGTTGCGGATTTGAAAAATTGAACCGTGACCGGCCCAATCACCCGCGAATTTCACATCCGCGAATCATACGGACCGGATGCGGATTAACCGCGGATGTGGTCAGAAGGAAAAAAAAAACCGTATGCGGCATTTCATCATACACCTTATGTGGATCTATGAGGCCATATGATGGTGTCAGGCTTTGGATTTTGGGGTAGGTGTATACTTGTGATTTGATGGGCTGTTGTGGTGTTGAACATTGAGTGTATGATTTCTCGATTCCATATATTTGAATCTTGGTCAATCAGATGAGCTACTGGGTATAAGGGATAGGTGGGTGGATGGTGTGATGTGTTAGGTATGGGATCTAGTTATGAAGGATATAAGTATCTTGTCCATCTCCGATTTTGGAGAAAACATGTTCCTGCAAAAGAGCACCCAGGTTAGATAAACATTTCCAACTGTGACTGGCCGATGATGAAGGCTTTGGGTTCAGATGAGGGTAGTAGAATGGTTTTTGATGAATAGTGATGAGTAGATGGAATCTTCATTATTATGTATTTGCCAGACCCTATTTAGCAGCAAAGCTTCATTGTGGTGTTGCTCTTCCTGATTCCCGCCGCCCCCTCTTCTTTTTGCTTGGTCAGTCCGTCCCGTCCCATCCAACTGGGTGCAACATACTCTTAACACTTGTACCTGGGCTTTATTTAACTGGTTGAGAGTGAATTATAAGACACCCTTAATGATATTATACCTGGGCTTTATTTAATTAGGTTTATCCTTAGTAATTTTATTAAGTTTTCTTATTACCCTACGGGTGCGGATGAATCCGCGGATTTAAAAAATACTTGGGCTTTATTTAATTAGGTTTATCCTTAGTAATTTTATTAAGTTTTCTTATTACCCTACGGTTGCGGATGAATCCGCGGATTTAAAAAACCAACCGCAACTAAACCGCTAAACCTTGCGGATTTGAAAATTCATCCGTGTCCGGCCCATAGACTCTTGCGGATTGGTTTTCACCCGCAAAATGATGATGAAATCCGCGGTTCCGGATTTTATGCTCACCCCTACTTCTAGGACACCTCTTATAAACCCATCTTTATAGGAAAATGATTTTATACGCCTCAAAACAGGTTTCAAAAGAAATTGAATTTAGACTAGACCTCCTCGAGGGGGAGGGGACAGGCCCTACCCACCCAACACGCATTCAGAAAAGAAGAAGAGAAGATATGACAGATATTTGCTCGGGGAAAAAAAAATGAAACCTTACACAAGTGACATCCATAGAACATAATTTGTACAAATATAATACAAGCAACAATTG
This sequence comes from Papaver bracteatum, assembly GCA_023529315.1. NCBI lineage: Eukaryota > Viridiplantae > Streptophyta > Magnoliopsida > Ranunculales > Papaveraceae > Papaver > Papaver bracteatum. The sequence continues at coordinate 710,252 of JAJJWX010003038.1, forward strand.
CAAAATAAAAATAAAAACATAAATATTTAAGGTTGGGAACTGGATGATTTTTCACGAATGTCAGTGGTGTGAATTCTCCAAGTGAATAGATAATCTTTAGACTCACAAGACAATTTCATAACATTACAAGGAGCACAAACGCAACTCTTCTCTCCATTTCTACCCCACTCAACCTTCACATTACAAGAAAACCCATTTGATGAAACAGGTACCCGGGAATTCGACAAATCCAACATAACTTCTCCACTTATTCTCTTAGCTTTACTTGTCAGTTTTTCACTATTAGCCCCCATTGAATCAAGCCAAGCACATTCTGGTTGTCCTACCATTTCTTTGAATGCGGAATTTGCTAACCGAACTTTATTTTTTGAATCCGAAACAACAACCGGTAAAGTATCCGATTCCACTTCAGCTTCAACTTCTTCAGGTTGTTGTTTTTTCACGTATGCATTGGAACTTGAATTTGGGTCTTCACTGATGCATCCAACACTAATACTTGACCCCACTGGTCTAACGGGCTGAGGAGCAATAAGATTACCAGACCCGCAGCCCGAATTAATATTGCGGCCCGGTGAAGCCTGTCCTGCATGCAGAGTCTTCAATAGATCCATTTCCTTTGGGATTTCAATGGTTGTGATTGTAGAGTTTGTGAACCCATTTAACTTACTAATTCCATGCAAATCATGAGGAAGAGGAGGAATTGAAGAAGTAGAAAATGAGGGAAGAGGAAATCTAACCAAACTCATCATGGGTTGTTTTTCTATTTGAAGAGGGGCGGCTTCATGAGGTGGTGGTGGCGAGAAGAGAAGGCGTGTGTTGAAACCCATACCATAAGAAGAAGCGGTGGTGGTGGAAGAAGAAGAAGGTCCATGGAGCTGAGTTGGTGTAGTTGTTTTTGTTCTTTTTCTTGCAGCTGAAGATGAGAGTCCATATCTACCTCTCTTTCTCACTCTCTTGTTACTGATTTGTAAGTTTCTTGATGTGTTTCCAGTAGCAGCAGCAGCATCTGTTTGATCTAGTATGGGTTTAGGAGCAATGGGTCTATATCTTGACATGATTTCATCAAGCTTAGAAGACGATGAAGAAGATTGATGATAAGAACTGTTTATTGGATTAACCATCATGGTTGGTTTCTAGTGTGAGAAAAACAAGAGAGGGAGTGGTTGTTTTGGGGCAAATGGATATACTAGTCTGGTATACTACCAATGAGAAGAATGGAAGAAAAATGAGGAACAAAAATTTAAAAAGAAGAAGAAAAACGAGAGAGATACTGACAAGTGGGGTTGTGTTATGAGTACGTGTTAGAGGAGAATTTGGGTGAGAAAGGACACGTACATTGGCAAATGGTTTGGGGAATGTGGTGGTGCTGGTGGTGGCGACTTTGGGTTTCAAAAACTCATTTAGGAGGCGGTGATAGGTTGAGAGGAGATTCGTACCCCCTGGAGTTGCCGCCAGTGAGGACAACACGTGTGAATGTAAACTTACATGCGAGGTTACACATCAGAGGATTCTTGTTCACATTTCTTAAAAACTTTACATACACTCACCAGTGTTTTTTGCCACGTGATTTTGCCGATTAAAACACATTTCCAACAACTCAAAGACTCAACATTCATTGGTTTTATCCATTTAGCTCTAGCTAACCGGTTGGATGAGTAAGCTTTTGAAAATTTGGTTAGGCTTAGAAATGGGACACTTGTGATATGGTCATAGACAGCTAGTGCCATGTAGCAATGTCTGTGAGGAGTGGTTGAAGTTACTAATGGCTACCTCTGAATGGACCAATTTTTCCATTCTCCAGGTTTCAAATCGATAAATAGTACCGTTCTGCTTTGGTCAAAATACATCTGAACGGATGTTAGTCTTGTAAACTCATGGAATATCTAGTTCAAAATTGCCAAGCCCAAGACCATGTCATCCTACAACCTCATTTTCAACCAATACCAGTTTGTGAATTTGGCAGATAACTGTAGCTGATCCTGCTCTGCTCCAAGAAAAACAGCTCATTCAGTCAGTTGTAACCCGGATAGGGTTAATTAGTATTTGGGTCGTAAGTTTTGGTATGTCTTTGAGTTTGGGTCGTAAGTTTGTCCGTTTTTGAGTTTAGGTCGTTGACCCCGTTAGTCAACCGGTCAAACTGTTAGTTTAAGTCAACTTCAGTTAGTAACGTATTTACGCATTTTGTCGAGGCTCTAGAGACTTCGTTAGAAGTCGGAATTAAGTGTTTGACCCCATATTAGAAAGAAGAAATAACCACCTTCCAAACTCACTTAAAAATCAGATTCCTAGTTCAAATGGTCAATCAAAAGTATCATAAACAAGGTCACAAAACTGCGTAGCTACAGATTTCAGCTCAGGACAGCTATTTTCGGGAACATATCTCCTAAACGAAAAATCCGATTGCTAATCACTTTTAACTAATTAAAGACAAGACATAAAGGAACGTTTTTCGTTAAGAAGGTGTTAAGCCTAGTTCCCTACCTAATGGTGCGGTTTTTCAACTTTCGCGAGACAACCAGATTGTGATATGAAAGTTGAAAAACCGTATTTCTGACACAGTTTTCTGCCCCTAGTTGTCTGCGAAACTGGTACCAATAGGTAGGGAATTAGGCGACACTTTCTTAACGACAACCGTTCCTCTATGTCTTGTCTTTAATGAGTTAAAATTTCATAGCACTCGGATTTATCGTTTAGGAGATATGTTCCCCGGAAAGTAGCTCGCCTGAGCTGAAATCTGTAGCTACGCAGTTTTGTGACCTTGTTTGCGCATACTTTTTATTGACAATTTGAACTCGTAATCTGGATTTTTAAAGTGTGTTTGGAAGGTGGTTATTTCTTCTTTCTAATATGGGGTCAAACTCTTAATTCCGACTTCTAACGAAGTCTCTAGAGCCTCGACAAAATGCGTAAATACGTTACTAACTGAAGTTGACTTACACTAACAGTTTGACCGGTTGACTTAGTTGACTAACGGGGTCAACGACCCAAACTCAAAAACGGACAAACTTACGACCCAAACTCAAAGACATACCAAAACTTACGACCCAAATACTATTTAACCCACCCGGATAATAGATTAGGAACGAAAATTAGTATGCAGGCATAAATGCAGCTGAGCTTTATAATAGAATATCTAGACACGGAAAACACTAGCTAGAACTGTGGGGGGGGTGGGGGGTGGGGGGAATGTTAAACACGAGCTCAGTCTTTTTAACTAGTTTGTTAGCTTTATTGATTTCCAAGCTACTCATACAGTACATTAGAAACTATGCTACGTTTTACATTAGTGCCAGATTTGGCTTTTTAACGTCATTGAGAGTGTCAATAAACACAGCAATGAGGCTTTATTCAACTTGGCACTAGGCCGACGAGTAATAGGATAACTATATCAAAGACGGTCAAGTTGAGTTTCCATTGAAATTGAATGCCGACAACCTACAGGGAAAAGAAAACAGAATTGAATTTACAGAAACAAGAAAGAAAAAAAAAATACATGTAACTTTCAAATATTTATTTTAATTAATAAGCCACACATCCAACCTAAAATTACCCCGGCTTTGAAATAATCTGTTATCTGTAGCCCAGGAAGGCAGCGCTAAGTACTAAATCACAACAAGTCACGAGGAAATACTAAAAGAGCTCACTAAAAAGTGAGGGGAACACACAGTGTAAATACAAGATTATCTCAAAGATGACTGGTTCTATACTTCTATTAATTCTTCCTGTCTTTTAGTATACTTCTATACTTCTATTATCTCAAAGATGACTGGTTTTTTTCCCTAGTCGAAAATTTAGTAATGAAACCCTGTAAATGTAAACAAAACTAAGTTGGTTGTGCTAAGTATTACCGTTTCATGCCGGCACTGTCGACAGTGATACCACTACGATCTGGCTGTAGCCACTTCATATAATACTTTGATCTGCGGGATAGATTGATCCCTTTTCTCCTCGTCTCTGGAATAGCCCCAATTGAGCACTCTGAGAATCCACGTCTCACGAACCTGTCCATTTAAAGCAGCGTTGGTTTCATCTACACTTTAGTTTAGCTAGTTTCAGATTTGTGCAAGTTTGATTAATTTCCAGAAGATGATGAATGGTCTAAAAACTGGGTATCACATAAGCTACGCAATAATGAGAAACCAGGGACTTACCAATCCGCAGTTCGGGTGGTAAGCAGAAAAAGCTTTTCCAAACCAAGGGATGCTGCCTTCTTCTCAACGTAATCTGGAATATATAGAAAAATATTCAGAACGGTATGCATTAAAGAAAAGATGCAAGACCAATAAAGCCTGTTTCCACGAACATTGTGCAGCCCACATTCCAATTCATTCAATCATGTTAAACAGTCAAAGATGATTAACCCTGAGAACCACACTTTAGTTCCCCCTACAGTCGCAACATTATAGAGCAACGTGTTCCCTTTGTTGCTTTACCATTCTCGTTGTTACCTATCATCTGTACCTGACACTTTACATATCTTACTTGGTTAACTACAAGTTAGTTTCTGATTTTATTTGAAGACATGAGTCAACTACGTAACAAGAAGACACAAACTTTGCCAGAAGCAAGCAAGGTTACACCGTCAACAATGAACTGCGAAGTATTGAATATCACATATAGCAGTAAATAGTGTACAATAGGATTTTTGAGCATGTCAGATAAATAAGAACAAGTTCATGGGAAGAAATATAAACAATACCAAGCAGTTTGTCTCCTTGTCCATGACCACGACACTCAGGAGAAACGGCAATAGCAGCCACTTCTCCACACTTTTCTTTAAAGAAAGGGAAAAGGGCAGCACAAGCAATGATTGAACCATCTCTCTCCACCACGATGAACGAGTCCAATGCTTCTTGTAGCTGAAGGAAATAGTGGAAATTCAGTTTAAGACTTCAAGTACAAAGAAAGACGAGAGGTAACATTGACTCTTCATATATTCTGAAGAGCAACAGTAACAATTAAATTTAAATGTTTTAACTACATTCAGGAAAAGATAATAAAAAAGAAAGAAAAATACCTGGTCTTCTGTCCTTTCAATCAATGTTCCAGCTTTTACTAGAGGTTTTAAAAGCTGTATTATTCCAGGGAGATCCATCTTCATAGCCATCCGGGTTCCTTCATAAACATCACTGCAACAAACAAAAATTTGTTAAGAAAACAAGAGAATCCAGATATATTAAGTAATCAAGAAAGTTAAAAGTCTGTGCTAGCTAAAGAGAACGACAGAATTGATAGTTTGGGAAAAATCAATTAAACAATAGCAAGCGTAAGAATACAGCATATACAAAATGTTTCAAACTTTCAAAGTGAGTCACTGTCAATTGCAGAGGATATGACTGGTGAATTCACTTGGGATCGTTGCAAAAATATCCAAGTATTACGATGCCTAGGAGTTTTCTAAATCCCTTACATTTCATTGTAGAATTAAGGCTATCATTGCTGAAAAAAATATGCCAACATCACAGGACCTTGGACTTTTCTAAAGCCCTGCTTCCCATAGTAAAATTTAAGGCAGTAGGAAAGCTAAACAAGTACTATCAAAGGTATCTTTAGTCATCAAAGAGGTCCAAAACTCAATTAACATTTCCCTAGTACTCAAAGTCAATTCATGTATCTACACCCAAGGAGCATTTAAAACATACAGCACTTGAAAGAGCATAGGTAACTTAATTTATCAAATGTGTTGCATCGCTAAAACTAAAAAAATATGCTGAGACCGCTGGAGAAACTAAGTTAAGAATGAATATGTAGTCAGTAACTAGTTAACACAATCTTCATTCGTAATACAAAAAAAAAGCATACACTATGCACGAATTATATGTCTCACTGGAAGTTAGATGGATATCCAAAAAGCAATCTATTACTTAAAGAGATTCAATACTCGAGCTAGTGGCACCACACAACAAACTTGGCAATTATTACTTAAAACAAAATACAATGGAGATCTCCTAAATATATATGACAACTACCTTGCAACCATGGTCCCCACTCCATCCCTTTTGAATAACTCTAACAACAGAGCACCGCCGTTGGTGCCATCTATTAGATGAACTCTTTGGACACCTCCCTGTAGAAAGAAACAGAAACTTTGTAATGGTGAATACTTAATCCACCTCAGGACCAGAGGCAAAGTTTAAGTTCAGCTACTTCTCTGTAGATTTTAATGCATATAAGCTACACCTTGTACATTCAATTAAAAAAAAAAATCAAACTTGGACTTAAATTATCATAGAGTCGTTGAGGCATGTCTAGCAGGAGAATGTTTGAATATACGTTACAAATATAAAAGATAATTGTGGAAACTAACAAATGGTCAAGAGTGGTTTAGTTTAACTGTATCATAATAACCTTAAGGCATAAATTTTCCAGTGACATAACAAAAGCCTAAGAAGCCATCAGATAAACTTCCAGCTCTTTCAAACACAATAACACAGGATCAGTAAAAATGAACCAAAAGTTAAAACAAAACATACAATCACCAGCATGTCAGATCGGACTCAGATAGAGATAAATGAAGCCTAAAGTCACTGTACTTCACCACTTGTCAATTGACAAACAACATGGCAATATATAGGCCACTGTAAATTAGCATTTTCAGAAAATGTACTCATCAAATAAATGCAAACATTTTCAACCCCCAAGTACACGTAAAGTAACTAAATAAGCTATATAGAAACTATACACGCGCAACAAGTTAAATACTTAAATGCATGTTAATTTTTGGGACAAGAAAAATGCATGGAGTTGCTTACTCTGCAAACAAAAGCAGCAGCAGCCAACTCGGAATAGTAGCCGTTTTCTCTGCTCAAACGTTCCTCGCCTCCAATGGCGAATCCCTGACCACCAGACAATAGTCCGTTCCCATTGTCAAAACCAACGCCATTCTGAAATATTGGTTTATAGGTTTCTTCGAAACCTCTAATACTCTGAGGAGAATTAATGCCATTGGAACCGGAATGCTCGGAACAAGAGCTATCTTCTTCATCTACAGCCTTAACATAATTAGCCGCAATTTCACTTTGCTTAGCTCGTTCCCTGATCAACATATCAGCATCTTCAAGAGTCAAGAAACGTTCAAGACGTCCACATTTATCAAGAATCGGGCCATCGACGATGCAAATTAGTTTCTCTGCTCCGATAGCTAAAGCACAGGCGGTCGCAACCTCATAAGTGCTGCAATGTTTATCAAAGATATGTCAGAGTCGAAGGAATTTTGATAAGTAACAACCATCATCTTTAGACATAAGAAGAGAAAATAGAGAAATGTTTGATGATTAAACAAACATTGATGCCGACTCAAATACATGAATAAACCAAGTATTAATGTGTATGTTAACAGAGTGTAGTGATACTCCGCGTATTTTAAGATTTGTCAGTAACTGAATGAGTTATTGCATTGAATATACACGGAATTTATTTTGCAAGATAGCTAGTCTAAAAAAACTTATGGAAACATCAGCAACGATAACCAGAAAATTCGTAAAAAAACATAGATAAAATCGAAAACCATCAACTCTACGGTATGGAGTGGTTGGTCACATATTCAGTCAACAGAACTGTTTTCAGCATTATCAAAAGTAAATCACACGCCTACTTCTTTATTTGCACTACAATTCATTGTTTTCTCGTGTTATTGTCAAAAGACTCAAAACATTGTACACTAACTCCATTATAGCCACAATTACCATAGACCAATCAAAAATCTGATTTTCTTAGCTCCTGGGACCTTTTTTAGGCTTTATTCTAGCCAAGAAACAGAAAATTTATCTCATCCCACATCCCTGGGCATCTCCAAAGAGACCAGTTCAATGAAATCATACCAGAACATTGTTAGTAATATCATCTTTTCAGAAAATCAAGTACAGGATTAAAAGTTTTCAGGAAACTTAGTCCTTCTTTAGACAGCTACAGGGCTAGACTTGACAGGTTATCTACGTGATCTCTGAAAAAGTAAGACGATAAAGCAGGACTGTGATCCTAGATTTAAAGGCATGTAGTTTTTCCCCAAATGCTTTAACAACTAACTTACAGCTAATTCACTTCCTCCGTTTCTCATTGGCCAACTCAGTTGGATTCTTAGTGCAACTTCTAACCAATCTATTGCACAATGATTGCTAACATATGATGGTTGTGATTTCGGATTTCCTGTAAGTAAGATAACTTCATCTCCGCGGGAGCTGTAGGGGTGGTGAACAATTACCAAAAAATTCAAGTTAAATGTACCTAAAGAATCAATATGGCATACTTGCAATTTAAATTTTCTCCGGAACTGGAATAGCCCATGTTACTTAATATAACTATGCAATTTCCATCAAGTCTTTCACGCATGCGAGAAACGTCCACTTTTTTCACTTCACCAGTTAGCCCATAATCCGTACCTTCGATAACTCCTCTTTTCTGTTTAAAAAAAAAAAAAACGAAGTTAGTTTCATTAAGCAGTGGTACGATCTTTATCTATGGCACAAGCACAACTTTACTGAAGTATCATATTAATATGTTCTGGACTTGAAGTGTATGTCTTAACTCAGCGGAATTGGAGGTGCCGTATTACTCACCTTTGCGGCAAGGAAATTGCCACTTGCAACACTAACACCAACATCATGCAAACGACTATTATCACCGTGACGGCGAATGTTGCAAATAGAAGGTCCAGGAGAAAGTTTAGCTTCTATTTCAAGCCGAATTCTCCCAGCTGCCTCCATTGCTGCCTCTAAGGAATCCTTGTCTGTGATTCGGTACGGACCAACATATTTGGCTTTACTTCCTGTTTGCAACATACATTTTTGAACTAGTGAGTACAAAGAAACAGAAATCATGTTCGAAGCTTGCCGGGATGAAAAAACGAGGAAGAAAGACAAAAAAGATAAGTTCCTCACCTCTCTCAGCCAAAAGCTTGTCAATTCGAACATGTGTCCCAGGAACTAGAACAAATCTTATTCCCAAACCATGAAGAAGAGATATATCCTGCACATCAATCTTCACGTTGGTAACACAAAGAGAATAACTTTTTATCTAGTAACTCCACAAAAGAAACCAAATATCTCAGGTCTATTAAATGAATTTGTCAAAACACAAATATAGTGATGATTAAAGCTCAAAATAGTCATTGAAACTTAGGGTTCATCCGTATCCTACAAAAATGTGCATGATGTCTGTATAAAGAAAAGGTAGCTTATTTTTCTATTACTCTTTGAATACAAAAATGCAAAAAACTGGCAAGGAGTGCTACCAGACGACTCGCTCAAGGGGATGCATGGTGCAATCCCCTCATCTATGAGTCTGATTTCCTGATCAAACGCTTCCAAACTAGAATATGTGCATTTCTCATTGAATTGATTTCAAATTGACTCCTGCTAGTCACAAAAATATGGCCCTAAGCAAACAATTAACTACAATTTCACTACAATATCCTTCAAATTTCACTGTAATTCACCCATTTTCGTTTGGAATCAGTCAGGTTAAAAAAAAAATGAAATGAAGATTATATACATACCTTGAGAATGGCATCTAAATGTTCACTCTCCGTGATCTCTCCAGAAATAACAACAACAAAAGTACTCCCACGATGAGCTTGAAAATAAGGCCAAGCTTCGTGAAACCAACTTACAAATCGTGCATCTTCTTCTTTAGCTAATTTAGGATCATCTCCTTTTTCTTCTTTATCAGAAACCAATCCATCAATAAAACCTTCCCTCTTCACACAAAATAATTGCATCTTTTTCATCTTAAACCTATTTTCTAGAGGAGATGATGATGTTTTAATCTTTGAACAATTGCTACTGAAACTCATTGAATTAGAAATCGGTAACCTAGTGGATTTATTGGTGAATTTGGGTGATATTTTTGAGCAAGTCCATGGCATTGAGCAGCTTGATGAAGCCGCCATGTCTGCTACTCAGACAAACCAGGACCTGTTAGAACAGAAAGAGAAAAGCGGAATTGGAAGAGGGGAATCGAAAGAGTGAGGTGGAGAGAAAAACGAGATTTTTAAGGGTTTTTTTTTATATAGGCTTGAGACACGTGGGTAATAATGCAAGGGTGGAATCAGTCCGGGTCCGGGGTTTGAAATTATTGGGTTGGGGGAGGGGTCGGGTGAGGGCAAAAGACTCGAACTTCAGACGCGTCGTACGTATGGGATGACCGTTCGTTGTTTTGGGAAGCTACGAGAAGCACATGTTAGAAATAGATATCATAACCAAAAACATTTTGATTCTCAAAAAGTTAATTTTTTTATTATTATAAACATGTAATTATGTTAAAAATATTTAGGACAAATCCCATTTATTACTGGGATGCTCTTGTCTCTTGTTCAACACACATGTGTTGACCTCACCGGGGTATCTCCTATAAATATAGGACAAATCCCCTATAAATATAGGCTCTAATGTTAATTTATTGTACACATCTAATAAGATTTTTCCTTCTTCTTCCCCTCTATTTTGTGTCTCTTGTTCTCTGTCTTCTATATCACAACACGTCATCAGCAACGTAGCTCCAATCACTGAGCCATAAAGGATTTTGTTTGCTAAACCCTATTTATGATTTAATGGTCGCTAAGATAAAACAAAATCTTACAAAGTTAAAAATTACATACTAGGCAAGCGAGCGACAAGCTGTGCCGCTAGCCCTTTTTGAATAGCAAAACCTATCCTATTAAAAATAAAATCTCGTGAGCCAGGGGTCATTACATTGTTGCGCATGACTTTTCTCGGACCCTCTTGAGTAGTCCAACGTTTCCGGAGCCAAATAGCCAAAAGTATCAAAAGCAAAGGGGACGAAAGCATGCCCATTGTCAACACATGCTTTCTCATGCTTCGATATCTTTGAGGCGGACCTTTAGCGCCGCTCGCGCCCGACTGTAAAGGTGTCATGTCCAATGCCTACCAAAGGAGATACCCGGTGAGGTCAACACATGTGTGTTTCCATTAGCCCATCCAAAAATAAGAACATCATTTGGTCTTAGTGTCGATCTCCCTTCAAGTGGGTCAATGGAAATGCACAGTGCTTCTTTCTTTGCGAAATGCGAGACCTCCACAAGACATCATACAAGATATCCCTCACATGATCATGTCTATATTTATAACCAGGGTCTACTTTATAATGAAGCTGCATGTTCACCATATGAATCAAGCAACTTTGTGATGCAAGCGAGCGCGAGAGTCGAGAGGATAAAGCGGGATCATTAACCATGTATTTGAGGATAGACCGGGGTACTCCAAAGGAGACATCTTCTGCCCTGACCCCTCAATCGGAATAGCCGAGAATAAAATCTTGGGCATGTCTTGCTTGCAAACAACCAAAAACCGCTTTCGTCTCTCCGTTAGCATGTAAACTCTATCAATGTCCTTAACCACTTTATCAAAAAGAGCACTCGCCAGGATGCTTTGTGCTTTAGGGGGGGCGTTGTCTTTATTGGTGAAGTTGTTAAGATCAAAATCAGGAAGAAACCCTATTTCCTTTCAAATTTCTTTTGATTATTATTACTTTCTTAAAAGAATCCTAAATCGTTTATTATTAAGAGGAACATATAGTTAGTTGATATGTTTGGGATTGATTTTTATTTATTTTTCTTCCTTAATCAAACGAACATTAAGTTCATGATACTAATATCTCTTTTGTCTCTTTGGTGAATTTAGGTGATTGATCAATATATTGGATCACTGTTAGTATGTTACTATTCCTGACCAAAGAATACATAAGCTGCTTGGAGTTTGCACCAGCATCCCGTACACAAAGGCTTTTCCCCTTATTACGCCACCAAGCTTTAAGGGTTCCCTGTTTGGTATTTGTATCCATAAAATATCCTATTTTATTTTCTCTTTTTTTTTATTGATTTTTATTTACTTATATATGGATACGTCCATGTACATATAATGGGTATTTTGAGTTGGTTTTGTCCTTTCCTCTCTAATCTTTTTCATTGAGAAAGAAGGAAAGAAAATCCATCGAAAGATGGTTCACAATTTCTATATCTTCTAATGAAACTGTAATCACTAAAAAAAAAAAAATTGGTATTTTTTTTTCCTCTTATTTTTTCTATAGAAAAAAAAATCCATTGGAGATGGTATACAATTTTTATTCGTCTAGTAAAACTGTAATCACCAAAATTTGTGTTATTGCAATTTGGTTACCTTTACAGTAATGATCACATGCATGGTTGAAAAACCTACGTCCAACTAAGTTGGTATCTTTGTCATATAGACAAAGATCATGTGATTTACTCATATGGTTTCTATTTCTTTACAAGAAACCATACATCGACCACGAAAGTGGATTTTTTTTGCAATGACTAAAACGATGATTTTTTTTTATTTTGTCGATACGAGATTGGTAAATCGTGTAATAATTGGTGCTAATTCTCTCCATTGTTTCCATAAGATTGACATATTTTCTAAACTTTTGCCAAAAAGGAGCGCAGTTTTCGACCACATAATGGATTTTTTTTCTTTCAAAGTCGATAACGACAATGATTTCTTTATTTTCTTATATATAAAAAATAATAATCATTTAAGCCAATTGAAACTAGCTTCTCTGTAAATCCTAGAAGGATGAGATGTCATTATCAACAATTCCAAACATCAATGAACGGAGAATTTTTGTATTCCTCGGGGATGTTTAATAATTTTTAGTTTTCTTCCTTCTATCATTCTCCAAAATTGAGACCGTTCAACTTGATGTTGGAATACGGTAGGACATAAAGATCAATGGGTGCGCATCCGTCTTGTTAGCATATATTATTAGTCCTTGTAGTGACTAAATTGATCTCGAAGTTAAAAAAAAATTGAAAAAGAAGTGTCCAAAATCTTATTCTGAATCATTATCTTGTTGTCCGCAAAGGTCACAATTATTTTATATTTTTTGGAGATTTATTAGCATTTTTTTAATGCTTTTTGGTTGTAACTATTAAAATCCATGGTTGATGTTATGGAATTTATTTTCGTATATGAGATGACAATTTCCGCCAGAATCAGGGGGAGACTCTATGTTATTAGAAGTTGACAAAAATTAACTTAAAATGTTATATCATTTCTCTCCTATCATGATCAAATCGAAAAAGGTTGTCATTGAATAGGCGTGACAATATCTCAATTAGCTTTCCCATAAGCTTAATTATGCTGTTTGAAAAGAAAACTCCAATCACATCTAGTAATCATGTAGCATTTTTATATAGGCTACAGATAGTGCTCCAATAGAGTCTATCAAAAAGATCCATATTCTCTAGTTCATATCTCCTCACTGGAAGATCGGGAGATTATAATGCTTGCGGGCACTGGTACCAGTAATTCTATGAATTGTATTTGGGAATTGTGTGGGATAGTAGTTAATTAAATTTTGTCGAATATTCATTTAGTGTAGCTACTGAAATAATAAAAATGGTGGTTGTGAAACCCCTCTGCAGAGTAATATCGACATACATGATTGGTTGGCATACAATCCAAATTAAGGTGGATTAGTTTCTCAATTAACGCAATTTTTGAATCCAAAAGTTAACACTTTAAAAATGCCAAGCCTATTAATTACAGGCTAATGTAGTCATAATGCGTTATTCGAGAAATCTTTCGTTGTAAAAACGATTTAAGGGTTTCATTTTCGCTCAGACCCTAGGATTGATTCATTAATTGTTCTCTTTATGCAATGCACTTGGCATTGTAGTCTTTGAAGGACTCATATTGCATTGACACAAGAATTGTGGTCGAAGAACATATTGAATTTGTAATCTTTTGAAGATTCAAATTTTATTTAGGCAGCACCTTATTTGCTTACATAAGGTTTAACAATCCTTTATGTGTTTTTAGAAATTTGGTACACAGCCAAAAATCCGGATTAATTAGTTGATGCTTTCAACGTTATAGGCCTCTTGAGGAGTCTTTAAAAGCACTAAAATCCACGATTTGGCAGCATAAATTCTATTATTTTTCTTTCTTAAATCTGTAGTTAGAATTATGCTAGCTTAAAATAGTCTTTGAGGTAGACTAGAGTTATGATTTTGATGCTCGTTTTCTGTAATACTCATATAGTTGAGTTAGCATCCATAAATCGTTAAAAGTTGTACTATTTTTCCTTCGTTTCAGGTTTTGTCCCACGTGGTTTTTCCTGACAAGGTTTTAACGAGGCAACATCTCTGACATTTAATATATATATATATTTTTTTTTATGTTGATATTTGTGCTCTTTTTCCTTCGTCCAAATTGTTTCCCATTGGGTTTTATTGGCAAGGTTTTAGTGAGGAAATTTAATTCAACATGATGGTCATCCAAGGGGGAGTTGTATATATTTTGGTTGTTTCGTGGATGCCCACATTTGATTAAACCAAATCAACTTAATCATCTCCTAAGAACTTGGATTTTCTTCCAACAAATACCATTTTTGTTCACGTATTATAAGGTATTCATATCTTGGCACTTTATTGAAGAAACCATATCAACTATTTCTGCAAATCATCTCCGAGAAATCAGAAATCCAAGACACAAGTACTTAATGTATCTGAAAGAAGCATGAAGAATCGATAACACTACCATTAGAAGACTAACACAAACGAAGACTTCATCATCTGGAAGATTCTCACGAACGCATTACTATATTCAGCATTCAAGAAATTCGTTCACCGAAATTGGGAAGTCTCGTCTCAAATATATGCAAGCCAAGAATTTACTAAAATACTCATCAGGGGGAGCACCATCACATAAGGTGCATTCTTTTGAACTTATTGTGTTGTACTCTTTTTCCTTCATCAAGGTTTTTCTCACTGGGTTCTCCTTGTCAAGGTTTTAGTGAGGCAACATTTGCGTGTCCAAATTTTTTCTAAGTTTTGTTAATTGTACTCTTTTCCCTTCGATCAGGTTTTGTCCTTTTGGAATTTCCTGACAAGGTTTTAACGAGGCAATTAGCTTAGACACAATGTCATTAGGAGGAGTGTTATAAACGTGTAATTATGTTAAGAATATCTAGGGCAAATCTCGTTTATTACTGGGATGCCCTTGTGTCTAGCCCTATAAATATAGGGTCTAATGTTAATCTATTGTACACATCTAATAAGATTTTCCCATCTTCTTCCCCTCTATTTTGTGTCTCTTGTTCTCTGTCTTCTATATCACAACATTTATTTGCTTTTAGAAATCATTTAAAAATGTATACCCAAATTAACAATTGATTTTTTTGTTTCCGGAAGTTACAAAATAATTTTTAGGTGTGTATCCAAACAGCCTATAAATAGAGTACCATATTAGCCCAACCCAGCGCACAGTTAGGCTTGCTGAGACCCCTTCCAATAGTAGTCTGTAAACTGCAGCATTACTAAAGTTAGGGGTGAGCCTTTTATCCGTCATCCGCGGATTTAACCGGGACTAACCGTACTTGTGCGGATGGATGTCCGGACCGTTCGCTAATGGGTTGGACGCGGATGAGATTTATGAAATCCAACGAATTATGGATTGGACCCGGATGCAACCTTGAAAATCCGTTGGACATCCATATCCGCTAGATTAAAGATATTTACATAATTTTTAGAAAATTTATGGATAGTTTTGGAATTTTTATAGTGTTTGCTTGGAGTGTTGTCCGCGACACTTCTATATTTATATACATATATAAAATGTGAAGGTTCTATAAGAAGTCATCTATATTGGCTTTAGTTTTTCATTATAAATTTTAACTAACACAAGTCCATTGGATTATCCGCAACCAATCCGTTCATCCTTGGATGTGGATTGGATGCGGATGCCAAATTTGAAATCCGTAGAGAATTGGATTGGATGCGGATGAGGTGAAAACCGGTCCATACCGGCCCATGCTCACCCCTAACTAAAGTGCATGTAACATTGCCCAACTGTAAACTGCAGCATTACTAATGTGTATGTAACATTGCCCAACACTAGCACCTAATTTGCAGCACTAGTCCCGCAAGCAAATTGCGGAACCTAATGAAGAAAGATGTGCCCAAAATTTAGCAGGGGTGATTTAGAAACTGACATCACAGAACCTATGCCATTGACGACTTCTTGGTCCAAAATTCAGGTTGCGTTTCTGACCAAGCTACAACTTTCTCTTCTTTGGGCAGTCATTACAGAATGGACTTTTGGATTCAGTTATTTGACTCTCCGTCTTGTGGGTGCAAAGAGGGCAAATCAACGAAATTCCTCCCACGTGATGTTTAATCATTTTATACAAGAAAGGTTTACCTAACATTATCACCAGATTTTAAAAACTCTTGTGACCTCTCGTGAGAACGTTCTTTACTGAACAGTGATCTCAGAATGATCTTAACCAAATTGGTAAAAGCTCAGTTGGCTACGGCTGACTCTTTCAAGTCAGTAATCTACAAATTCGAGTCCCAGCATTACCATTTGGTCCGTTCCCGAAATTTTATTAAAACAAAACTTGATTAGATAAAATGAACAGACTTCACTATTGTTAAAGCATCTTCATCAAATTATGTACAAAACATTTTGAAGATGCAACTCCTACTCTTCTTCACTATTCAAGAAACTGAGACGAGGATCCGTAACTAGATAACATTCCATAGTATGTACTCAGGAGTTTATCCACGCTACCAAACTGCATCATCAACAATAAACAAAATGTTAGCATATCAAACGTTAGATGGGTTGGCATTTTATGGTTAAACAAAAAATTATGATTAATGAAAGATAACCTGTGATTAGCTCAAGTTATACCAAATTGATAAATTATATGGATAGGTATGATAAAGGATAATGTAACTGAAAGAGATGTTTATGGTTAAGGCTACACTGAGTGCAAGATTGCAAAAGATACCTCAAAATGGAAAATTGGAGCAGGCATGGGCAATGGCTAGCATGACAAGAAATTCTCTTTTAACATCTTTCATAAAACCTAGTTTCTTACATCACTTGAACATGGGGAAATAGAATAAGAAGTCCAAGTCTGAAATTTATCAATGATTCAATTATCTATCTACAGACCAACCTTGACAGTGGCTTGAGCCTTATACAGAATACAGGAACAGCACATACCAACCTTGACAGTGGCTTGAGACTTTTACAATGTTAACTCGAGGTTAGTTTATCCCAGGGTTTGCATCTCTCAATAAGGAAAAAACATTTGCCAATTTACTTCAGAATTACTTTACCCTAGGTGTGCATCTCTCGTTTTTGTTTTCTTTATCCTCTCAATGAATTCTTTCTCTGGGGAAAAAATTATACGCAACATGGGAAAAAGAGGAAGATCAATTGGTAGAGAGTGGAATTGTCACTCCTCTAGCCAAACACTGCCAAAGGGCAAACCATTAGACACCAGTTTCTACTAACACATCTTCACAAAATGAATACTAATCGCCAACTAAATTAACCAAACACTGCCAAGGGGCAAACCATTAGACACCAGTTTCTACCAACACATCTTCACAAACGAATCCTAATCACCAACTAAATCTAAATCGTATAATTCCTTTCCGAATATGGATGGACCCAAAAAAACAAAAACAAAAAAATGACAGAACAAACAATAATTCAAGATAACCTTCAATTTCACCACCACACAGGTTCAATTCTGAAGTTTAGGGGATATTGAAGAACTATAAAAACTAACCTAACCCTCATAATCCAATTCACTTAACACATAGGTTCGAATAGGTTCAAATGTACGTTCGTATCAAATTCGCTTTCTTTTTTACAATAACCTCCACTAATTGAGCGTAAAACAGATCTTCTACAACCTTTCTAACTACAAATTTAAACATAAGTCACAGTAAAAACAATGAAGGAATGATTAATTAGAGCACAAAGGGAATCAAGCAAGCACCTGAGGATGGTTGTCGACAAGGAACCATTGTATCCATATAAACCTCCGACCCAACATAAATGACGTAGCCTATTGCATTTAACACGAAACATGTTGCCGCAAGATTGAAGATACTGGAAAAAGGGGTTAAAATAGGTGTTAAACCCTTTTTTATCACATCTTACCATGACAAATTGATATCCCTCATGCCGTCAACCGCGTTGTTCCTGGTAGCATCCATAATATTATCGTCTGATCGATCAAAAAAAAAAGTATTATCGTCTGCTTTAAGCTTCTAAACCTAGAATTTTCGATGCGATTTCAGAAGTTGCAGAGGAAAACGATGAGCTGCGTTTATTTCTTTCTTCCTCGGTTCTGTCTTTCGGCCTTTTTGGCTTGCCGCGCAACAACCTGTTAAATCACATCCGTAGTTCTAGCTATGGGGGTTACCTAATTGTGTACTGTGCCACAACTAGTTAAACCACATCAGTAGTTGTAGCTATGGGCTAATTTTTTATGCATTCCATAAATAAGTGTAGAACAATAATGTAGGAAGAATCAACATTTAGTCCCATATTGCATGAGCTTTGGACGCTTTAGTCCTTCCCTCCCAAGTCCATTACTCGCTAATCCAAATATCCCCCAATTAGACAATATGGTCCAAAACTGTGACGAGTTAGTCCAAACCAAGCCGATTCAAAATTTTCTAGTGCCAAAATTACCCTTCCTTTCAGAGTAATGAACAAGTTTTTTTCTTTTAAGATCTCATATTTTGAATTAGGAGAAATTCAAAAAGAGAGAGACCAAGAGAGATTTTAGAGGCGATTTTGTTGGATTAAGTCGTTTCTTCATCAGATTTCGATCTCATATTAGTTTTTGATCAATTATCTTTTGTTCGATTTTGTTTTTCATATTTTTATATTGAACACATGATATAAAATCGTTTTGGTGTTTCATCTTTTATTCGATCTTTTTTATTTCTGGTTTTTATATTGATTTTGTTATTTGTTAGGTTTTGATTTTCATGCAACTCTTTTGATTTCTGTTTTACATTCTGATTTTTTTATTTTTATTTTGGATCTATGATGTGAAACCGAATCAATCTTGATCTGTGATATTTGATTTCTTCATTTGTGTGCTTTATTAACACACTAAAAGTTTTTCATGGTTTTTAATTGATAGAGTAGTTTCTTTTATTTATTTTTTGATTATATAGAATGTGTAATTTTTTGTACACTATAATGTTTCGGTTTATGGTGATTTTAAGGTTGATTCGAAAAATTACTTCACTGATATATTTAAATGTGATTCAGATCTGTTGGTTTTAAATCTTTGTGATAGTTGATCCGATTTTGATGTCTTTTAATATGTGTGATCCTAAGAATAGTAATTTGAGATCTTTTATATGTGATTCAAATCTTTGATGTCTTCATCTATGTGTTTTTTATATATGTTTATCAACTATGTCTAAGAAGGTTAATGTGTATGCTATCTTAAATCATGGTGAGCATTTGACCATATTTGGTAGATGAGTACATTTTTTTAATATGAAATTTTCTGTGATGAATGCATGGATTGTATTGCTTGAATCAATGCTCTATTTTGTTATTTTCTGTAGATGTTTACATACTTGTACACTACTATGCCTAGTGATGAATGTATGGCATATTTTTTGGGTATGGATGGCAGATTTTTTTTTTTCAATGGATGTGTACATGTTTGTACACTGAAATGCTTTGTGATGAATATATTGTCTGTCATATGGGTATGGAGCTATATTCTGATATATTTTCGTAGAGGTGTATATGTTTGCACACTAGTATTCTCTATGATGAATGGATGGTTTGTCATGTGGGTATAGATGCTACAATTTGTTAGGTTTCTGTATAGATGTAGATATTTGTACACTAGTATATGTTTCAGATTATATACCATGTGCACTTTTAATGTACACCGTATATGTTTTTTATATAATTTTGTAATATACAGGGTATCAACCATGTTTGGGAAGGTTGTGTATGCTATTTTGAATCATGGTGAGTATTTGACCCTATTTTTAGTAGATGTCTACATATTTGTATCCTAAATTATTTTATTTTATTTTATTTTATTTGTAGATGTGTATATACTTGTACACTAGTATGCATTGTGATGTTTGCATGACCTTTTTTGTGGATGTGGATGCTATTGTTTGCTATTTATTCCGTAAATATATACATGCATGTACACCAAAATGCTATTTGATGAATATATGGTATGTCATATGGAAATGGATGCTAGATTATGTTTGGTTTTTGTAGAGGTGTACATTTTTGTACTTTAGTATGCTCTGTAATGAATGGATTGCCTGTCTTGGAGTATGGATGCTAAAAAAAATATGTTTCAGTAAAGGTGTACATCTTTGTGCACTTGCATGCTCTATAATGATTTGTTTTAAGTTTATTTTTGATTTTAAGATTGTCAGAATCATGTTTTTGGGTACATAGTTGCACACATATGATTAATGTGTACATAGTTGTACACATGTTGATTGTTAATGTCTACATAGTTGGTTGTATTGTATTGAATTTATGGATTCAAAAGCTCAAAATGGTAGAGCACCCAAGCCTATCACAAAGGTTTGATGTGGTTGATGGTTCAAATCCATCTGATTTTCAACGTTATGTTTATTTAATATAGTGCTAGGTAGTCAATTCAAGTTGTATGTGTGTACAAACTGGTGCACCTTATCTTGTCTCATGAATATATGGTCTTCTTTGTGAGTATGTATGTTGGATTTTTTGGATTTTGTAGACGTTTACATAGTTGTACGCCATTGTCATGTCTCATAAATAAATGGCATGTTTCGATCCTCTGGATGTTGTATTTTCTGGATTTTTGTAGATGTATACATAGTTGTACACCATTGTCCTGTCTCGTGGATATATTGCATGTTGTGAGTCCAGATGTTGGGTTTTATGGATTTTTGAAGATGTGTACACAGTTGTACTCCAATGTAAACTGAAAAATATTAGAAAACTGAAAATTATATAGTCATATGAGTACTCTTTTTGTAGATCTCGAAAAGAGATTTCTGAATATTAGACTAACAGTTCGGAAAACAAATTATCTTTTTACTATTTTATATTATTTAAAGTTACTGACATCATCATAAATCACAATGGACCAAACTGTAAACATTTGAACTAATTTTAAATCATGAAGGTTATTTGTGTACTTTTCATATTTTCAAATGAAAAAAAAGACTAATTTGTATCTAGGGGTGTAAATAATACCAAAAACACTCGACCTGCCTGTACCCGCCTGAGCCCGCATGTACCCGAAGTAGCCCAAAGTCTGCTATGGCCCGTCGCGGGACTCCTGTCCTGGCCTGGATTAATTTATTGGGCGGGATCGGGCTTTGCAATTAATTATGATGCCCTGCCTGAAAGCCTTCTTTATGCCATCAGTCATTTAGTATCCTCTTAAAAAGACTTAAAAGTTACCATTTTATAATTGTCAATTGTTATCTAGAAAAATAAAATGTATAGTTGTTTTTACTTAGAGCTAGCACTATGGTGCTAGCTATCCCTTCCCTATCCCTCAAATAAAGGGAAGGGATGGCACACGAAAGGCAATCCTGCTATGGTGCTTTCTTATCCCTTCCTACACTATACGCGTACTCAGTCCGCGTATGAATAGTTCAACGAATTTTCGATGCGCGTATTTGTCAACTCGTTGACTTGACTAAATACGCGTACTCAGTACCCGTTTGATAGGCTTAAGTTCACAGAACTCGGTTCTTCCTCCCATTTCCTCTTCTTCACTTAAACTCTTCCCCTCATAACCCCTCTAACCCCCCTTCGATTTTGTTGTTTACTCAGGGCGATTCCATTGCTAAGATTAAATGGGTTTGATGGTTACTTCAAGGTGAATGTAATCGCTCAATCAATTTTGAATTTCATCAACAAAAAAACATCAAAGGTGAGTGATTCTAATGTTAAGGTTTTCAAATTAATTTGATTCTTGTTTTGATGAAATTGTTGATACTAGGTTGGTTGGATATGTAGTATGCAATTAAATAATGTTATTAAAACATGTATTTAGTGAAAAATGCATGATTATTTGTTGTTTGTCTTGATTTATGTAGAATGCAATGTTTCATGTAAATGCATATTAATGTAGAACCTTGATATACTTGTGTTTATGTATGCTATACATAAATTGATATTGTATTTTTGGTTTGCTAAGGTGCACAATGAGTCTAATGCGTTCTTATGTGAGATACAAATATGGAATCTATTTGGATACTTCTAGTGATAGTGATGAAGAAGAGAAAGCCTTGCTTATGTTTACACAACTATGTTTGGATGAACAGTTGTGTATTATTATAAAACCTGTACCAAGGGAGGGACAGACATGTAGTGTAATTACGCGTGATCGTGTGCGGCATGATTCCAAAATGATGAATGATTATTTTATGCCTGGAACCGGTTATACCTCTAGACAATTCAAACAACGTCTAGGCATGAGGGAAGATTTATTCAAAAAAATGTTAGGAAAATTGCTTGAAGTGGATCCTGAATGGCATCAACGTCCGGATGCAACTGGTACTATGGGGCATTCTCCGCATATGAAATTAGTTGCCGTGATGAAATGTTTATGCAAAAGTACGCCAGCTGATAGTGTTGATGATTATACTCGTATGGGTGCTACTACAATATACATGTATTTAAAAATATTTTGCCACACCATTTTCATGACCTTTGGAGCCATATATTTGCGTGAACCCACTCCTGAAGATGTTCAAAGGTTGCTAGCTGAGAATGCGGACCGAGGTTTTCCAGGAATGCTTGGTAGTGTTGATTGTATGCAATGGCCATGGAAGAATTGTCTGGTAGCTTGGAAAGGAACTTATCGGGGTAAATATAAAGAGATTAGTTTGGTATTAGAGGCGGTGGCATCATATGATTTGTGGTTTTGGAATGCCTTTTTTGGAATGCCTGGATCAAATAACGATTTGAATGTGTTGGCATACTCACCCCTTTTTGATAACATGCTAAAGGGTGTAGCACCTCCATGAAATTATGTCATCAATGGTCACCAATACAATATGGGTTATTTCTTAGCCGGTGGTATCTATCCAAAGTTGACTACAGTTGTACAAGCTTTTTCTCAGACATTGGACATTCCCGACTATGTTAGGTTCAACAAGTATCAAATGGATAAAAGAAAGGATGTCGAGCATGCTTTTGGAGTGCTTCAGGGTAAACTCAGAATTGTCGGATCTCCCTGTAAGTATTGGCACCAATTAGACTTGAATCTAATTATGAAATGTTGTCTTATATTACACAACATCATTATCGAGCATGAGCATCGGGATACAGATTGGGGCAGGGTTGTTCCTGTTCCACTTCTGGAACCTACTGTTAATGGTCGTGTATTTATGTCATATCTGAAAAACCTTGAACTGCACCTACAACTGAGAAATGATCTTGTCAAGTACATTGATGCGCGTCTTGGTAGAGGAGGCTTTGCAGGGGACTTGTCTAGTCTGGATGGCTCATCTATGGAATACGTGGTACTTCCATCGTCATAAGGAGATTATGATGATACAAACTTAGAAGAAGAAGTTGTCCCAGGACAGAACGAGGATGGGGCATTTGAGTATTACGGAGATTACAATAATCACATCCCAGATGACTTTCCTCATGGAGATGCACACGGACAAGTGGGAGACGAATATCAACATGATGGAGATGACGATGAGGATTCTTGAGATGAGGAGAATTCTGAGTATGAAGATGAGGATGAGGAGGACGATATTGAGGTTGACGATGACGATGATGCTGGTATGAATGATGATGATGAGGCATATGATGTATTTCACTGTTCTCTTTTAAGTTTTCGAATGTTAAACGCACTTGTAATAACAAATTTTAGATAATTTTTGGGATTCATTTATGTTTGCAAATTATGAAGTTTATATTTGGTGGCATATGGTTTACAATTATGATAATCTACGAAATCATTTACACAGTATATGGATATGTATACATATCCGCGCAATCTACCAGTACAGTATATGGATTAGTATACTTATCCGGGAAATCTCATTCAACAATTTATGGATATGTATACGGTGCATGTATAAAGGATTGACAACCTCTTTTTAGCAATGGACACATTAGTTTGACCAAATCTGTTCTCCATCTTAAAAAAAAAAACTTATTATCCACACCACTGTTATTTCTTAATTATGGTGGGTTATAATCCGGAGAAAGACGAAATGATAGTTAGTTTATGGGTCGAAGTTCATCTAGAGAATGAAGTAGAAGATGAACAACTCAATAACACCAACCTTTTGGAGAAGTTGCTACAAAGGTTGACTATACATAACGGGAATCCGAATCAACGCACGGTTAAGTATCTGAAAACAAGGTTAAACGTTATAACTTCAGACGTGAAAGTATATATAACGACACAAAGATCGTTATATTTATGGAGGGCTGGAGTACCTTCGGAAATCGTAAGAAATGAAGTGGTTACCTATTGTAGACTATCTTTTGAGTATGTTTACTGATTGTTTTAATTATTTTATAGTAAATTGACATTGTTTTATTTTGTTGTAGGAGCAACGTGCTTTGGAAAGTTACGAAAAAAAAAAGGGGAAACCATTTAGATTTTTTAACTGCTATGTCATTTTGAGAAATAACTTCTCAGATTATGACCCTTCCACCTTTGAAGATTCATCATCTGAATCATCAGATGAAGAGTAAAGAATTAAAATGAAGATAGGTTTTGTGGGTATATCTCTCTGTAAACCCTCACGAGACACAACTCTTCCAATAGGGTCGTATATTGGTTTAAATGTTGGTTGAACGTGCTTAATGTAATCGTTAATCTGAATAAGAAAATTACTATTATTATTTATTATAGATGCATATTGCTAAATGTTCATGACATTCAAAAACTCACACATACTAATTATAAAATTTCACATTACATCAATTGATATTCGATTCAACTAAAACAACACTTATTCAGCCCATGCCACTGTTCCACACTCAAGGCATCTCTAGTAACGCTTTCCATATGTTTTTTTGGAGACTGAACGGTGCATTTCCATAAAGAAATCACAACCCTCAGTTTCACACGGAATCCCTTTGGTACATTCAAACTCCACCTTACCTTTTAGTTTGAAGTTGTTGCCGAGTTCTTCAACTTTTTGTTGTTTGATTGCATCTTTCATTGCATCCTCCAAACATTGTGCTTCTCCCGGACATTTAGCATACTCACATTCCAAATACCTTATCTTCTCTAGTATCGACTCTTTTATAGCCATGGGCATTGAAAAAAATTGTGTGTATCCATGAAACAACATGGACAAACCTCTTTTGCTTCCACACATACTATTTGTTTTCCATTTCTACTCGAACTATTAGAATACATAATTTAGGTTGTTTGTTTGTAACAATGTATTGAGATTGTTGGTGGTAAGAACCAAAAAATGCCGATAGTATTTATATAACGAAATTGATTCGTTGGGATATAGACCCGCTAGGAAACATAGTCGTTGGGAAAAAGATCCGTTGGGCACGAGTTGTTAGAAAAATATATGTTGGGAAAAAGATCCGTTGGGCACGAGTTGTTAGGAATAGAGCCGTTGGGAAGGAATCCTATATATAAGAAAGATAACACATTCTTCTTTTCAACATTTGTCTACCAATTTTTCTTTGCAACATCAAAGCTAAACATCTATTCAATGGAAAATCAATCAGCAACTACCAACTCAGTCGAAGACATAATTAGAAGATGCAAGCGACCCACTACATCAATTGCTGCAATGAAAAAGGAGATATTCAAAAGAGGTCATCAAGCTACTGCGAACACAACGACGTCTTCATCACCTACCAAATTAACACAGTTGTTGGATGAAGTGTTAAGCAAAGGAAAGTCCATAAAACATACCAAATATTCATCTGGGTGTTCGACTGAATACTAACACAAACTCAAGGAACACGAATAAAATTGCAAGGCAAAAGAACGCGGCCAACAACAATTCCAACTGAGGGAAAGGTTAAAGGATGTTGAAGAAGAGACTGAATGGATTAGAAACTATTACCTTCTCAAGGATGACTTTCCAGAAGATACTAAAGATCAAACAATATTCTGGACTAATGTTGGTTAGGGTTCTTTCGTTAAAGAGACGGGCAAGAAACCACGACATAATTATCTACCATCCTACATTTGTTCAAGGACATATCATGTTAGGAAATTATGCATCCGGTACAATGAGTTTCTCAATAGGTACAGAGGTGACCGTTTCGCTGTACAAGACGCATACACATCTTGGAGAAAGAACCGTTTTTTTTTATTTCGAAGCGGCATTGATTGTTGAATCTGACAACAACGAAAATAACAACATGTAATATCTTCAGACCTATCGAATGATATGTTAGAGCTATCTTTTAAAGTTATTTATGAACATTAGTTTAATGAAGTGAAAAAATAAAGTTATTAATTTGAATTTAGATTTGAAAATCGAGTTGTTACAACAAATTGAAAAATTTAATTAATTCAAACAACAATTTCAATAAATATAGACAACACATTTAAAATTAAGTTAACAACATTACCAACTACAAATTTAAGACAACACTTTTAATTTAAACATGTACTACAAATTAAAAAACTAAACACAATGAAAGATAAAACAATTAGAGTTGGATTACATCTTCATCTTCTGAATCTTCAACGCTAATTATACCCTTCCCTTTCAAAATCTCCTTTTCCTTGCGTTGATAATATTTTTTTTCGTTGGGAGATAAACGACTAAGGTCCATCAACATTATTGCATTGTCTTGATTAAAATGCATTTGTTGTCCATGCATTTGATTAGTCTGTTGTTGAAGCGTTTTCAAATTGATTTGATCTTCCATTTGATAACTCGGTTGTTGAGTATAACCCCAAAAAAGTTTGGTATTGGCATTCTTGTTCCTTTCTCATTTTTTCCTTCCTTGATCGGGTTTCCTTAAGATACTCCAAAATACTTGAACTTTGTTCATTTATCTTATCTTCTTCCATCTTAACCGAAGATGTCTCACCAACATCTTCTCTATATATACCTTGCTCATGATCCTTCTTTTGTCTAGATAATTTTTTGGATTTCTTTGTTCATATAAGACGTGCATTTTCCTTGTATTTCCAACGAGTTTCTTCATTGGGAAGAACTTCATTACCATCTTCGACCGATAAAAAGTTACGATGAGATTCAAACAACTCACTGTTTGGCTCACAGTTAATTCATAATTATATCCATGGACCTTTACTCTAAACAATTCATAACATGCATCATACTTGAAAGGTTGTCCTCTTTGTTCCTGAAATTGAAGGCGACCATCTTTTGTCTGAAATATTATATAAGAAACATTAGGTTTATTACTATTATCACTAATATGGAAAAACTTACAAATTTAATAAACTTACCAAATCTTCGTGGCTTGCACCGCTTTTGGTTTGACGATATATAGCGTTCAGAATGGACACGAATTCTTTGACATCCTTTTTAATAGCTCTCATCTTGCTCTTTAAAGCATCCCAATCTCTTCCATATGGATTGCCATTTCGTTGTACAAAAATTTCGTGAATACGTTTCCAAAACAAAGCGGTTTTTTGCCCCGAACCCACAATTTCGTCCATACTCACATAAATAAAAGTAGTGGTAAGATCAACCTCTTCTTGTGTGACAAAATTAAGTACCATTTTTAATGAAACTAAGATAAAAAATAAATAACTGGTAAAATAAATCTAAATCTAAATACCAAAAATGTATTGTAATAAGATGCAGAGAAAGAAGAAATCAATTGATGTAAGAGGAAGAGGTAGAATATAAAAAAATCAATTGATTTGGTGTGGTTTGAATAGACAATTAGAGTGGTATTTATAGGGGATTTTGAAAAAATGGCCGTTGGGATCCGACGGCGTACAAAATAGAGTCGTTATTAGTGATGGATGGTTAGAATCGAGTGTGAGAGAGGTGTTAACGAAAAAAGTCAAACAAATATTATTTGCCGAACGGGAACTGAGTACGCTTATCAACGGCTTTACGCGTACTCAGTACCCGTAAAGTGAAAAAGCATACGGGTACTGAGTACCCGTGTGATTTCCCTTCCCTACATGGGTGAACAGATCTGTTCACCCATTTAGGAATGGTGGTGTGTATCCCTACTCATGTAGGGATATGGGAGACCATAGTGGTTGTATTTTTGGGATTTTGAGGGAAATGGAGGGATAGGGAAGGGATAACCCCTCCCATAGTGCTAGCTCTTATGATTAACCTTTTCAAAACATTAATGGTAATATATTTTCTTATTTAGAAAGTTTATTGTAATCTAATTAATTATTTATTAAAGGCTAAAATAAGAAATTTGTCATTGTAATGTAAATATAAAATAATACTATTACCACTTATGATATGCAATATCAGGAAGAAAATGATATTGTGTTAAAAATAAATAAATTTAATACCATCTATTTTTTAATTTTATTTTAAAAATATATTATTAATTTATCTTAAACAATTTTTTATTTGAAAATTTAAACTTTTTTAACAAAAAAATATTTTCAAAATAGTGGCATGTCCGGCTCGATCTGGCCTGCCCGTATAAAAAGCGGGCTTTGGATGAACTTTGGGTAGCAAATTATCTAATTTTACCCGGTCTGCTCTGCCTGAATGTTTTTACGGGATCGCAAATATTAAGCCTGGCCTTCCCGGCCTGTCTTAGTTTTTGGGTCGGGTGGCCTGGCCTGCCTGAATTTACACCCCTATTTGTATCTAGATGAATTTACATTTTCATTCATTACCTTTATAGATTCTTGAAAAGAGTATGAAGATTGGACCATGCAAGAAGATCGGGTACATTGGAACCATGTCAGTTAAACATAGAGCTTTTCGCGAATACCTGCACGAGTAACACCAAAAATATTTTGGTGTCTTTGAATTCATTTAAGGATTAAATACACTAATATGCCTAGTTTTTACACTGGGTTACAACTCTATACCACTTTTTTTTTTCGCATTGCAAAACTAGGCCTCCATACATGTTTCCATCCAAATCCGTTAGTTTTGTCAATATCTCGGTCAATTCGGTCAATTTCTACTTATATGAGATGAGATAATGACGCCCGAATTACTCGTATACCCTTTATACACGTGTCATCATTTTGGTGTATCTGATAGTAGTGTTAATCCCGTGAAGAATCAATGGATTAGATTAGATGGAACTGATAGCAGGCACGCATGGTATCACATGTGCCAATGCCACGTATGGTACCACATGTGCCAATGCCCATATGGAATTTTATTTGTCCAACAGTGTTGTGAGTTTTGGGACGTTCATCAAAAATCATTTGATCTCGACGATGTTTTACGGCTACGATTATTTTCACTTCATAATTAACGACAACGTTGTGATTTCTGGGACGTTCATCAAAAATCATTTGATCTCGACGGTTTTTGACGACTGGGATTATTTTCACTTCGTAATTAACGACAACGTTGTGAGTTTTGGGACGTTCATCAAAAATCATTTGATCTCAATGAATCTTGACGGTTGAGATTCGATAGTTGCCACCTATCAGGCGGGAAAAAGAGATTTAATCTCATTAGTGTCTTCATTTTCCATTTTTTCCTTCTTCTCTATATTTTCCTCTTTCGATTTTCCTTCTTCTCTCTAAGGTTTGTATAATAGAAGATGGGTATACCTGATAGATCAAAGAAATGAAGAAGTTTGAGAGATTCATAGGCTAAAGTGAAGATGGGTAAAATTAAGAAAACGAAGAAACGGCGAAGTAAACCACGAACTGAGAGGTAACTGACAAACCATAACCCTAGATTTGTTTCATTAGCAGATTATTGTTTATCTTATGATTTTGAGATAATTTTGAGATTCAATTTCTAGGGTTTATAGTTTTGAGATTTTCAATTTCTAGGATTTATAGTTTTGCGATAAGGTTGTTAGATTTTGAGATCAATCGGTTTATTTTCGCTTCTTTGTGAATTAATTTTTCTCGGGTTTGTGTTAGATTTCTAGGGTTTCTAATTTTCCCTATTTTCATTTCATTTCAATGGTTTGTATTAGATTTCTAGGGTTTATATTTGTTTCCCTATTTTGATTTTATTTGATTCTAGGGTTTCTATTAAATTTCAAGGGTTTTTGTTTTACCATATATTTTGAATTAGGGTCTATATTATTGGACTGTATTATTTTCTTTTCTAATATGATTTACTTGTTTCTTGTAGGAATGATGTTAAATATGAAAGGATGCTTTCATAAGTTAAGGTAAATGTGATGGGAACTTGCCAGAGTTTTGAGTTCAAAGACAGTGTTAAAGAAGATATGGGTCTATATAGGTTAAAATACATGATCAAGCCAAAGTTGAGATTGAATGGTGATGCAATTATAAACATATTGTGGTCAGAGGATGCCCGTGCTTTAATGTCATTGTTTAGAGAAGAAGAATTCAAGTCTTGTTGGGATAATGCAGAAATTGATGAAATGGTTGGAGTATGATTTATGTGCAAGTGTTAGAGAGTAGTCGTAAGGATGGTGATGATTCTGATCTTACCTGTGGTACAGTTCCTCCACACAAGTACTTGAGTCCAGTGAAGAATGGGACACCAAAGAAACCAGTCTCCAAGGGAAATACACCTTGTACTTCAACAATAAATAAACCAATCTCCAAAAGGAAATACACCTCATAGTTCAATAAGAAGTCCAAGGCTATCAGCATTGTTTAAGAAGTAAATTGCAGGAAAAAGTAAGAAGAAGTTGTTTGTTGATATATCAGATGATGAATAAGTATGTGAACAAACTCAAGCAACATATTCAATTATGGATAATGACAAGGAAGGTCCAGAAGTATATGTTCCTCAATTATGTAAAGAAACTCAACCAACTCAGGCAAGTGTTGCTGAAAACATGCCTGATCCAGAAGTATTTCTTCCTCAAATGTCAGAACAAACTCAAGGTACAACACAAGCTAGTGTATTTAATCATGATTTCTAGGTTGAAGCTGCAACTCAAGCAAGTGATGTTGATGATATTTACAAGATGAGTGAAGAATATAGGAAGAGTGATGAATTTGTTGTTCAGCTTCCAAACATTGAAGAAAATGAGTGTCATCCTGATGAGGATATCAACGATGTGCATGGATATGAACAAGAGTTTAAAGATGACATGGAAGGTAATAATGTTGTTTTTGGTGGGGATCCAGAATTTGGTGAAGTTGAGGTGGAAAATGACAAGGAAGGTAATAATGTTGTTTTTTTGTTAGTTATTTTTGTTGTTTACAAGTACTAATGTTTGTTGTTTTATTTTTTGTTTAATTGTAGAGGACCACATATGAGACTTACTGTATTCTGAATCTGAAAAGGAAGGTAATGTTTACATTATCTTGTTTATTCCTTTTTTTGTTGTAGATAGTCTTAGGTAATTATGTTTACTTTTGTTTATTCCTTGTTATTTACATTTGTTGATTCCTTGTTCATTCCTTCATCAGAACAAGTTGAACATGTTGGGCATGAGTGTAGTGAGTTTAAGTTTAATGGATCAGAGTGTAGTGGCTCTAAGACCAATGTGCCTGAACATGATAACTCATAATTTTAAAAGCAATATGCAGAACACCTAAAGGAAGAAGATGATGATAAATTGTTCCGAGAAGAATGTAGTTGCAGGAAATCCTACACTACACCCTTGATAAGATCTTACAGTGATTAACACATATTTAATGATTAAAACAACACTTTATTATTTGATTCTCAGAAATATTTACAAGTAATGGAAGAAGATCAAGAATACGACCTCTCTCTTGAATTTTCTCTCTCCTCAAGACTTTCTCAACACTCAAAAATACATCATCCTTCTCTGAATCTATTGGGTCTCTTTATATAGGGTAATTACATAGTGGATGACAGCTAAGTTGTCCTTTAATTTCGGATTTGGTTCACGATGCTCTCACGGTAGTTGTAATGCTAATGCTCGCAGGTGATGTAACCATCGCAGGACAATCACGCTCTTCCCGTGTTTCTTCATTCGTCAGCTACTACGTCATTCTTTAAATTATTCTATGACATTGGCGAAGCGTTGTTGAAGAACTAGCAATGATGCTCGCTAAATAATACCAGGGAGATATTATGGTCCTACATCTTGCCTCTTCTCATATCTTTTCTGCGAAGGAGGAAAGATCATGAGAATTAAAAAAATTATAATGTCGCAGAGGTTTATCTCTTTGCGCTCTTCTGCTTTGACACGTTTCTGTATTCTTCGCCAGCTGTTTTTACGTACTTTTTATTCCATTCCATTTTTGACACGTCCTTTTCAACCGCTGCGATCTGACCGTTCACGTCCTTTCTTTGCATTAATTGCATTCATCTTCTCAAGAACTTTCTTCTTCTATAAATAATTCTTTCATTCTATTCTTTCCTTCTTTTTACTTTCTTCTTCCTCCTCGATGCAACTTTTCTGCAATTTTACTGTTCTTTTGTAAAATGCGCATCTGTTACTGCTGTGACTTCTTTCTCGTTCTTCAATCTTTGCCTTCACTCCCATACTCAAAAATGGTTGCTCATGGTCATAAAAATTTGGTTGCTTTTGGTGAGATGCGAGAAAAGCTTAAAAATAAGGGTTTTACTTTGTCTATAATTCCAAATCAGAACCCTAAATCCGAACTTTCTGTCAAATTATTTTCTGATCATCAATGTTCTCACGAGAAAGTTATAGTCTCGCTAGGTCAACTTGAAGTTGGTCTTCCCATTCCTCTCTACGATCCTGAACTTCCTTTCTTCTATGAGATACTTTCTCATCCAAAATTCTCGCGAGACATATATCAACTGGGTGGGGATTGCATACGTATGCTAGTGGAGTATGCTACTTGCGGTGATGATAAATAATCTCGCTACCCTGATACTGCAAAGAATCCTAAATTCAAGGATGTTCCAATTATTCCCGCAATGTATACTTTAGATAATTTCTTCATAAATTATGACATAATCCCCATGAAGAGGGATACCACCTGTTGGGGTGTTCGCTTGCAAAAGAAGGATGATGTCGTGAAAGATAAAATGCTTATGCTGGATATCGATTGGCATACTAGTACTAATCAAGGTCCGCGTCATTCTAGCGATGACAAATGGTATATCTTCCCTTTACTTTTAGAGGGTTCATACATTTCTGGTACCCATGCTCTACCTGCGAATCTCGCAGAGTTCCAACCATGGATATTCAGCTGGCCTGAGAGAAAAAAAGAATTATGTTCTCTTAATCCTTTGCATAACATATTATCATTATTAATTTCTTCATGTCTTTAGATTCTCGCTGACTATCTCCTTTTTATCAGATTGAAAGGTTGAAAGCCAGCTATGATAAGTTTGGGAAGTCCAAAACATGGTTTTTAGGACACTTCTGATTTCGGAAAAAGGACAAATCTGATTAGTCATTAAATACTTAACAGTTGGAATTTGTCAAATAATTAATGCGTGATAATTGACATTACATATTTGTCGTTTTATTCGTATATATTTTCCCCCACTTCCTCAAATTTCCACCCCTATCGGATACCGTCAAAACATATTAATCGTATGACCAATCATTATATCTAGAGACTTCTTAAAACTGAAATTACACCCGAGAAAATAAAGGCTCCCGTATTTTTCTCCTACGTGTTTATGACCGGTTCAACTTTCTCATCAATTTCCCCACTAGATCTTCTGATTTTCTATTTGTAAGATACAGACTTCATACTCAATAAATTTTATCACAGAAATCACTTCCAATTCTTCCAAAACCCCTGACCTTTTGAAGAAACAATTCTGAATCATGCGAGTGCTGAAATTTCTCTTCGTACGTCTCAATTTTCTACCTTGAATTCAAAGATATACGGATCTGAAGTTGCGAATAGGAAATTTCTCTTCGTACATCTCCATTTTCTACCTTTCAGAGGTAAATTTGTCTCTTCTATCTTGAATTATTATCGTTTGTCCGTTTGTAGGTTTAAATTATTATTGAATGGATCGGAGATCTGATAAGATTGAAAATCGCTACTTGTCCCTCACTTCTCCGTGCCAAAACTTCCTCTCAAGTTTAATTGATTTTTCCCTATTTTGTTGTCTCTACAACCAAACACAATGGAAAGGTGCAATTTCTTCTCTTTGGCATATCAGTCATCGATTTGGTCTTATACAAACATTTTAACCTTACCCAGTGGCATGTATTTCAATTCCTTTTCTTTAATATTCCCTGTTTGATTTCAGTTTTTATTTCTCTGAAATTGGTTTATGTGGTGAAATATGATGAATTATGTTGTTTTATGATATGGGTTTGATCGAATTTAATGTGTTCCTCTAGTAAATCTTCTCAACATCATTTCAAACTCTGATTGTTTAGATGAACTGATGCTAGAGAATGGGTTTTTAATGTGATGTTTAAAATGTTAATGCTTTGATTAGATGCCTATGCTTGTTTAGATGAGTTGGATACTATTGCACTGTGATTAGAATGTGTTGTGCACTTCAAAGGATTTGTTTGCATCTTCTTCTAAGAAAGTCATTTTATTTGTTGGTTTATTTGTTTGTTTGCTTGTCTTGTGTTGGTAGTTTTCTGGGTGATTCTGAAAATGTTGATGTTGATTGAGTTTTCATAATATGCCATTTTCTGGATGTGCGAGTTCAAAATTTGGCTTGTGTTTTTATAATTCGTAATTGAGATATTCAGTTACATTTCTGCAATGACCATCTGAAGCTATTTGCGGAGAACGGAAACTGGTGCCAGATTTGAGTTTGAGTAAGAACTGATTTATAGGTACATTATTATTTCTTTCTACCTAATTTGTTACATTGCAGTTAGGATTTTATTTTTTATTTCTTCAAGGACTATCCAGATTTGTATCACCTGTTGTATAAGCAAAAATTTACCTTTTAGTACTATGAATGCTTTAAAAGTTAAGACTGCAGAAAGGATGAATATATTCATAGAATCACATTAGTGTAACATATTTGATCGCTATGTTGTGTAAGGAAAGACGCCAGGTAATGGCTCAAGAAGCATTATTGGCAGGAACCCACTTTAAGAAACGTGTGCCTTTGCAGGCGCCTCACTTGTCTTGGAAAGCACAGTGTGATGTGATCCAATCATCATTATCCGTTGAAGAATTTGCATATTGTAAAATCATGAGATGATTTTTCTATACAATGTCGTCAATGAGGTTTTGATTGTCCTGTTTTTGGATATATCTACGGTATTTGTGTCAATCTTTACTTGTTTCAATAATGGGATTAGTCATTATTCATTTCTTATTGTTGTTACATGTCTCAATTTTTGACTTATTGTTCTAGTAGTTATTACTTCTAACATGCTATAATTTGTCATTTCTTTAGAGTGGTAGCAGAATTCCAGTAGCTGCAGATGACTTGTTAGAAAGGAGGTTCCACAATTCTCTCTAAGGTTGTACGAGAAATATCCCGATGTCATCAATGTAGGTAGGGGTAAGACACTTATTTTATGCAGGTATAATCACCAAAAAATACTCACCTAGCTAAGACTACTAGATATGGGTTCACCATTTGCTCCTCAAACATTTACCCGTAGGCGCAGTTCTTTAGAGACTTGTTATTTGAATTTCATTTTAGGAGGTTATAATAACTCGTCTGAAAGTTTGAGCAACAGTTGTTATATGATGTTTCATGTGAATCTGAATTTTTAATAACTTGCTTACACTCGCTAGCGATTACCTTTATTACCATGAATTTGACTATTATGTAGGTCGACTTAGGCATGTCAAACTCAGTGTTTTTTTTTTAATTGTGGATAGGATCTTAGTGATTGGATACATCTTGAGGAACCTAAATAAGAAAAAGTTGCATTAGGGAGTGTTAATTTTAGGACACCACCTAATGATGAATTTAGTACACCAATAGATGTTGAAATTTATAAAATCCTCTCAATCTCAATGTGATGCTATATATGTTGGAGACGGAACATTTTGGGATATTTGCACTGGGGATGCGATTGAATGGCCACAACAACATGGAACTCATGCACCTTGAAGTTGAATCATATTGTTTTTTGTTTTGTTTCTTTGTTGTATTGAATATGAATGAAATATGAGGATTTTCCTTGTTAAATTTGAGTACGTTTGCTGTTAAGCTATCAATTAAATTCAAGTTGATTTTAGTAGTATGAGTGGCATCTGATAACAAAATTCCTTGTGTTTACCTAATATATATAATTTGTAAAAGAAAATACATCAAAAATAATTAATGGAAGGAAAAAAAAATACAGAATAAGCGGTATCAGATTTGTCTTAAACTGACTCAGCTGAACTATATTTGGATGATTCCAGCTGAATCCCAAAGCTTTAATTTCAACATATACCGTATGTCGTTAATTTTGGACAGTAAAAATATGTTGTTAATTTTCAACGAAAAGGTTCCATCCTAAAACAAATAGTACATCAAAAGTAAGACAGACTTTAGTACAGGCTGAATCTGTCCTATAACCGTATTTGCGATAGTTTCTTCCTGTCCTATAACCCGTGTTTTGGACTAGTTCTTAGCTCTCAAATCTCTCACAGATGAAGTAAGAAATATTTATTTATAACTTTTTACAAATATTATTGCCTCTATTTCTTACATTTATCTGTGTTCGCAGGAAATCGAAGAAAGAGAGCCTGTGAAACCTGCGAGAACTAAAGATAAATCCACAAGTGGTCGCAAGGGTAAATCTATTGCCCCTCTCAAAGAAAAGTCTACTTCTACTCACAGAGAGAAATCTGATGCTCCTCCCTTAAAGAAAAGAAAAAACCCAATTCTCTTCTTCTTCAACTCTTCAGCCTAATATATAAAACTCGAGTGATAATTCTGATGATGACAATAATAATGATGATTTTAATGTTGATGTCCCTTCTGCGATGGAGTATTCTCAATCTGATTCCTCCATGACTCAACAATCCAAGATTTTTGGTGATACTACATATGGTATCCCAAATGATTATGGAGATGAAGCTCTTAATGGGGTCTCCCAGGCTCTCGCTAAAGTCTGTAATGCTCTGATACTGGTTGATAATGATTCCCTCTAAGGAATATCAAGATCAATATCTCCCAGTCTCTTAAATTCTCTTGGTATTCTGGTACGTTTTCATTTCTTTACTATATTTATGTTTTCATATCCTCGCCATCTTTAATTTACATTGTTCTCTCGCAGACTGGAAGAGCTTCCTTTGTTGTTGCCTCAGACTTGGAGAGGAGGTGTGCATCTTTCCACAAGAAGAATGCCGCTCTTCGCAAGAATAATGTGGATTTGGAATCTGAGTCCGCTAATCTTCTCAGGCAATTGGAATCTGGGTCAACTGACCTTCAAGAAAGAATCAAGCAGTTGGAAACTGATCTAACTTTCTCGCAAGAAAAGGTTTCAAGCCTCCAAGCTGCGAATGATCATCTTTATGGTAATAAATCTTTCCCTTTATTTTTATCCTTGTATTCCTTTGCATTTTTTTTTCCTTATTATTCTTCTTCGCAGATGTTTATGGACTTTCTGACTTAAGTTTGTATTCCTTCGTTCTTTTCCAAACCCAATAGATGATGATACTCTTCTCAATCGCCTTAATGAATCCTTAGGTAGTTATTCAAATGAACAGATTAACTCCCTTTCTGTAGATGATCTTAGATCCAAATTTCATCTTTTAGCGATTGATCACAGATCTAGTTTGAAAGCGGCTAATGCATCCAAGCGTCAATATCTTAATTCTAAAGAAGAAATCAAGATTCTAAGAGCCCAAAAAAGTGATCTTATAGATGAAAGGGATCGTATCTCTAGAAAAGGAGCACAAACCTTAGCGGATTTTCATAAAACCCTTCTTGAAGTCCAAATTAAAAGAGATAAACTTATCCGCGAGAGAGATGATCTTGTTGAAAGAGAAAACCAAATTCGTTCACGTCTTCTTATTAATGTTGATGATGAATTTTCTTGGGATGCAAAGATTCTTGATAACGCCAGAGCTAACTTAGGTGTAGATGTTAGTCTTCATGTTGAACAAGCGGCCTTAATTAAGGACATGATTTCTGAAAGAGAAGGTTGCTAATTGTTCTTCCTTATTAATTTCTTGCTTTTATAATTTTTTCTTGCAAATTTTCCAACTTGTTATTGTATACTCGCAGGAGTTGAGAAGAGGTATTCTGAAAGAATCCGGGAACTCGAAGCTGATAAGAATCAACTCGCAAATACTCTTGCTGCTCGCAATGAGAAATATTAAAGGTTGAAAGATCAATTGAAGATTACTGCTGCGAATTTTAGTAATGCCATTATTGGTGTTCGTAACAACTCCATTAAAATGGTCTTCAATGATCATAAAATTCCTCATTCTACATATCCCGATCTCATGAGAAGAAATTCAACAAATACTCCAAACCTTGTTATCTACGATAGCGAAACTGAGGAATCTGACGAGGATGAAGCTGATGGTAAAGGTAAAGAAGAAGAAAAATCTGGCGAAGATGATGATGGATCTAATTAGTCTTGAACCCCTCTGTAATATTTGTTCATTTATCTCTTTCTACTTGTATCGTACTGCTGCGAGTATCTCCAGCTTCTAATATTCCTTAATGTATAAATTTCTTTTGCTTATATTTATAAATTGAAAAGCAATTCTTTTCTACGATATAATCAATCAACATGGTTATTAATGTTTAACTATCTGTATAAATTTATCATATAATAACATCTATATAATTTTATCATATAATGATGAATAACAATCTTATCATCATGTTCACTCCCATACTTGCCTCTGTTATTCATCTGTAATATGAGAAAATTGAGTAGAGTTTAGATATTAGTTGTGAATAAAGTATATTTAAATATTTTTGCCTCAATCATTGCGATAATATCGCAAGTCTTATTATCTCTGTGCCAGTATCGCAGTCATTCAATCTTGATTTCTTGTGGTCTTATTATGCCTTCCTAGTTAAAGGTCTTATTTTGCCACATCTTGTATTGGCGATAAAATCGCAGGACGTTCTTACATTTGCAGGTAAAAACCCCTTGATCCTGTCTTATCTGTATTTTGTCAATTTCTCTGCGATAATATGACAAGTCTAAGTTCCCTTGCGAGAACAGAGCCTCATGATATTGCCGTCTTGCGATGAAATCGCAGGACGTCTTTACACTTTCATGTAAAAAACCATTGATCTCATTTTAAATTTCTCTTATGGCTTGTTGCCTTTGTATAATATTTGTCACGCGACAATATGACAGGCCTAAATGCTCTTGCGAGCGTAAAGCCCCATGAAATTGCCGTCTTTAGATACTTATCATCTCCCTAATGGAGGGTGCCGCCCTTATCTTCCCCTTGGTTTCCCCTTAAAGGAGGGAACATCGTCCATACAAGACTAGCTCCTCCCATACGTATTTACCAACAACCAGTTGTTTTTGCAGCTTCTTGTCCTTTATGCCTATATGGATTATAGTTACAAGACTGCACCCTAAGTGGGGTTTTCTTTTGGACGAGTGCATCATAGCAAAGACTTACCAAGAATGTCCAGGGTAGGTTCATCCTTCCCGGGCATCCTTGGTTCAACCGTGTACCTCGGCGCCTTGGTCATACTCTGCACCCCTTAGAAGATACCTTCAGTCGTCCAACCAGGGTATAACCTTATATAGTTGGAAATCTAAAGTATCTCTCCTGGATAGGTATCTCAAAGAGATGGACCCCAGTCTCCGTGACCCAGGTTCTAGCAGTGGTATAACCTTATCCCTGAGCCACGCAAAGAGATACCCCCTTATATGACGCACTTTAGGTCTTACATTTGCCTCTTGCGAAATTGTATCCGCGAACTAGGGTGTACGCCATACAGGTTTGTCCCATTCTTATGTCTCTGTGAAATTTTATTCGCTTTTCTTGCGAATATTGCAATTATGATGAAATTCCTTTTCTTTAATCTTCTCCTTATTTGCATTTCAACTCTTGTATAATTTTTTAATTTCATTTCATTCAAACAAAATATCCTTTTGAAATATTTTCTTCAACAAATATTTTGCGAGTTCTTCAACGAATCATTCATAAACTTCTTAAATTTCTTCGTTTTACCTTTCTACTTACTAATTTCTGCTTCTGCTCTTTTGTTACGTTTTGCATCTGCGATCTGCTCGCCATTCATACACTCATGTTGATTTCGCAGTATTCTCTCCTCTCGCCGCTCTATTGTGTCAACCATCAGCTTATCACCTCTCTTTTTTTGCTTGATGCTTCGTCTCCAATCTCTGTTCTTTGCTGCCCTTTCCTCGCAAGATTTCATGTCAATTTCATAGAATTTCTTTCCATCAGCCCAGTCTTCCTTTATTATTCCAACACCATTAGGATGAGGAAATTTAATACATTTGTGGAAATTTGATGCCACACCTAATATCCCATGTAGCCAAGGTCTGCCAATCAGGGCATTCTAAGGTGATTCTATATCCACAACACATAATAGAATCTTAGAAGATAACCCCTTTAATGGAATTCGCATTGTAATTTCCCCTTTGGGCTTGTTGGAAGTGCCGTTGAAACCATAGATCTTATAGGTTGATGGTATCAGATCCTCATCTTTTCCACCCATGGTTCTATAAGTATGATAAAATAATATATCAACTGAACTTCTAGTATCTATTAGTACTCTATTAATGGCCCAGGAGTCCTCAGTTTCATCATCATCATGTTCTTCATCTTCATCTTCTTCTTCTATTTGTTTTGGATTTATCTCTAACCTTACCACCAGTGGGTTGTCATGCATATCGCCAGGCTCTGGTACTTCTTGCGCAGTGAAGGAAATAGTTTGCTTTTGCCACTCCTCTAATGGTGAGACTCTCGCGATATTCATTATCTCTCTTCCATCTGCGTCTCTCGCGAAGACTCTGCTTAGAACATTGTCGTGGAAATCCTCAATAGTTTTGTATGAATGTATGATGGAATTACATAACAAATTCTTCTCCTTGGCTCCAACCTCTATCACAAATGTTTCTGCTCCTTTTACAGTATTCACTCTGCGAATATCTGGTGCTGGTGGTAGCTGCTGATATTGCGGATGTTCTATTAGAAAATGATTTAACTTTCCCTGATCAATCATCCTCAAAATTATTATTTTTACATTTCTGCAATCGTTTATTGAATGTCCATAGAAATGATGATAAGGACAAAATTCTTGATTTCGATTATTTTGATGTGGCTCTTTTCCCATGTTCCAGGATGATGGTATATTTTTCATCAAAATAATAGCTTCCCAAATTTTTTCTATACTGGCATTCAGGGGTGGCATCTTAATTTCTTCCCATATTACTCTTTGATTCCCTTGTCCTCTGAAATTATTTTGCCTCTGACCACCATAAGTCTCTTGCGGCTGATCAAGTCTTTGAATTTTATTATTTCCACCGCGATTGTAATAATTCTTTTCTCTTTCATACTCCTCTTGATATCGACTTCCCATGGCTACTAACTTCTGCTGATTTTCAATCACCACTTTCTCTTGTTGTGGCTGCGAGGTGCTCGCCACATTGTTGATCATTTTAGGAAGTAAACTCCCGTTCGTTGCTATTGAGATGGTGTTTGCGACTGGATATGATTCCATCTCATTTTGTTTTTCCTCCAAAGCAATGTATTCTTCTTGTAGTTCTCGTAGCTCAGTCATTGTGATGGTATTTTTTATTCTGAAAATTTGTATGTACAGCAGATTGGTTGTGAACATTGCATTAATGAAAGATAAAATGAGGTATCTCTCATCCACTCTTCCTGCCATTTCACTGCACATTGTCTTTCATCTTATGGTTAGGTGTTTCAGACTCTCGCCAATCCTCTGTTTTAATCCAAATACATATTCAATACCGGGTCGTGAAGAATTATTGCTTATATATGCTCCCAGAAATGTAGCTTGCAAATGGTCGAAAGAAGTTATTTTATTCTTAGGTAAGCCTTCGAACCATTTTAATGCCTCTCCGGTTAAACTAGTTGCAAAGTACTTGCATAACACAACATCATGGTTTTCCCATTGTAACATACACCTAACATAAGCATTAACATGTTGAACAACACAAGTAGTCCCATCGAAGATACTGGTTAATGCTGGTAAGTTGCATTTTGGAGGGATCCCTCTTAATTGTACTTCTTGAGTGAATGGAGTCCTCGCAGCTTCTTCAATGGCTTAATCAAGTTGTCTCATGCCTCCTTCTCTTCTGTTATTCAACATCCCCTCATTTCTTCTAATTCTCTTAAAATTTGTTCATTCCCAGCTGAATTTTGCTCTATTGGTCTTTTCAGTGCAGCTTCTCTTCTTATGCTTTCATGTCTTTCTTGTCCTGCGAGATTTTGTGCTTCTTCTTCATCATCTTCATTCTGCCTTCTCCCGCGATTTTCCTCTTCACCTCCTTCTTGAATTCGTAACTGATTATGTCTTCCAATTTCTTCTCTGCGAGTTTCTTCATTCATCATCGTTTCTCTTCGATGTCTTTCTATTCTTCTTTGTATTCTGTCATATTCCTCATTGATATTATTGCTATGGCGATTTTGTGTCCTTCTCCTTTCTCGATTGTCATGATTATTCTGCCGTATTTCTTCTTGGAATTCTTGTTCTTCTACTTCTGCTCTTAATATTTCTCTCTCGCAAGCCATACGTGCTTATTCAGCATAATGCCTCTCAATTTCCTCCTCAATGATTCTTTGATTTCTTTGGATTTCTCGCTCATGTAATATTCTTCTACCTTCTTCTCGATTTTCTTCACCATCCTGGTTATTTCCACCCACTTGATTTCTATTATCACGTCTACCATTCACAGTTTCACCGCGTGGAATGTAGCGATCACGAATCATCTTTTCTTCTCTATGATGTTGCTCTTCATTTGGATTTTGCATTCCCTATCGTATATTTGCTCCAGCATTTCTCATAGGGGAATTTCGCCTTGGTTCTTCTCTAAATGATCTTGAACTTGATCTAGCAGTACTTCTTGATCTCCTACTTTGTAATCTCAAATTCTTCATTCTTAACTCGTGATTTTGCCTTGTCAAATTTGCACGTTCTTCTGCTTTTAATCTCCTTTTCTCTTGTATTCCTTGTCTTTAAATCATCTGATGTTTCATTTCCGCCTTCTCCATAAATTAATATTTCAACCACTCCTTGATCTCTTTCTTCTCATCTCTCATTTCTTAATTGTCGATCTTATGCTTCTTCCATCGAATCTGATCGCCAAGTATGCACGCTAACTCTATCATAATCCACAACTCTATCTTGTATTGGTGTTTGCTGGTTTGGCTGTTGAACTTGATTTTCTCCTTCATTCCTTGTTCTATTTTTTCTTGTTCTTATTCTTTAAGATTCTCCCACTTAATTTGTTTCTCCACCTGTAAGTATTTTACTCCTCCTTACAGTTGTTGGTGGTTCTAATGTGTTTCTTCTTCTTCTAGCCATTAATATTAGTAATCTGTTCAATGTTGCGTAAGATCTTTCACTAATTATTCCAAATTCCTTCCAACCACAATGTCAATTTTTATCTTTGTCTTCAAATAATCACCAATTCATCCCTGTTTCGGGCGCCAAAATGTAGTTGCAGGAAATCCTACACTACACCCTTGATAAGATCTTACAGTGATTAACACATATTTGATGATTAAAACAACACTTTATTATTTGATTCTCAGAAATATTTACAAGTAATGGAAGAAAATCAAGAATACGACCTCTCTCTTGAATTTTCTCTCTCCTCAAGACTTTCTCAACACTCAAAAATACATCATCCTTCTATGAATCTATTGGGTCTCTTTATATAGGGTAATTACATAGTGGATGACAACTAAGTTGTCCTTTAATTTCTGATTTGGTTCACGATGCTCTCGCGGTAGTTTTAATGCTAATGCTCGCAGGTGATGTAACCATCGCAGGACAATCACGCTCTTCCCGTGTTTCTTCATTCGTCAGCTACTACGTCATTCTCTAAATTATTCTGTGACACTGGAGAAGCGTTGTTGAAGAACTAGCAATGATGCTCGCTAAATAATACCAGGGCGATATTCTGGTCCTACAA
Organism: Papaver bracteatum; assembly: GCA_023529315.1. Lineage (NCBI taxonomy): Eukaryota > Viridiplantae > Streptophyta > Magnoliopsida > Ranunculales > Papaveraceae > Papaver > Papaver bracteatum. The sequence goes on from JAJJWX010003038.1 coordinate 754,087, forward strand.
AGAATAAGAAGAATTGGATCCAAATTCACTCATAGTTTGAAGTAAGTTTATTAATAAAGCTGTCTTCTACAAGCATGTGAATAACTTTTGTGTCCTGAACAAACACTAGACAATGGATACTAAGAGTTATATAAACAAGCTAAGGGTCAAGTGCATTCATAGGAGGACTCTCAATTGTCCATTAATCATTTATGGCATTGTCAAGAAAGGTAAAGGTAAAACTTTCACTTAGAGGCTACGACCTAACTCACAAATGCAATGGTGATAGGATGACATGAACAAGTGTGGAAACCCATCATATGTAGTTGAATGGTACTATGAGAAGATGAAGTCTGAACTTGGCATTAATGAACCAATACCATGTGCTCATGACTTAGCAACATAGTTCAACAAAGCCAGAAAGGTTATTATTAAATAACACATTGCATGGAGGGCAAGGGTGAATGTGCTGGAGAAAATAAATGGCAATTATGAGAAGAGCTGCCTAATGGTGCCTGCATTTTGTGAAATGGTCAAGGTAACATTATATATTTTAGCTTTATTTTTATTTATTTTTTACTTTTGTCTAAGTAGTGTTTATATGGAGAAATTACTTAACATGATATTTACTTTTCTTTGCTTGTAGGAGAGGAACCCAGGCAGTGCGGCTACATTTTCATATGGAACAGAAGATAATGTTTTTTTGTTCATGACAATTTATTTCAAAGCCACAATAGATGGATTATTTGCAGGATGTAGAAAAGTTATTGGTCTGGATGCATGTTATTTGTATGGAAAGTATGGTATTACTTCCATTAGATGTATGGTGGTGTGTTGTTACATGCAACTGCATTGGATCATCAAAATGTATTACTTCCATTAGGTATAATGGTATGCAGGAATGAAATAATAGATAATTAGAATATATTCTTGGAGGATTTGAAGAAGCTGCTAGGTGATGAATGGGAGTTTACCTTCATCTATGACAAGCAGAAGGGAATTTTGGAAGTTGTTGACCATTAATTTCCCTTGTTTGAGCACAGAAAATGTGTCAGGTGAACTAGTTTTCAGCTGTTAAACTTTTCATTCATTTACTCTATTTTATAAAATGTGAGCATATCAACAACTTCTCAGAATCCTTCAACAATATGGCTAAGAAGTTAAGAGACAAGCCAATCTGCAAGCTGGGTTTTATGTATGGACAACTGGTAATGGGGCTTATGCCCAAGAGGAGGAATGAGTCTACAAAATGGAAGGATGGTGACTTGGTTCCAAAGGCAATGCAACTGATTCAGAAGATATGTGACTTGACCACTAATTTTAAGTTGGATGGTGTTGTAAGGGGGAAAGTATATGAAATTACCAGTTGTCATGGAACCATTTTTTCTGTCAATCTGCCAAAGAATACTTGTACCTGTTTGCAATGGAAGCTAAGGGGGTTTGGCTGCCAGCATGTTGTCTGTGCCTTAAAGCCATTGAGACCTGTTTGGGATGAGTAAGTTTTCTTTGTTTCTTTGCATTTGTTTCTTTACATTTGTTTTATTTGTTTATTTTTTTTAGTTTAATAGACTTAGTTTTCCATGTTTATAACGTTGTTGTAGGTAGTGTGACCAGTTTTATTGGGTGCATAGCTACAAGAGAACATATGCTCCAGAGTTTAACCCATTATTAGGCCCAGATGACTATTAAAATATACATTTGAATATGCTTTTGTCTTTGTTTTGTTTTTTAATATGCTTTTTTCCTTATTATTGTTTGTTGTGCAATAAATATAGAATATTAATATTTGATTCTTTTAGGGTTTCACTCTTTCTTTTATAACTCTTTTTGTTTCCTTCTTCATATGAAGACAACAAAGAAACAAATGATACATCCTCCAGTGAACATTAGGAAAACAGGTATTCCAAGATGAAAGAGAATCTAAGCTTATGATGAACCTGAATCCAATGGAAAGGAGACTAGAAAATGTAAGAGATGTAAAAAACCATGTCACTATGAGAAGAATTGTGCAGGAGGAGCTGTTGGATGTAATACAAAGGCACCAAAGGCTAGAACATGTGTTGATGGTGATACTTACACAACATATGAATCAGGTCCATCCAATAGGATCAAGAAAGCTGCAAAGATTGTTCATAGTTCATTTGCATGTGAAAGTACCAGTGTTAGGGGTGGAAAGAATACCAATTCCCAGAGTTGTGTTGGTGAATCTTCTCATCAAGGTGCTGCAAGATCTGCTAAGAAATGTGCAAAAGGAAAGGCTCAAGAAAATGTTGAATCTTCTCACAAGTCTTGTTTCAACCAGGTTGGTTCTATTACCAACAAAGTCACATTTACAGTTTCAGATCCAAAAGGAAAGAAGATGAAACCAAAGAAGTGCATGAAGCTCTTATTCCTTTTATTTCTTTTAATTTGTGGGTTTGTTTATTAAGATCTGAAATTGAAAGACAATGTTTTGTTTAGTTTTGTTTTAATTTATGAAACCTTGGATGGTTGTAGTTTATTTTGAAGAACAAACTCTGAAATGTTTAAGACAATGTTGAATCCAATTTTCTTTTGATTACATTTTCAGATTTATCTTTAACTCATTACATATTTATAGTACTTTTCCTTTCAATTTTTCTTTTGTTTCAATTAAAAGTGCATTTCAATCTTATCTGAAAGCATCACAATCTTTCATTTTACATGCCAGGTAAGCTATATTGAGATTGTGTTGATTCTAACAAACTTTTAGTTCTAACTTTGAACTGCAGTTTTGTTTGAAGCAGGGTTGGTTGTATAATGGATAGTTATTGAAGCAGGGTTTGTTGTATAATGGATAATTATTGAAACAATGTTCTTCTCCACAGGCAATGCATCTCTGTGAGCTTGTAATCTTGATTTGAAGTGTTGTAGTTGGAGAAGAAGCAAGATCAAACTACTCAAAGTAGTTGCAGGTAGGATTCGAGCATTCGAAGAAGGCCCTTCCATTTGTTTGATCTAATTTAGATATCAACAATGCTCTAACTCCATTACAAGGTACATTTTTGCACCTTTAATAAACCCATGGGCAATTCTTTGTTTCATGGTCTTCTTTGTCACATACAGAACACTCCACCTTGCTTTTTTTTTTAGATCTGAAAGAAAAAAGTGAGAAAATCTGAAGTACGAGATATGCTTTTATTGGAGATAATGTTGCCATTGTTACAGATGTGGGGTCCACTTTTTTACTAACACGTGGCCATATTGATGATGTGTACAGGTGGCCAGATTGATGACGTGTACAAGTACACGTGTATGCCTAGTCAGAAGCGAGTTATTATGCAAAATCGGCGAGTTAAGATGCATCTCGACGATTTCAATGATTCAAAGGGCTTAAAAGTATATTTACTCTACACTAACGGTGCCAAAAAGGTGGATTACCACCGTTATCTATTTTTTCAATAAAACTGTCAAAACGAGCCTACTTTTGCAATGCAAAAAAAAAAGGGCCTAAAATTGTAACCCTCAAGAAAAAGAAAAAAAAGCCTAGTTCAGTTTTTCACCCTTAATTTAAGTTTCCATAACACAAAAAAGATTTCATGAATACTAAGAGCATCTCCAAAGCAAGGGGTCAAGGTCATCCGAGGTGGAGGTCTTTTTAAGAACACCAAATTGGGGGATATTTTTACTGTAGCTGTCGGCATGATTTTTCAATGATGTAGGCATGATTGATGGATTTCAAGCAAGGAAAAACCATGCCGGCATCTACAGTAAAATATTCCCCGATTAACTGTTCCTTTTTAACACCTTTTTCTTTGTGGGTCATTGCTATATGGCAAATTTTTTTTTTGAAGATAACACTTTTTACCTAAAGTTATCTCTCAAACTTTATTTGAATCTAAAGATAAATTATAATGTGGATTTAAGATCTAAGGTCATGAAGAACTTAGTTGTCATTTTTTATGACCTTTATGCTTATTCCTATGCACATGCAAAAAAAAAAAATTTGTTTGACATACCAGGTGGCATGGAAAACGAGTTGCGCCACTATGGATGAGCGACAGAGTTTCTAGCGAATTCATTAAAGCGTTGGAAATAATGTGAATATCGCCAGTGTTATAAATTTAATCTCTCGATTTTCTTATATCTCTCGTTTAACACTATATCGCTCAACGACTATTTTATAACGGTTATTTACCCCCATTTATCCTATATATACGCCCAAATACTTCTTCAAATCACTCACACTTACTTATACATATATTTTACCAATTTTTATATTTGTGTCTGCAATTCTAAATTTCATAATCATCAATTGCAAGATCCAGTGAAGAGAGGAATGTTATAATGAATCGGTTTAGGTTACAACAAGAAATGAATCAAAGGAGGTTGCAAGAACTTGAGGAAGAGAAAACTAAATATTATAAACTAATTGACACGCTGATGCTCTTACATTCGGGCCAAATACCTAGAGTTCAAGAGCCAAAAGAAGTATTCTCAAGAAGATATATGTATCGAGGGAGGGAATTTTACCACCAGAAGCTGATGCACGATTATTTTCTTCCCAATTGTGTGTACTCTGATGAAGATTTCCAATGTCGATTCTGCATGCCTCGATATCTGGTGAAAAAGATTATTGAAGAGCTTTGTCGAGTAGAACCTCAATTTAATTATCAGTTTGATGCATTGAATATTATATGTCATATTCCTTAACAAAAAGTTACTTCGGCTACAAGGATTCTAGGTTATGGCAAACCAGCAGATGCGAACGATGAGTACCTTCGTATGGGTAAAACAACTTCATTCACTTACCTTTCATTGTTTTGTAAAGTAATGATTAATCATTTTGGTCCAACTCATTTATGAAAACCAATCAAGGAAGATGTAAGAGAAATATTGAGGGATAATGAGGAAAGGGGATTCCCATGAATGCTAGGTAGTCTTGATTGTATGCATTGGGTATGGAAAGGATGTCCTGTTTATTGGTCTTGTCAATATAAGGGTCATTATCCAAAACCAATCGTTATCCTTGAAGCTGCTTCTTATTATGAATGTTGGATATGGCACGCTTTTTTTGGTCCTCCGGGTTCACAAATGATATTAATGTTTTGCACAAGTCGTCTTTGTTTGAAGATCTGAAGTATGGAATTTGTCCCCAAGTCCGTTTCATGATCAACGGCCATATGTACACTCATGGTATTATCTTGCGGATGGTATCTACCAAAAATGGTCAACCTTGGTTCAATATTACCGTCAGCCCCATGCCGGTGCATTGGGCATTCGTACCGGAATTTTAACGATCGCCAAATGGCAGTGATGAAGGATGTGGAATTCACTTTTGGAATTTTTAAGAGGAATTCCGCTTTCATTTATGGGCTATATCGTGAGTTGAGTCCTCGTGAAATGCACAAGATTATGCTCATTTGCATAATTCTTCATAACAAGGTAATTCGGGAACCCCGTCGCGATAAGGAGTGGACTAACTATGAAGATGAAGATCTGAGGCCTGATTCAACCACAAAGAGGCTTGCCTGCAAGAAACTATGGGCAAATGACTAATTACATTCAGAACTAGAATATGTATGACCAATTAACAGATGATCGAAGATTGAATCTTTGGGCCGCGTATGGAAGAGTGGGTGGGCGTTATTATAAGCTATATATTTTAATGTAAACTGTTAGTTTGTTTGTAGTTTGTTTTATTCAATATTAATTTAGTGAGTGAAACTTATTTAAGTAGACCGCAAAAACATTTCAAATTAATCAACTTTTCATTTCAAACTAATATTAAGTAGAATGCAATAACAATATATCAATGCAACACTTCCAATTAAGACATCAATTATCTAGATGTTCTACTACATCAAACTCATCATCATCATCATCATCATCACTACCAGGATGGTTGTTATTGAATCCATCTTGTTGTTTAATCTGTACTTGAATCATGTCAAATTCGATTTGACACACATGTTTTTGCTGGAGGTTCATAATTGAAGTGTTAGCTTGAAGAATGTTATGCTTGTTATAGTCATTCAAAAAAAATTCTTGAGAAAGATGACTTTTCTTACTCTCCCTGTTTTGAATTTTCCTATCAACCGCTCTTTGATTCTCGTCGGTCTTCTGATGTTCCATAAACTCTGGCATGTTAAATCCATTGGAGATTCCACCTTCTTTAGCTAATTTTCTAGTCAGTCTTGCATTATTTCTCCCTAGTAATGTTCTCTTACCATTATTATTGAGAATTAAGTTGACATTTGGGTTTCTTAGGGTATTTGGTGAAGAATTTGATGGACCGGTTAAAAATGGTGAAGAATTTGGTGTTGAGGGAGAAGAATTGTATGGTGACCTTTCAGGTACTTGTTTATTAGATGCTAACAATTCTGGATTATATTTGTTCAACACCTTCAAAATATGATAACAACTTTCGAAAACGAATTGTTTGCCATGTTTTTGCTGCCATTCTGTACGAACCTGTCTTTCAACATCACAATCCACAAGACCACTCTCTCGCCCTCTCTTGGCTTGCATTATCAATCCAACATAAGAGGATACTTCCCTATTGATTACAATGAAGTGTTCTGGAAACACTTTTGCATCCCGAGAATTGATGTTCATGGTTCGTTCTTCATATTTACGAAATATGTTTTCCCACATGGTTTTACCATGTTGTTGTGCACCATCGATACAATCTTGGGTAATAAAAACATAATTAAGACAAATGCCTTTTGTGATGTTGTATTTTGCACCCTCGGACTTTGGTTTTTTTACCTTTGCCTTAATTTTGAGATTGTGAATCCATATTACAAGAAACTAATAATTGTAGAGAAGGTGTGATTGTTTTAGATTCAGAGAAGATTGAGAAATTCTAGAGAGATTTAGAAATTCTGATGTGAGTTGAAATGAGTTTGAAATTGAGTATTTATAGATAGGAGAAATTGTAGTCGTTGGATGAGGAAATGATGAGCAATGATGTTTCCAGCGAGCAACAACTTGATCATCGCTGGCGCGGGAATGACCAACGAGCAATGTTGTGACCATCCAGCGATGGACACTATATCACTCGTTAGAGACTTTGTCGTGTATGCCTAACTGCTATTCCTGGAACATAACCATATATATTTGGCACTTTGGCATACCCATACTGGGTGCTAAAGTGTCAAAATCAGCTGTTTAGCATGTGCATAGATGAAAACTTGGTGGTAAAAGTCTTAAATCATATGTGTCATGCTATTTTAAGACCGTCGCACCTTGCATTGGAGATGCTCCAAGTGATCGGGTGAAATTTTCCTTGAACTGCTTTGCTTTAACTTCTTCAAGTTGATTCAGAATAACAACTCCTTCGGCTTCAAAATGCACATCTGAAAATAGCGTGCACAAAATTCTGTCCGGTTTTTTATTTGGTTTTTCTCGAAGGAAAGGCAAAATAGTAGAGGCGCATAGCAACAACAAAAAAAAACATTCGATTTACCAAAGATCTATCCTATACATTTAGGAGCCGCAGTAATTTAGCCTTATTCACACATTAACTCTTGGCACATTCACTGTCGAATCAATTAGTGAAGGGGACCAATTTTCATAATCGAAGTCAGTAATCAAAATCTCAGTATTAAACTAAAATAAAGAACTACAAAACTGTTGAGATTATGGACTGATTTCACTACTATATTAAATAAAGCATCTTCAGCAAATTTGGTACAAGACTATTTAAAGATGTTTTAACAAGTATTACGCCTGCTCCTTTTCACTGTTCCGGTACGTGTATCTAGGAATTTCATAACCATAATTAACATCCTATAGCATTTATCAAGAGCCAAGCAAGTCCACGCACCCTACAGCACCAACAATAAACAAAAGAGATATTTTGATTTTGGGTCCCAAAAATGTGACCAGAGTAGCGTCTGGGTCCTAGAAAGTTGCAAATTAGAGTTTCGGTCCCAGGACCGTCGCTGACCATCTTGACCGTTACAATTTTTTTATATTTTTTAATTAATCTATATTAGTTAACGTCGTCAATTGTTAAAACGTATTCCGTGAACATGTGATAGCACGTGGTTGTTAAAATCTGTCACCTGTCTTGTTCATCGGAAATAATGGATGAAAAGTGATAATGTCGTACAAATCTGTGATCAAATGCTGAAATCGAGAGAGAGAAAGTGGTGACTGTATGATTAGGTTTATTGAGTTGTTTTCTTTTGGGACTTTTTTCAAACACTTCGAATGTGTTTTCCTGGTGATCCAGAGATAGCTTTAACTGTCAGCACAACACATCAGCTATCCACTGATAAACGCTGAAGACTCTCAATACTCTCCACAGTCAAAGGAAATCGTTCAACAAACTTTAACCAAGTCTGGTCATCAACAAATAACTCCGACGAATAACTAGGATCCTCCTTGTATTTACATTTATGATTTATGACTAATGTATTCTTCATCGATATAAATATGAGAACAAAACCCTCACGTGAATGTGGGAAGATTTCTACCAAAATATATCTTACATCTTGGTATCGACTTTTCGATCCAAGCACGCCCGCAACAAAACACAAACAAAAAATGTGAAAACCCAAACCCTAACCAACAAAAAAAATGGCGAGATGATACAACCACCCTTCGTCAAGTTCAAATCCATCACCTGGTTACTTTAAAACACACGAGAGACGAATCACATATTATGGAAGCGCGGATTTAAGCCTATTACGAAAGGGTATGCTCTCACAGGGGTTTATTGATGGGTCAAAAGTAAAACCCGGCAAGAACACTTCCAAACGGTGAAGATATTAATCCGAAGCCTTTTTACTACGGTATCTGAATCTCAAGATGCTCTAATAGTTGGATGGTTGAATTCAACTTTAGCACTGAAGTACTAAGCGTAGTTGCAAAACTTGAATCGCAAAAGAAATATGGGATGCATTGGAGACGGAGTTTGCACCTAAGACGTTTGCTCACGAGATGAATCTCAAAAAACGACTACACAATTTGAATAAAGGTAACAAGACACTTTGAAAACCTATTTGAATGATGCTAAAGCGTTTATTTGATCAGCTTATGGCGTTGAGCTACACCGTGCCACCAAATGAGATGAAGCTTGTCGATTTGCAATGGGTTAAACCAAGCTTATGACCCGATTATTCTGACCTTAAGCCTTTCTTTGAAGCAATGGATGTCTGAGACTTTCACTACTCATCTCCTGACCTTTGAGATGAGGCTTGAACATCAACTGTCCCATATTCAAGAGCCACTTGCGAATGTTGTTACTACAAGCTCTCCGTCCTCAAGCAGAAACGCACCAAGAGGCTTTCACAATCAATCCAGAGGACCCCCTCCACCAAACAACAACAACAACCGCGGTCATCAACAACAACAGAGAAAAAACGCACATGGAGAGTTACCTTTGTCAAATGTTGCAAGAAACGTAATCACACTGAGACCGTTGTTGGTGGCGCTATGAAAGAGGGAGTTCAAATCAGCCTAAACCACCTGCGCTTACATAGCCTTGCACTGGAGGACCAGCTGAACAATGGTGGGTGACTGATTTAGTGCCACTCACCATTTAATTGGTGATGTAAGGAACTTGTGTATCCTCATGAGTATGAAGGAACGGACCAAGTTCGTGTTGGTAATGGTAATACTTTAGAAATTGCACATATTGGTAACACTTCTTTTACATATAACACGTTGTTTGCTTTCGTCTCAATAATGTTTACCATGTGCCAAAGATAAAAACGAATTTACTATCGGTTTATCAATTGCAAGGATAACGATGTTTATTTTGAGTTTCACACCAAATTTTTTGTTGTGAAGGACAAATGCAGAACAACGTTGTTAAAGGGAGGAATGAGAATGGGCTATATGTATTCGATGGTGTAGGTGACATAAACCGGTCGATAACTCCAAAACCTTTCTCTCTGTCGGTTTACTGTTTGGCATCGGCGGCTTGGTCATCCCATGCTAAGCACGGTTTCAAAAGTTATCAATAATTTTTCCCTTCTGTTCTCAATAAAAAGTTTGATTTGTCATTCTTGTCATATTAGCAAGAGCAAGAAGCGCCTTTCTCTCTTAGTACTACAACTTATGATGAACCTTTAAGTTTGATTGTGTCGATATTTGGGTTTCTCCACAAATCTCTAGAAATGGATTTCGTTATTACATGCTATTAATGGATGTCTTTTCTCATTATACGTGGGTTTTCCTTTGGTTAAGCGTTCGATGCTTTAAATGTTTTTACTTTGTTTCACAAACAAGTTGAAAATCGACAAACCATAAAATAAAGGTTTTCCAATCGATAATGCTCGGAGTACAAGAAATTCACATCATATCTCAACATTTCCGGTATTCAACACTGATTTTCTTGTCCCATACCTCCGCCCAAAATGGCCTTCTTTGAGCGTCGCATCGAGGCACGTTACGAGAAAGTGGTCTTGCTCTCTTGTTCCATGCACAACTCCCAAAAGAATTTTGGTCAGAAGCTTTACTCTTGCCTGTTTTCTCATTAACGGGATTCCCAAATCTTCACTGAATCAAAAACGCCTCTTGAGCTACTCTATAATAAAGAACCTGATTACAACTTCTTGCGTGTATTTGGGTGTCTAGCTTATCCCTGTCTTCGTTCTTACAATGCAAATAAACTAGAACCAAGGTCTTTACCATGTATCTTTCTAGGTTACGACTCGGCTCACAAAGGTTACATTTGCTTACATCCAACCGACCAACCGCCAATACATTTCACGACATGTCAGGTTTGAAGAAAGCACATTCCCATTCTCTCCTCCTCAACGGCAGTCTCCTGAGATCTGTCAACCAACGCAATATACCAGCACGGATTTTCTTGGCTCGTCGGTATTCGAGTCATCACAGCATGTGCCTTTAGTTCAACACCAACCTACTGAGCCAGCCTTGGTGCATCATAACTCACCAGACTTTACTCCAGCTGTGTCGCCAGTGCACTCATCACATTCCACAGAAGGTGAGTCTTCATCTGAATCTTCGTCTCCAGCAGTGCGGTAGCCTCAACAACGGCTAGTCAGGGCCATACTATGGTAACAAGAGGAAATGCGGAATTACTAAGCCCATTCAAAAGTTAACTCTTACTGACAACCAAGCATCCATTGATGGATAGTGACTTCCTAGAACCAACTTGCTACTCTCAGGCATGCAAGATTCCAATGTGGAAAGATGCCATGGATGTACAGATAAATGCACTGATACGCAATGGCACATACTCTCTCGTAAAGTATGAGAATGGAATGAATATCGTAGGTTCGAAATGGGTTTTCCGTGTTAAACACAAACCAGATGGAACGGTTGATCGTTGCAAGGCACGCCTGGTAGCCAAGGGGTTTAACCAGCGGGGAAGGAGTAGATTATGGGGAAACGTTTTCACCGAGTCATCAAACCAAGTGTACAATACGGCTGGTACTTTCAATTGCCGTTATGAATCAATGGAATTTGCGCCGATTGGATGTTGAGAACGCGTTTCTACATGGTGATTTAGAGGAAGATGTGTACATGAAGCAACCTCCGGCTATGTGGATCGGGATTATCCAAATCATGTATACAAGCTACATAAGTCTTTGTACGGACTTAAACGGGCCCAGGTGCACAGTTTTCTAAACTCGGTAGTCATCTTCTCCGGCTCGGGTTCTGACCTCTATTGCTGATTCCTCTCTCTTTGTCGAAAATCGCGGACTCTATCACTTATGTCCTAATTTATGTCGATGACATAATTGTGGCCTAGCTCGAACTCTCGGCTTATTGATAAACTAGTGAGTGACACAGGTGATGCTTTTGCGAGTCAAAGACATGGGCGCATTGTCTTATTTTACAGGCGTGGAGGTTCTTCATCAAGGCAAAAATCTGGTGCTTTCCCAAAGGAAATACATTGCGACTGCTTTGCGAGACTAAACTCGATGGTGTCAAACCGGTTTCAACACCAATGACGACCAACACAAAACTTGAAAGCATGGCGGTGAAAGGTTCCAAGATGACACACTTTACTGAAGTGTAGTAGGAGCACTCCAGATATGCATATCACACGATTTGATATATCGTAGGCTGTGAATAAGGCTTGTCAATATATGCACGAGCCGTATGTTGAACACTAGGGAATTGGTGAAACGTATCTTGAGGTATCTAAAGCACACAATTGATTACGGTTTATTTTTCAGGCCTAATAAAGATTATTCGCTCCATGCTTACTCGGATCTTGATTGGGTGGTAGCTTGGATGATCGGAGATCTACCAGTGGCTCTTGTATTTATTTTGGGGGTAATCTAATCTCTTGGAGTGCTAGGAAGCGAGAAAAAATGTCGAAGTCAAGTACGGAGAGTATCGTGGTGTTGCTATAGCCACTTGAACTAATTTGGATACAATCTTTACTTGCGCGAATTGGGTATCCAACTATCAACACCTCCTCCTTATGGTGTGACAACTTAGGTGCTACGTATTTAACGGCTAATCAGGTGTTTCATGCACTTTACGAAGCACATAGAGATTGATTACCACTTTGTTAGTGAAAGGGTGGCACGTCGGCAAATGATTGTCAAGTTCATCGGTTCTAGAGACCAAATAGTGATGTTTTCACTAAAGGTTTATCATCACCAAGGTTCGAAAATCTCGAGAGACAAGTTAAACCTTGAAAACCTAGGTTCAACTTGAGGGAAGGTGTCGGCACAACACATCGGCTATCCAGCGATAAGCGTTTGAAGACTCTCAATACTCTCCACGGTCAAAGGAAATCGTTCAACAAACTTTAACCAAGTCCGGTCATCAACAAATAACTCAAACGAATAACTAGGATCCTCCTTGTATTTGTTTCTGAGTTTATGACTAATGTATTCTTCATCTGATATAAATATGAGAACAAAACCCTCACAGTGAATGTGGGAAGATTTCTACCAAAATATATCTTCTGTCTTTAACTATCCTTGTTTTTCCATCCGACATCCGTCGCTTCGAACCCCATCACCTCCACCGCCACCACCACTAGCACCAACAACCCAATCTCTTTTTCGCAACAAATTTGTACGAATCCCAAATTCTCATTATTACTACACCTCAATCACGAATTCACATCATTCAATAATTAAAAATAACGGAACTGTGTCTGTATGTATAGATTTAAAGAAATCGAAGGACTCGAATTAGGGCATCAATCAAAGCTGCCCACATTTTTCCTCCAAAAAAAGTTTGTAAGATTGACACTCAAAAAGTCAAAATTGGTTATTACAATATACATTTTCAGATCTAAACAGAGAAAGAAAAATCAATTACAATCATACATACTCAAGCAATAACAATCCATGTATGCAACTTTTTAATTAGTTAGATTCGTCATCAATTGACAACCCAATGAATAAAAAGATGAAATCGTATAGACTAATCAGTTAGTTCATCACTGATACAAAAATTATTTTATAAAAAAAAATGAAACTTGAGATAAAATTCGCAACAATTTCCCTTTTTTCTGAAGCATCAGTTTCATCTACTTCTCCTGCCTTTCTTTTTTTTTCTTCTTCCCAGGATTTTGAGGTTGATAAGAGGATAGAAGGAGAGAGGTAGGTATATGCTCTATCAAAACGAAATATCATTAACAAAATCAAGAAAATGGAGAATAGTGGTTTAGGAAGAAAAAATTGTATTTAATTACCTTGAAGCAATCCATCTTACGCACTGTTTCGAACTGGAGCTCCAAAAACGGCACGCCATCTGTTTGATAAATTACCTCAAAGAATAATAAAAACAGACGGTAGTCACGGTACTCAAACAAAGGAGATGAGGATATAGAAAGTAAATAAACGAAAAGTTAAATTTAAGTTAGTAATTTCGATTATTTAACTCCGTTTTGGACTGTCAAGAGGGTCAACTTAAGTCCTGGGACCCAAACTCTAATTCGCAATTTTCTAGGACCCAAACGCTACCCTGGTCACATTTTTGGGACCCAAAATCAAAATATCCCTAAACAAAATGTTAGAATATTTTTTAGCGACAAATCATGATTAATTTATGATAATAATATTGATAATTAAGGTTAAAGTAATACTTAAAGAGTTGTTTATACATCGAATGCAAGATAGCTTAAAAATGCCGTGAGGTGTTCTTGGTCTAGAATGATCAGGCCTCGTGCATAAAAAAGCGAGGAAATAGTCAGATATTCTCCGACATAATTTCTTTATTTTGATGCAGCAAAGAAGAACTTGACCTCCAATTTTGAATTTACCACGCGTGATTTAACGCTATGGCGGAGTAACCAAATTCAACATGCTCTGGACTTCCTATTGGCTATCCCTATTGTTGGTTTGAATCAACAAATAGGTGCAAGGCAATTCAGTGCGGTTCTCTGCTACATACTTGGAATTCCTTTGTTTGAGTTGGATAGTTTGTGCCCTTTCTGCCAAAGGGATATGGATGTGTTTGGTGATCATGCCTTGCATTGTGCGAATGAAGTTGGCTTAAAGTTAGGCATGACTTGGTCCGAGATACTATCATGAGACATGTGCTATCGTAGTGGAGTCTTTGGCAAGGAAAGAAGTGGACTTGGGTCTCTCGAGACAATGGCACTTCTCGAGACTGCTTGACATTCTTGTTCTCAAGCTGGGATAATGGTTGAGATGTACGCATGGATGTGACAATTGTTTAAGCCCTTTCTTTGGAGGTGGAGTTTGCTCATTGGAGCCCGGACAAGTCATCAAGGATGCTGTTGCTCGTAAAAATTCCAAATACTTGGATAAATGCACTTCTCAAGGTTACGGATTTGGTGCTTTGGCCTTTACTACTCTTGGCGAACTTGGAGACGGAACTACTACCTTTATTAAACGACTACGCAATTACATGGCTAGCCATGATTCTAATGTTCGAGTTGGTAATTTTTTATTTTATAGGTTAAGTGTGATAGTTCAAAAAGGGGTTGGAGCCCAGCTTGTTGCTCGGCTGCCGACAAGTTTCTTGTCCGATAAGGATGTAATCGAGTTTTAAAATGTTAAAATAAAATTATTGGAAAATAAAAAAAAATAAAAAAAAATCGTACTAAAACGAAAAACACACTAAAAAGAGCAACGACGGAATGATAGATGAAACCAAAATTTTTGAAAATCCATCACGCACCTTTCAATGGCGTCGACAAGGGAACTTTATATGCATGTACGGATCCCATCCAGCATGAAAAGCGAATGCTATAGACATGATTAAGGTAGCTACTGACATAACAGTGAGAGGCGTGGTGATACATCTTAAACCCTCCCTAATCCTTGCCCCCAGAGAATTGTCGATTTCTTCATCATCCACACGTCTTCCGAAAAACCACCGTTTCCTAACCACCATACTGCCAACAGAGGAAGTCTCCCCATCCATTATATTAACCCTAGGCTCTTATTTATATATACTTTTTTTTTTTGGTGAAGAGGTATAAAAGGTACGTTTTCGGCTTTACTATGAGAGTGATTATGTACAGACCGAGAATCAGAAACCAGGCAAAAACCGAACCACCTTTTATCTCACATTTTTTGCAACAGGTCCCAGTGGGTCCCACCGTGAAAAGCAGGGGCCCCCACCATTTAGTTTGTTTTGTCTCAGTCGTTTTTTAGGGGGCGGTTTTTTTTGTTGTTCGTTAAGAATTTTTGTTACTATAAAGGGTAATAAGTTACTTCGCTTTTTACTTTTTACTATATGATAAAAAAGCTGAAATTCTCTGGCGTCTATACAAACGTGATATTGTACAAAAATTTGTTGATAATGTTTAATAAACTACGGAAACAGGAAAAATTGCACCTAATCTTCTACAGCTTGCAATTTGCAGATTTTTGATGAAACAAAATCATATGTACTCCCTAGCTGAAAATTTACACAAGCCACGTGTGCTTTAAAACAATCCTAGCCACCTTGGACGTCGCTCTGAACTACCAGCTTGGTCTTTGGTGGGAGTCAGGGTGATTCGCTCAGCATTAGCTACAGCCCATTCGCTGAAATCAGGGGAAGCTACTAAACTTTCCAAAGCTTTTCTCGTGGAATCTTTGGTGAACCTTTCGTATTCTTCCTTTGAGAACTTTTTCCTGTCAGGTACTCTATGGAAGGTTGAGAAATACGTTCCTGAGTCTGATAGCTGAGAAGACTGCGGTGTCTTGGTAACACGTGTCTGGTTAACTAGATTAAACAGAGAGATAACATTAAGATTCAGATAATAACAATGATGAGCAACAAGATTATGCAAAAATGTGCAAACCTGCAGCCGGGGAACTGGGGGAGAGATTTAATGAAGTTTGACGCCTGCGTGATGTATGATCTTCTGATTTCTCATGATAATCTTCAGAAGCTGAATAATCCTGAATCTGGGATCTTTTGTGATTGCTTTTAGCTGTTCTAAACAGATGCCTATAAATAGAAAGTGAATATCACATCAAAAATTGGCAACAGAAAAAACTAAGAAAATGGAACGGAGCACTAACCCAGATTAAGACAAGAATATTAAAGAAGAAGCCCATTTCAAACGTTTTTTTTTATAAACCTCAAAGCAGGGGAAAGAAAAAGGCACATATCCAAAATAAGGCAAATACCACGAACAATTTCTAAGTTCAAACCCTTAAAAAGTAGTATCAAAATTTTGTGACAGGATTATAAGACAAAGATATGAAGATTGTAAAACCTAAAAGATGAAGATACTCAGTTATTCGAAGCACTCACTTAATCATGCGCCGCAAGGATCTCAACGTGTCAATCCTCCCAAGTATGAATGAAATTAACATCCAAGAGATAAAGGCCTCTGCAGCCAGTAAGTAATCCATTGAACTCTAAACACATGAGAAACTTGTAAGTTAATAATTGTCAAATCAGAAATCAATTTAAAGATCTAATATAATAACTAGATAGATTTACAATGCAAGTCAAAAAAAAATACTACAAACTGATTAAAAGAAAAAATAATCGAAAAGTAAAAAAGATGAGCCAGACCACCTGACTAATCATGACAGCTGATACAAAGCGAATTGCCCAAGCAACGAAAACAGCTACACTTGAATCAATGGATCCTTCTTCTGTTAGAACAAGTTTACGGACCACCCAAAAACCCAACCAAGCTCCAGCAAGCAGAAGACAAACCAACAGGACCGTTACCAACTGCAATATAATCGGAAATGAGGAAAGCCATTATTATGTGTTACTTAGATAGTGGATCACAATCAATAGCTAATATTAGCTATTTTATCCAACATTTGTATACTAATTCTACTTAGCATTCCACATGTTCATTCCATCCATATCAGAAGTAATCAGCAACTCTTTTTCATTTTTCAGGGGTTACAAGAATCCCCTATTCTATGGAAAAACTGGAAGAAAAAAAATTAAAAATAAAAGACTGCACAAGTGAAGAGAAGTTCAGAAGCTAACTAAAAACACATAACCTAGGACGTAAAAAGTCCCCTAGTACAATGTTAATTTCTCTTTTCTTCACTCAGTAGGTCACCTGCCAACTTTGCGACCAGGTACCACATAAAGGAGGACTACTCTGTTACTGTTGTATAAAGCTGCTCCATCCAAAAAACAACAACATTGGGCTATACAATTCTACGTGGACATGATAGCGGGGAACAACAGGGTCCTCAAAACTCATTGACAGTATATAAGATGTATTCAGATCCAAGTCAGGGCAATGTTTTTTTATAGTAAAAAATTCAGCGATCAATAGAAAAATACCAAAAACCAGAAACAGGTCTAGAATGAACAGAACACAATATAAAGAAGCTTAGGCATAAACACCACCATTGTGACAGACTACTAGGAAGATCCATTCAGTGCATTATTCGCTATTTCATCTAGCATTACAAGGCAGGTTATAACTGCACTCTATTGTCCAAATTCCAAGATGAACCATGACAATGAGATAACAAATTTCCAATGAGCACATAGACGTAAAGTAATAACATAAAGCAGAGAAAAACTTACATACAGGATTGTACATATCTTCGCTGACCCCAATCTCCACAAGCACCGACTTTAATACCCCAGGTAAGTAACCAAGAAGCATAGATCCCATTCCTACCTGGAGATGCAAAAGTGGTACATAAAAAAATTAGACTATAGTCACTAAACTATGAATATAGCATCCCCTGTCAGGATTTTCAATTTTCCATCTTGTAACTGAAAATTTAGATACTTACCAGACATGAGTATACAAATATTGCGAATGAACTCTTTCGACCACTCGGAAGCAGCCTCATCCCCTGTCAGTGACCCATCTTAGTATGTCTAAAATAATGCGGAAAGTAATAATACCAATATGACTACAGTAAGACTCTGTCATGGATTACAGGTACATGAAAATCACTGGGTGCAACATAATTCAACTACAAGTAATTTCGGGTGTTCAGAAAAGACATTTTTGCAACCAAATGATGGGATGTTCAGAAAATCATAAGCTGAATATCATTGGGTAATAATTCAGGGTTCAGGAGTACATATATCATGCTTAATCAAGTACATATATCAGTTATGACTGTACCACAATCATGCATATATCAGTCTTCTATTTAAATAATAAAGGAGTGGGACACTGGGTAATAGTCAAATAGAAACTTGAGGGTATGCTAACCTGAAAAAGGACCATTAATACTACAAGGATGATGCCCATAGTCATTGCCCCGCCATAGTAAAAAGTAAGAGATTGGCTCAGAGTTGGTGCTAGTGTCAGCAAGATTAAACCCAGCACCAAAAATATAATACGATACAGAAAGAACTCTGCAGAAAACATGGCCATTTAAATGTTTACAAGTGAAAAAGAAAATAGAGATTAATAATAAGAACCGAACCAAGGGATCACTAGATGCAAATTACAAAAACCCACCTTCTTCCACTGACACCTCAACATTTGCAAGGGATCGTCCAGGCATCCGTATATCTAAGAGTTTGTTATCATAAGGTGACATGGATCTAATCCATACACCCTTTACAAGCTTCTCCCAATGACTACGATTGCACATGCCTACTCCTAGAGATGTATTACTGCAAATGAAAAAAAAAAATTGTATCATACTGTCGAAACAACTGAAAACGTAGAAATTTGCGCCAATAGTAGAAATTGAATGACGGCCAATAAAACTTCTGATTTAGTTTGAGTTGCTACCAAACAGAAATACTCTGATTGACTGCAAGGAATTGAAAAACACCTTGTCCTAGAAGCGCAAAGGATTTTGTTTGACAGGAATGTGCCCTCAATCAACTTATTAACAGAAAGAACAAAACTTATCTTCCCAACAGGTAGTACTGAAACAACCACTTCTTAACTATGAATGATGATTTTCTGTGGATAATTTAGAAACAGCATATTGACTTACCTATGAAAACAGACTTCGATAGCATTTGGACGAGAGCTATCCACGACTATCACTTTCACTTTTACTGTATTAGCATACTTTTTCAGATTTTTAAGCCTTGATACACCAGTAATATTAACTCTCTCGCCAACCACGAACGTACTAGGCTTTGTACCCGGAGACTTTTCCAAAAGCAAGCCAGATGACAGCTTCAATGTAGTGGGCTGGGCAACATCTGCGAAACCAAAAGGTATTTCAGCGAACATCAATAGCATATTCACAAAGCTCGCGCACCAGTTTTATGAAACAATCATCTTAAAGCAACGAAAAGTAAACCTTTTCCTCTTCCCACTGACATTAAAAAACTTCAGTCAAGTGAGTTGCATATATAGATTTTATAGTATTATCAGCTGGGTTGCACAGATACTGGTACGGTATCCGATTCCGGTACGTATCGAAGAATCCGATTCGGCATCTCCGAAAATGGCCGATACGGATACGTATGGATACCGCATACATAAATATTTGCAAATGCAATCTTATAGGACTCAAGAATGTATTAGAGCACACAAATTCAATCTAATCCCAAAACACTCATTGTACACCTATATATCACAACATTTCAATCTCACATTGCTAGCAAACTTGAAATTTCCTCTCCCAACCCTCATTATGAGGGAAGTAAACTCCTTCATTTTCTTTTTGAGTGTTTCTCCTCTTCACATGTACAAAGCACGTCAAAGCAAGAGAGACCTTAAAAAAAAACTGAAGAAAAGACCTTTAGAAAAACTAATAAATTTTTTATAATCCTTTTGGGAAGTATCCGAGGGTATCGTATCCGATACGGGTATCGTATCCGATACGGGTATCGGAGAATCCGATTCGTGTAAGTACATAATTCTCAAGTATCGGCGCAACCCAGATTATCAGCATTCATCAGAGTTATCCATTTTCGACATTTCTGGTTCACCAGAAAAGCTTGCAGAATCATTCATAACTTAAAAACATACAAACGAAAGACAGCCAGTAGTTCATACGCTATATCATACATTCGCGCAAACTACATTTTATAATGTTCCAACCTATTCCTAGACATGTAACATACTTCTTTGTGCTATATCACCTTCAAGGTACATTATCTAATGAATGCACAAACATTGTCTAGTTAATAACTCATAGGATGTCCCAATTTCTGAGAGAAAAAGGGTTTTTTAACATAACTAAAGTGAAAGACAACAACCCTAGAAACCCTAGTTTTAGGATTTTCCAAGCAATTTTCAAGATAAAAAGAACAGAGGGATGAAGGACATACCAATCAAGATATCATCGGCGGCAGAGACAATGATAGAGTACGACATCAGCAACAGGAAAATTACAGGGACAAGAAGAGTTGAAAATCGTTGAGATTTTGAATTTTCCATCGTTTTTGGAGAGTAAAAAAGCGGAAGTTATTAGGGATAATATTTATAGACACCGCCTTGAAGGTAAAGTTGGCTTTATTTATGAGTACTGTTTATTTATAGACAACGCCGTTAAAAGTGACTCTTGCGGTCCAGAAACTTATGAGCAAGGTAGTCAATTTCGGCCATTTCGGCCGGAATTTCGGTGGGATTTCGGATTTCGGACTTGGGACCTCCGAAAACCGAAATTTCGGCTAACCGAAAAGTGGCCGGTTTTTTCGGCCGGAATCAATATATTCCGGTCAAAATCGGTGTGTCTCGTACGGAATTGTTCTTTTATATTATTTTTTCCCAATTTCATATCCAACGTGTAATTTTCACCATAAATATAATATTAGTGTAAAATTTTAATCGAAATTACACCGAAATTTGGAAACGAAATTTCCGATACAAAGTTGTACCGATTGTCTTTTACTTACGTAGAACACTCGAAAAGAAATTAACTACCTTGCTTATGAGCGTAATTGAACCAGATGGTCTTTCAGTATTTTTGAACAACTCGGGACTGGTGTGGCGAGACTGAATTCAGAAATGGCTTTTTGACTCCTGGAAAGTTAGTTTGGATATAT
Organism: Papaver bracteatum; assembly: GCA_023529315.1. Classification (NCBI taxonomy): domain Eukaryota; kingdom Viridiplantae; phylum Streptophyta; class Magnoliopsida; order Ranunculales; family Papaveraceae; genus Papaver; species Papaver bracteatum. Next base: position 775,351 of record JAJJWX010003038.1, read on the forward strand.
AATTTCAGAGTGACTTCGGAAAATAAAAAGGTTAACAAGGATTAATTGGGGTGGGGGACAGAAAAAATAATTAGGGGCCTCACCAAATTTATGTCCACACCAAAAATTATAGGGGGCTTCCATAATGAGGGTGAAAGTGCGATTTTACCCTTTTCTTAAAATTAATAGGGTCGTTTGTTTATTAATAGGGTCGTTAACGACTCTACACATTTCATTCCTTTAGTTTGTAATAGCATCAGGATCCAAACGGATCCAATCTGAAACAGTGTACAAACGACATAGGGTCGTTAATATTTATACTAACATTTGAACATAGGGTCGTTAACTAATTTTTCTTCATGGTAAATTTAATAGGGTCATTAATGTTTTATAAACTTAATGACGATTTTTCATAAGTCAACATTAGAGTTGTTAATGTTTTATAAACTTAATGACGATTTTTCATATTGCGAATTAGAGTCGTTTACTGATGTGCCAATTAACTAACGACTCTTAAGGGTCGTCCGTTTCTTATATTACCGACCAAACGACTCTCACACTGAATAGTTCCATAGTGACCATCAATCGACCACTTGGAGCACCATTCATGCGATTTGAAGAGTATATGAAGTTTACCTGATTGTTTTGAGCTTGGGGCTCCTCATTTTGAGGGTTGGTTCCTTCATTTTAAGCAATGGGATCTTCATTTGCACCAATATTCATGGCTTCATCTATTAACATTTCTTCATCAAACATCCAATCTGTAGGCAATCTCACCATCAACACAATCATGTATGTTATTTGAATCTTCACCTACATCATTTCCTCCACCACAATCACTCATTTCAAATAACCAAAATTTTCCACCAAACCTCACTTTCTTCCTCTCTATCCAACACAATTTTTTTTCTTTCTATTGTCTAAATTTTTCCCCTAAAATAGATTTTATCTAACTTAACTTATTTATAACTAATCTAACTTAACTAATCTACTTAATTAACATTAATGGTTTGGGGTAGTTTAGTCATTCTGAAAAATTCGGATATGGGGTAAGCACAAAATGTTATTGGGAGACCAACTGGTCAGGCCCCCAATTATTTTTTCTAGCCCCCAATTAATCCTTGAAGGTTAACTGTGTGTGAAGCAAAAATATTTTTCATCCGACTTTTACTTTTACTTCTACTATTAATGTCCAAACAGGCTATAACCATAGAACCAAGGTAGTTAATTTCGGATTTCGGAGTGTCTCGGGGCCGAGACACTGGTACAACTTTGTATCGGGGGAATTTCGTTTCCAAATTTCGGTGTAATTTCGGATTAAAATTTTACACTAATATTATATTTATGGTGAAAATTACACGTTGGATATGAAATTGGGAAAAAAATAATATAAAAGAACAATTAAGTAGAGACACACCGATTTTATTGGAATATATTGATTATTTGAAAAAAAAACCGGCCACTTTTCGATTAGTCGAAATTTCGGTTTTTCGGAGGTCCCAGTAAATCCAGAAATCCCTTAGAAATTTCGGCCGAAATGGCCGAAATTGACTACCTTGCATAGAACCACAAAAAAAAAACGATTTATAGGCCATCCCCACCAAGGTAGTCAATTTCGGCCATTTAAGCCGAATTCAGTGGGATTTCGGATTTCGGACTTGAGACCTCCGGAACCGAATTTCAAGAATAAAAAAGTGGCGGTTTTTTCGGCGGATCAATATATCGGTCAAAATCGGTGCGTGTCTCGGCCGAATTGTTCTTTTTATATTATTTTTTCCAATTTCATATCAACGTGTAATTTTCACCATAAATATAATATTAGTGTAAAATTTTAATCGAAATTACACCGAAATTTGAAACGAAATTCCGATCAAAGTTATGCCGATGTCTCGGCCAAGTCGAAATCCGAAATTAACTACCTTGATCCCCACACATTATTGGGCTCAAACTTCTCTTTCGTTTTCTGGGATAAGGGTGGGACACACCATATATGAACGATAATTTATAAATTGTGCAAATGAATGATACATGTGGAGTTATACGTAAAAGAACTCGCTAAATTGTGTATTGAATAGGCTAGTTTGTTCTTTTTATCGAATCGAGGGCTACATGAATCTACACGAAGTGAAAGAGGATATGAATTTCAGTCTGATTCATGGTCCATTTATAAGGAGTGTTGAAATATAATAAATAAAAATAATAATTGTTTCTCTCTTTACAAATAAATAAAACGACGGTTACATCCGTATATTCATATTCCCTATCCCCTCGGTGACTCTCTACATTAAAAAAGATTTGCCTAGTACTGTACCACATCTTATTCAGTGTCTAACTACCATTATACCCCTAAAAGTTACACAAACCTTTAATCTCCACCGTCAACTGGTTTTCCATTCCAGTAAAATGCGTTGGTTGTGGAGGTTGAGCTATATAAACTTGTCATTTTTACCAATTGTGTGTCTACCAAGGTAGTTAATTTCGGATTTCGGAGTGTCTCGGCCGGGGCCGAGACACTGGTACAACTTTGTATCGGGGGAATTTCGTTTCCAAATTTCGGTGTAATTTCGGATTAAAATTTTACACTAATATTATATTTATGGTGAAAATTACACGTTGGATATGAAATTGGGAAAAAATAATATAAAAGAACAATTCCGGCCGAGACACCGATTTTGGCGGAATATATTGATTCCGAAAAAAAAACGAAGCCACTTTTCGGTTAGCGAAATTTGGTTTTCGGAGGTCCCAAGTCCGAACGAGAAATCCCACTAAATTAGGCGAAATGGCGAAATTGACTACCTTG
>JAJJWX010003040.1:0-272233 GCA_023529315.1 Papaver bracteatum
CATGCTGAGTTGTTTTATTCATCTCATGATTCCTCCCACTTGTTGTCGTGCGCATGATTCCTCCCACTTGTGTCGTGTGCTTTCTGGTTAACAGCCCATGCCGTGTTTCTTTATTCGTCTCATGATTCTTTATTCGTCTCATGATTCCTCCCACATGCAGTGTTACTTTGTTGTTTTATTCCTTCGTTATTCCTCCCGCTCGTTGGTCTCTTTCTTTACGCCATTATATCTTTGTAATCTTTCCTTCCATATATAAAGAGTCTGTCTATTTGTAATATTAAAGTTTGGTGAACATACATGATGAATACACTAGAGATCTTTCAATACATTTGTGCCATCACTGCCATGACTATCTTTGTCATGGTATTAGAGCCATGATTTCGACCATCTCATCTCCGTTTCTCAAACTCAAGCTTTCTTCCTCACAGCGACCAACTCATCATTATCTTAACTGATTTCTCCGAGCTCAATCATAGACTTTCCCTGTAGTTGCTCTCACGTTTTTCATCCTTCCAGTTGGTGTTGAGATATCTCTTTAAGTTATCAGTTATCTGTCAAAACTCTAAAATAATCCTGTGAGTTGATCTTCTTCTTTTATCATCTTTCATCATGTCTCGAGATGATATATCACCTATCACTGTGGCTTGGATGGATCAACTATAGTCATTGGGTCTTTCTAATGAGAAGCTTTCTTAAGGGTAAAAACATGTGGAAATATGTAGATGGTAAAGAAGAAACCATCAATGATCGTCACTACCAGTAAGGACAAGGTGGAAGAAAAGAACCCCATGGAGGAATGGGAAATCAACAACAACAGAGTTCTTAGCTGGATCGGGAATACAGTAATCACCTCTATCAGCATGCAACTTACCAGTTTTGAGGAAGGCAAAGAAGCATGGGACTTTCTTGAAAAGAGGTACACACAGTGAATTTTCCTCGGAGGTATAAATTAGAGAGGACATTCGATTGTTGAAACAACAACCGGATCGGACAGTTCAGGTTTTCATTAGGAAATGTCTCATATGGAACAAGCTAGCTCTCATGGAACCTAAATGGACTACGAGATGCACAACTATGGGAAAAGTTTAGAGAAGAATCCGATTGGTTCAACTTCTGATGGCATTGAGAGATGAGTTTGAGTCAATAAGAGCCTCCATACTACATCGATCTCCTCTTCCATCCGTAGAAGCCGCTCTCTCTGAACTCATTGCAGAAGAGACTCGTAAAAGAATCAAACCAGAAACTGCAACTGTTTTTGCGGTTCCTTCAAATTTCAGTTCAACCATTAACTCACAAAGGAGTTTTTTTGCTTATCGTGACCTTTCTCAGGTACAGTGTCGCAACTGCAAAAGATGGGTCATATGGCAGTGAACGCACATTGCCAGTGGCTAGCTTCTCTCATGGATTGACAACCCAAAGCACAACATCACCTCCTCCAAGTACACCGAGTGTCGATATTGTAAAGACTTTGGCCATCCGTTGGAAACCGTACTTCACCATCGTCTAGAAACATGAGAGACAAAGAAGGCTCAATGGTGGAACAATGCACTATTCCGCAGCTCAGGTTGTGTCAATACCGCATCGAGAACAAGGTCAAGAACAAATGATCCAAAGGTCAAATGCTCTGACAACACAAAACAATCTAGTGACATACAAGAAATGCTTAAGCAAGCACTTTTCTTGATAACACTCCAATAGCCGCCACTGCCTTCTCGGTACCCATGTATATCTGGCTTGAATGGTGCTTAGACTCAGGGGCCTCAAATCATATGACGTATAATTCCTCTCTTTTTGAGACCCTGAATCCTATTGTGTCGCCAAATATTCATACGGCGAGATGGTACTAAGCTATCCGTCAGTCATATTGGGCAAGTGAAAGTGTTAAACAAGATTTATGTTCCTAATGTTCTCTTTGGTTCCTCATCTCAAGATGAATCTCATCTCTAAGGCCGATTATGTGCTCAAGGTCTTAACATTTACTTCACTTCTCTTGGTTGTGCTATCTGATTCCGGGACAGGGGAAGCTCGTTGGGATAGGCCGTAGAGTTGGTCGTCTATATTTGCTTGAGTTCCTCATTATTTCTCATCAACTCAAATATCCCGTTGCTGCTGCTGCATCACTCTCATCATCCACTATTTCACCCTTTATCTCTTGGCATTCTAAATTAGGGCACGTTTCCTTTTCCCGTCTCTCTTACATGGTCATTAAAGGTCTGTTAGGAAGTGTTCCTCTAGATAAAGAGCCACATTGTATTGCTTGTAAGCTGGGAAAACAATCTGCACTTTCATTTAATAAAAGTATTACAGTTTCTAAAGGTCCTTTTGATCTCATTCACTCTGACGTTTGGGGAAAGGCTTCTATTCCTACTAAGGGGGGGTCCTCATATTATGTTATATTCATAGATGATTTCACTCGATATACATGGATTTATCTGTTCAGCTCTAGGTCAGACTTTCTTGCTATATACATGAATTCTATAAAATGATCAAGACTCAATTTGGAAAAGTCATCAAAGTCTTTAGGGCAGACCAAACGGTGAATACATTTCCATTCCGTTCAAAGAAACTCTCAAAGAAGAAGGAACACTTCTTCAATTATCATGCACAGAAACTCCTCAACAAAATGGTGTTGCAGAACGCAAACACCGCCATATCATTGAAACTGCTCGCACTCAACTTCTTTCTTATTCTGTTCCATCTAATTTCTGGGGTGAGTCAGTTCTTACTGCAGTCTATACCATCAATCGTGTCCCTTCTAGTGTCATTGGGGGAATTTCACCATATGAGAAGTTGTTTGATAGAAAACCAGACTACTCTGAGTTACATGTCTTTGGTTCTACATGTTTTGTTCTATTGACCGTGAAGTGAGCGTAGTAAACTCAAAGAAAAAGAATACCATGTGCATATTCTTAGGTTATGGAATAGAACAAAAAGGCTTTAGATGTTATGATCCACGAGAGTCGCAAATTACGTATCTCTCGTCATGTCACATTCAGGATAACATACCATTTTGGTCCCTTCATAGTGCTAAATCATCTTCCTTAGAGAGTTTCACATATATTGATCCGTTCAATGATACTCCCACTTCAAATTCTCCTCCTATATTTGAATTATTCTGAGATAATAATTCATCCCCTTATTCCACTCCAGGATGAGTCTCTTTGAACCTACTACAGATCACTCTATGGTCAATTCAATGACCAACTCCAAATGGGAATCTTGTACCTGAAATAAGAACATTGCCTGTTCGAAATCGACGACTTCCAGCTAAGTATTCTGAATATGATTGTTCTTTAGTGACTATTTTGTCTTTTCATGATCCAAAGAATTACCGGGAGGCTGCTGCAAGTCTTATGTGGCAAAAGTCTATGTGGGACGAACTGACAGCACATAAAGATGCAGGAACTTGGGAAATGGTAAATATGCCTCCAGGAAAACCCATTGTGGGCAGCAGATGGGTTTACAAAGTGAAGACAAAATCAGATGGTACTTTAGATCGGCCCAAGTCTCGTGTAGTTGCACAAGGTCATACTCAAGAATATGGAATTGACTATGAAGAGACATTCGCTCCCGTTGCAAAAATGACTACTCATCCGTGCTCTTCTAGCTGTGGCTTCAAGCTAGACAATGGAATCTTCATCAAATGGATGTCAAGAACGCGTTTCTCCATGGGGATCTTCAAGAAGAAGTCTATATCGACCCCCACAGGTTAGAACACTTTCTAATCAGGTTTGCAAACTTCGTAAGGCTATATATGGTCTTAAACAAGCACCACGTGCTTGGTTTGAGAAGTTCTCTCGCTATTCTTCAATATGGATTCAATCGAGTTGGTATGATTGACCCATGTTTTTCAGAACACAAAGAAGGGGATGGTGCTTGTTATTATATGTCGATGATATGGTCATAACAGGAAATGATACGAAGGTATTATTGTTTTAAAAAGCTTACCTGAACTCATGTTTTCAAATGAAGGATCTTGGACATTTGGGGTATTTTCTTGGTATAGAAGTGGACAGATCATCACGATGGTTGCTTCATATCTCAAGTTAAGTATGCATCGAAATTCTTCTCCGCTCAGGATTAATCCTGACATAAAATTGCTGAGACTCCACTTGAGATGAATGTTAAGCTTAACCACACAGATGGAACAGCTCTGCCTAATCCTACAATGTATCGACAACTTGTTGGTAGTCTAAATTACTTGACTATCACTAGACCAGACATTAGTTATGCAGTCCATGTGGTGAGTCAATTCACAACCGCCCCACGAACCTCTCATTTTGCTGCAGTTCTTCGCATCGTCCGATATGTCAAATTTACCTGTATCAAGGGCTGCATTTTCTTCCACATCAGACCTCCGTCTCCGTGCTTATCTTGATTCAGACTGGGATGGGGATATCACCGAGGACTCTCAACAACAGTTCTTTGTTTGTTCTTAGGCAACTCTCTTATCTCTTGGAGAAGCAAGAAACAATCATGATTGTCTCTCGTTCTAGTCTGAAAAAGTGAATATAGGGCAATAGCGCACACCACTTGAGAAAATAGTTTGGTTAAGGTGGCTCCTTAGTGATATGGGAATTCATCCAACAGACTCTACTCCACTTTATTGTGACAACAAAGCATGCCATTCATATTGCACATAATGATGTGTTTCATGAGCGTACAAAACACATTGAAATTGCGCCATTTCATGATTCATCACTTCAAGCAACATACAATTAAGCTTCCTTATGTTCCTTCGTAATTTCCTTCTCGTGATATCTTTCTTACGCCATTATCACTCTTTGTAATCTTCCTTCCAACCTCAACATGTGTTCATTTGCCATCTTGAGGTTGAGGGGGTGTTGAAATACACTAGTGTATTTGACTCCCACGCATTTAGTTAACACCCATCTTTGAGTTGTTTTATTCATCTCATGATTCCTCCCACTTGTTGTCACGCATGATTCCTCCCACTTGTGTCGTGTGCTTTTCGGTTAAAGCCCATGTCAGTGTTTCTTTATTCGTCTCATGATTCTTTATTCGTCTCATGATTCCTCCCACATGCAGTGTTACTTTGTTGTTTTATTCCTTCGTTATTCCTCCCGCTCGTTGGTCTCTTTCTTTACGCCATTATATCTTTGTAATCTTTCCTTCCATATATAAAGAGTCTGTCTGTTTGTAATATTAAAGTTTGGTGAACATACATGATGAATACACTAGAGATCTTTCAATACATTTGTGCCATCACTGCCATGACTATCTTTGTCAAACACTACACCACCTGTAGACCTAACGAACCCCAAATTATTATTTTTTTACAAGACGAAAAGTCCTTATCAAAATTGGTCAATCAAAAATATAAACCATCTTTTTCAACAAAATAAGAGTTTGAGGATTAGATAGATGAGGATCTCTTCGAGTTTTACTTCTCGACGGTTTTATGGATGGAAAAGAAAATGAAGAGGTTGAGAAGAAAAGAAAGTGTGAAGAACCGAAAGAAGTGGGGTAGTGATCCACCAAAAAATAAGAAAAAATCGGAGTTAGAGATCGTGGAACCCAATGCAAGTTATAGAAACGGAGCTTCAGGAGAATTTCCAGCATGAAGAACAACAGGAGAAGCACCACCACCACCAGAAACAGCATCAGGAGCAGCTGCAGCACCAGCAGCAGCAACATCATCCATTACAGCAGCTTCAGCTTCAGCCATTTCTTCAAACAAACCTTCCAATTCTTGGTGGCGATCCCTCTAAGCTGAAATCATATTTCTCCTCATCCGAGCGAACCTCATGACCTCAACAAGCTCTTCCAGTGCCAGTTTATCAACCAATGCCAGCGCTTGTTCAAGATTGGTCTCACCTCCGTAAGAAAACTTATATAGGCTTCTCTCTGGAACTCTTTGTGGTTTCCTCAGATTATCCTCCAAGGTTACCTCTCGATTGTAAAATTCTAGGTGTCCGAAGTCCATTCCACACAAAAATTTAACAAAAACCAAGTAAGAAATCGGTACATATAGAAACAAAAGTAACCCTATTCTGAAGAGACTACCAGAATCGGGTTATGTAGTACATGTATAAAACCCGATTGTGGAATGGAAGATGAAAAGACAAGGATTATACATATTACATATATAAACCGATTCTGGTGATGTATTTTCAGATTTCATTTCTAAAACAAAATCAGTTGATGTTAGTCATTATTTAAACCGATTACTGTTCATGCTCTTCATGGCCGAAAAGCAAACCCAGAATCGGTTTATTCGATATGTCAAAAACCGATTCTGGGTGTAATCAGAGTTTTGATTTGTCAAAAACGAAGATTTAAACATGTAAATCAATAAGATATTTATTTTTTTGCTAAATCACATTTTTATTGATAACCAAAAATTATACAAAATACAAAATGAGAGAAGCAAAAGAAAACTAAAAGAAGCTAAAAATTATACTTTTTTAAAAGTAAAAACATGAAAGCCTAGCATAATCTCAAGTATACTTTTCCTGGAACTTCAACTTGAGAGAGGGATGAAGATTTTCCTTTACTAACTGTAACAGATCCCTGAAGTAATCTTGAACCTTGTTTAGCTAGCTCAATGGCAGAAAAATTTACTTCCTTGTAGCACTTCTCATACTTAACCTGAAGAATCCTCTTTTTATCTTTCATCCATCTGGGCAACAGACACCAAGGCAACACACCCTTTTTTGCATCATTTATTACTGCTACAGAGTGAGATATGATAATAATCCTACTACATTGAAGTTTAACTTCCCATTCCATATCCCACACTATAGCAATTGCATCTGCTATATAGGTATTAGTTATACCAACTCCAACTGATATAGTTCCAATGATCTGACATGAGTGTTCTCTAGCAATGATACCAAAACCTCTCATACCTGGATTACATAATGCCATGTTAGCACACGAAAACAAAGTAAATCCTTCTTCTGGAGAGGTCCACTGACATTCTTGGCATCTTTTAAACTTCATATTTATTTGCCCAAGGTTAAAGAATTGAAGGATTTCAGAATCATAATTTTGTCCCCATCTTGTACCTGTCATTATGAAACCTCCATAGAAGACCAGATTTTTGATTCTTCTTTTAAAGTACTCCAAGTTAGGGTTTGTATTTTCATGAATAACTTTATTCTTTTGGAACCACAGTTCTCTCATTGTAGCACATGCTGATGTTATCCAAACTTTCTTAACCATTGAACTTTTATGTTTTGTAAATTTAAGAATGTCTGATAAAGAAGTAGGATTTTGGAATTGAAAAATATCAACTAACCATTTCCAAATGTGCTTGCTGAAGTTACAATGCCAAATGAGATGCTCCATACTGTCTTGAGATATCTTGCAGATGCAACATATTGAAGCAAGAGAATAACCCATTTTCAGTAGCTTTTCATCATCAGTGTACACTCCCTGTTGAATCTTCCACACATTACTATAGATGCTTGGATGCAGAAAGTGATTCCAAATTTTGTCAGGCCATTGTAATCTGGGTTGTTTGATCCTAATTTTCTCAACTGCAGATGATGTAGTGAAGAATCCTTTGATATCCCCACTCCACAGAAGTTTATCCTGATCTCCACTTATTATTGGAAATGCATATGGAATGATATTTTGCAAAGCACTTGGTATACACCAATCACCATTGATTATCAGATCACTCACTTTCATCTGCAACATATTTTCATCAATGCAGTTCACAGTTTCAATTAGAGGTTTATCACCTAACCAAGTATCAAACCACAATGATATTTTATCACCATTACCAACATTCCATCTCAAATTAGATTTCAGCTCTAACCAAGCCCACTTCAATCCTGGCCAAACTAAAGATAATTTCCATTGAGAACTCCACTGACCATATTTATCTTTATATTTAGCAGCAAAAAATTGTGAGCATTCATCATTGGAATTTATAAATCTCCACATCATTTTCATCAGTATGGCTTTATTGATTACTTCCATCCTCCTAATCCCCAAACCACCTTCATTGAATGGTGCACACACTTTACTCCAGCCAAGAGTTTCATGCTTTCTAGTTTCACTATCTCCGGTCCATAAGAAATTTCTTATGATTTTTTCACAAATTTTTATGACTGAACTTGGCCATTTATAAACTGCCATGTTATAAATAGGAATATTGCATAGTACAGATTTTATCAGCCCTAGTCTATCATGTAAAAAAATCATTCTACCCTTCCAAGCAGCTAAATAAATTTGCATCATTTCCACCATTGGCCACATTGTTTCTGACTTCACTCTCCCAGGTTTTAATATGACACCCAAGTATTTATCAGGAAAAGTTGCTAGATCCAATTGCATTAAGGTTGAGATTTAAGCTTTTCTTGCTGGAGTACAACCATCCACAAAGCATTTGCTTTTTTGTTTATTAATTATCTGGCCAGAGCTATCTTGATATTTCTTCAGCAAGGTTGTGAGGGCTTCTAAGCTTTTCTTTGAGCCATTACTGAAGATGAATACATCATCTGCAAAAAATAGATGAGTGGGATACACACCTTTTCTGATGACCATTGGTTGTAACTTTTTTATTTCAACCAGCTTGGTTATATTTCTACTCAATACTTCTTCCATAAGTACAAATAGAATGGGAGATAATGGATCTCCCTGTTTAAAACCTCTCTCCATTGAGAAAAAACCTTGAGGACCACCATTGATCATAACAGAGATTTTAGCAGATGCAAATAAAGTTCTCAACCAATCACACCAATTTGCAGAAAAGCCATATTTTTGAAGCACTATAAACAAGAAGTTCAAACTCACTGAGTCATATTCCTGCGATATGTCAAGCTTCAACCCAACATTCCCTCCTCTTCTTGAATGTCTCATTTCATTTACCAACTCAGAAGCTAGCATAACCTGCTCATGAATACTTCTACATTTTATATAAGCAGCTTGTTGCTTTGAAACCAATTTACCCATTATATCATTCAATCTTGTAGCAATTATCTTTGTAAAGATTTTGAAATTGAAGTTACTCAGACCAATGGGCCTGAACTGGTTTGGTTTCTTTGTACCCTTGACTTTGGGAAGTAAAACTAAGAAGTTAGAATTCATACCTTTTGGAATATATTTTCTCCTCCAACAGTATTGAATTGCAGCTAAAAGATCACACTTGATAATATCCCAGCAATAATTGTAAAAAATATCAGAGAAACTGTTTGGACCTGGAGCTCCATCAACATTCATACTAAAAACTGAATTTTTTATTTCTTCTAGTTCTGGCACTGCCTCCATCATATCTTGCTCTTGTTCTGAGATTAGATTAGGAATGACATCCAATAGAGAATCATCTATGTTGACTTCCTTAAATTGAAATTTTTGTTGAAAGAAGTTAACTAGAAGACCAGCTATCTTTTCTTGATCTGCTACAATATTGCCATCATCATCCTCAAGCTCATAAATCATATTCTTAGCTTGTATTATTTTCATATTTGTGTGGAAGAAGTTTGTATTGGTTGAACCCTCTTGAGCCCATTTGATTCTTGATTTCTGCTTAAGCATAGTACATTGCTGCACTTCATTTGAATTGAGATCATTTTGAGCAACAACCGATTATGATAAATCTTGTTCATCATGAGGCTTAGAATCAGAAATTATCATCTTTTCATAAACTAACTTTTGTGCCTCCTTAATCTTGACTTGAACATTACCAAAGATTTTCCAGTTTCATTCCTTTAATATTATCTTTAATCTCTTCAACTTATGTATTAAAATGAAAGCAGGATCTCCATCAACTGGTTCTGCCCAACTATCTTCAACTACTTTCATGAATCCAGGGTGATCTAACCACATCTTTTGGAATCTAATAGGAATATTTGCAGGTTTTAGAATGTTAACACAACCCCCCATTAAGGGAGAATGATCAGAAACAACCCTGGCACCAACCTTGTAACCCCAATCACTGTATAATTTTAACCATTCAATATTAAAAATAGCTCTATCCAAAGTACATATTATCCTCTTACTTCCTTGTTGACAGTTTGACCAAGTAAAGTCTAAACCCACCTTAGGAGCTTGTATCAAATTACAGGTATTTAAACATTCACTAAAGTCTAACATTGACCTTCTTGAAGGAGATTTACCACCAACTTTATCCTCAATTGAAAGAATTGAATTAAAATCACCAATGACTAACCAAGGTTTCTTGAGATCACTAATTAGCTGCATTTCAGACCACAGAAATCTTCTTTGAACCATATTAACATTAGCATGAACTCCAGAAACCAAAACATCCCCAACAACCACTGTAATCATCTGACTTGAAATAGAAACAACTGAAGGTGTTACAATAGAACTACTCCAAAATAACCATATGTTACTTTTATGTGTTGATGAAGCATTATGAATAACCATAGACTGCATACCAGGAAGATTTAATCTACTACAGAAAGAGGAAGAACATTTTATTTTAGGTTCTGCAATCCACACAAGAATAGGATTAAATTGACTGACTAAATTGTGTAACTTTTGTTAGGCCCTAGCTCTTCTAAGACCCCTTAAATTCCAAAATAAGACTTTCATGTTTTGGTTTAGGGAGGTTTAGGACCCCCCCTTACCAACATTTCTTCTAAAATTGTATTTTACTGCTGCTTGAGAAGTATTATTAGTAGCTGGAATATTTTTAACCACTGGAATAGAAGTACTAGCTTGATTTTCTATCTTCTTACCAGATGAATTAACTACTGAAGACCAAGTAGTAAGGGGTACAGGTTCAGTTGTAACTACTCCTGAAGAAGCATTCACAAATTTTACCTCACTTTTTTCCAAATCTGTAACCTCTGCCATGTGAAGTAATTTTTGAGGCTCCACTTCAGTCAAAATTTCCTTATCTACACGGATGACATCATCTTCCTTTTGTTCCATATTATTCAGAGAACTAAATCTTCCTCCATCCAAATTAAGTAAAATTGGATCACCAACTGCTTGAAATGCACTAGGAGATATAATATTAGAAATGATAGAATCTTCAACATGGTTTTGATTAATATAAGAACTACTACTTTCCAAAATTTCACCAACTTCGGATCTATCACAAATATCAAATGGTTCATGAGGTTTTCCATTCATTAGAGGTTGTTGAGGAGTATTCAATGGAACCTGCATATTTTTGCTAACTTGATGAGTTTGCTGCACCTTAGACTTCTCTACCCTGCATTCAGTGATCAAATGACCAACAACCTTACAAGTAGGACAGAATTTAGGACATACAGAGATGGATAAATCTTGGAAAAAACCAACATATTTGGTACCAATCCAAATCTTATTTGGATTTTTTTTTGCAAAATCAATTTCAACAAGCACATTTGCATAATACCCAATTTCACATTTAGCAGTTGCTTCATCAAGCTTGATAGGATTACCAATCTCATTATATATCTTAAAAAGAATTTTCTCATTCCAGAATTCAAGACCAAGCTCTGGAAATCTTACCCACACCATAGCTTTGGAAGTTTTTTGACTTTCAGGTCTAAAATTGGAGATCCATTTTCTTACACGCAAAATTTGATCTAACACCTCCCATGTCCCCTCCTGAATATACTGTTTATCTTTATCATTATCAAGTTTGATCGTGAAAAAACCTCTTCCTAATGGAATAAGCTTACACCCACCAGTTAACTTCTATTGTTGACGAAGAATAAGAGAGGCATCCACAAATTTAATATGTTGTAAATTCAATATAACTATAAGAGAAAACTTCCATGGATTGATACTTTCTTCAAATAAATCATCAGGCAATTCAATCGAAGGAATCACTTGTGAATTATCAGTTTTATTAAAACCTAACATATCTATTTTGAATTTTTCAAAATCAGTGGTATCAGGATTAGAATCCATAAAACCACCAGTTTCAATAAAAATAAATAAGATATGAAGAATCATAATATGGGTTGATAGAGATTTACATTTTGCTTGTGTGGATCGAAGATTCGCTGGAGAAGAAGAAGAAAATTAGGGTTTTGAGAATTTGGAAAGATCATGATGAAAATAGAAAGTTTTTTTAGGTTTAGATTTTTTGGTTTTTGGATTTACTGAAAATGGAAAGATTAGTATTTATATGAGAGAATTTTTGGAATTAATATGGGGGTAAATTAGTATTTTCTATAAATTTAGGTGCCCAAAGTAATTTGGTATGTGATCTTTTTCTTCCCAATACTAGAACATGGAATACTGATCTCATTGTTTCACTATTTAATCAATGTTCCTTTAACTGGTCAGGATTATCTAGTGTGGAAACCAGATAGAAAGGGTAAATTCTCTGTCAAAAGTGCTTACAACACTTTATACGCTGATTATGTCCATAATGTTATAAATGATGATCTCATACCTATAGAGGTTTGGAAAAAACTCTGGCATATGAGAATTCCTCATAGAGTTCAGTTGTTCTTATGGAAATGTTTGAAAGACATAGTTCCAACTAGGGAGAAAATCTCTGTTTACAAACAGGATATAGAATATCACTGTAGCTTTGCAACAATGATATGGAAACCAGTACTCATATTTTTAGAGATTGTCTTTATGCTAGCTCAATCTGGTTAGGTGTGAATGTTAACATCACAACTGTTTTGCAAGATTTTAACTCCTTCCATGAATGGCTAGTAAGTTGGTTCTTAGATCACAATAATGAACATGGTGTTGGTTTTGATGTTGATGGTTATACTTGTAAACTAATGTGCACTATCTGGTACATTTGGAAAGATAGATGCAACTTACATTTTCAGAATACTAAACCAAATGCTAATAGTATTATATCTAGAATTCAAAATCTGTTACGGCAGTGTACTCTTACTTATTCTACTTCAGGGGTAAATAAGAGTCATCATGAAGTTATTAAGATTTGGTCACCTCCAGAAACAGATTATGTGAAAATCAACATTGATGCCTCATATTTATATGATACTAGAAAAGGAAGTGTTTGTGTGATTATTCGTAACCGTGTAGGTACCATCTTAGGGATCAAAAGAGTTAATCTAGATGAGGAAGTGGAGGCAGAATTTGGAGCTGAATACTTTGAGTGCAAAGCTATGTTATTGGCAGTGGAATGGATGGAGCATCTAGATTAAAAGAAGGTGATCTTCGAAATGGATTGTGATAATGTGGTGTGTCTCTGCAAAGTGTGGATTCACAAGTTCATTGGAATAACAAACACTTGCTTTCAGCTATTAAAAATAAATTTTCTAGGTTCAATTTCTGTTTTTGTAAGTAAGTTCATAGATTAGGCAATAGTGTGGCTCATGCCATATAAGGAAAAGCAAGGCTTGAACCTAACAATTTTACTTTTATGAACCAATGGCATTATCCTCCTGATATCATTAAATTATCAGAGAAGGACTATGTAATATCTCATTTCAATTAATAAACAACTCATTAGTACCAAAAAAATTTTTGCTCTCCTGTTAAATATTTGTGTGACGTATCTCGATACTGATTCTCTGCTTCAGAATAGAAAAAAGGCTTTCGACAAAAGTGGAAGTGTAGCATATGTGCCTTGAATACGGTTTAGTATTCAAAGAGGGTTGGCTTATAGAAAGCCTATACTTCTAGATTTGTAGCATGTGTTTTGAATGCTAGTTTAGTAAGTCCAAACGGGTGTGCTAGTAGGTGAGTCCAAAAGGGTGTTCTAGTAGGTGAGCCCAAAAGGGTGTGCTAGTAGTCAAAAGTGGTTTGCTAAGTAGGTGAGTTTTTTGTGTATAAAAGAGAGACTTATTCTCCTTTTGCTAACAAGAGAAACCAATGTAACTAAGAGAGAGTAAGTGGCAGTAGAGGCTTGATCTTGAGAGGGGTTTTTGAATCATACTCTTGTAATCTTGTTTGAATCATAGTAAAATCGTTATCGTCTTCTTCCAAAGTGGATGTAGATCATCTTGATCGAACCACTATAAATCCTTATGTTGTGTGTGCTTGTTTTACTTTCTATTTAAATTCTTGATTGATTGTGATTAGAAGAGCCAATGGTCATAATAAATTGGTATTAGAGATCCGGGTGGTAGCGATCTACAATGGCAGCAAAGTATGAGATTGATAAATTTGATGGAAGGAATAATTTCAATTCATGGAGGCTAAAGATGAGGGCTGTTTTGGTGCAACAAGGTTTGGTAAAAACTTTGAAGGGGAAAACGGCTTTAGTAACAACATTGTCGGATAAAGCAAAGGAAGAACTCATGGAACAATTTTATTGTGTTTGAGCAATGAGGTCTTGAGAGAAGTTTCCACGGAAACGATAGCGGAGGGGCTATGGAACAAGTTGGAAAAGAGGTATATAACTAAATTCGTAGCTAATCGTTTATATCTCAAGAAGAAATTACATACTCTTAGAATGCATGAAGGAATGTCTATTATAGATCATATTGATGATTATAATAAAATTCTCTTGGATTTGGAAAATATTGATGTCAAAATTGAAGACGAAGACCAAGATTTGGGTTTGCTTTGTTCCTTACCACCATCTTATGATAATTTTGTTGATACCATAATGTATGGAAAAACTACAATTTCCACGGAAGACGTTAAAGCGGCTTTGAACTCTAAGGAGTAAAAGAAGACGGGTATTGATGGAAAAGATAATTCGGGAGATGGGTTGTTTGTTAGAGGAAAAGGAAACCAAAGGGGCGGATTTGATAGGAGTAGATCATAGTCAAGGTCTAAATCAAAATCCGGTAAATTCTATTGTTTTCATTGTAAGGAAAAGGGGCATTTCAAGAAGGATTGTCCAAAATTGAAGAATGTTGAGAAGAATACTAACCAAGGCACCGCAGCAAATGTTGAAGTATAAAGTGATGATGGAATGGTTCTCACGGTTCATACCGAAAGCTTGGAAAATGGGTGGATTCTTGATTCGGGGTGTAATTATCACATGTGTCCTCTTAGAGAGTGGTTTACTACTTATCAAGCTAGAGAAGGTGGTAAAGTTCTTATGGGAAACAATGTCAATTGTAAAGTGGTGGGTGTAGGTACAATTCAAATTCAGATGTATGACGGTGTGGTGAGGACTTTAACTAAAGTTAGGCATGTTCCGGACTTGAGAATAAATCTGATTTCTTTGGGTTCGCTTGATTCAAATGGATGCAAGTATCAAGGTGGAGGTGGAGTTATTCGTTTCTCAAGTGGAATTCTTACAATTATGAAGGGAGAGAGAATTAATGGTCTTTATACGCTTCAAGGTACTACTGTGACAGGTAATGCAGCTGTATGTTCTTCAGTTTCTAAAGATGATACTACCAAGTTGTGGCATATGCGGGTAGGGAATATGAGCGAGAGGTGATTGGCTGTTTTGAGCAAGCAGGGATTGCTTTGTGGTCATAAAACATGCAAGCTTGATTTCTGTGAACATTGTGTCTTTGGAAAGCAGTGTAGAGTCAAGTTTAGTACAACTATTCATAACACCAAGGGTATTTTGGATTATATTCATTCTGATCTTTGGGGTCCTTCTTGGGTTGATTCACATGGTGGTGGTAGATATATGTTGACGAAGCCGGTTCCTAGTATCAAGTTCAAGCATTTCTTGGACTTGGTTGGTGTCAACAGGTGTTGAGATCCATTGAGTGGCTGAGCGAAGACGATGATGGTGAGTGGTTATGGTATTCAAGAGCAAGGTGGAGCTGCCGGGAGTCGGGCTGAAGAGTGGTTATGGAATGCCAGTAGTCAGAAGGTCGCAGGTGGAGCCAGGAAAGCTCAAAGTATGAGTAGTGTTCCAAGAGCATCTAGTGGTAGTAATGCCGGTAGTCGAGAAGGTCGCAGTGGAACCGGAAAGCTCAAAGTATGAGTAGTGTTCCAAGAGCATCCGGTGGCGTAATGCTTCGTGAGTCAGAAGGTCGCAGGTGGAACCGGGAAAGCTCAAAGTATGAGTAGTGTTCCAAGAGCATCTGGTGGCAGTAATAATTGTCCGATTGGTAGCATCTGAACGGTGGTGGTGAGGTGGTGTGTATTCTCACCAAGGTGGAGATTCGTATTCAAGTCAAGGTGGAGATTTGTAGCATATGTGCCTTGAATACGGTTTAGTATTCAAAGAGGGTTGGCTTCAATAAAGTCTAATACTTCTATATTTGTAGCATGTGTTTTGAATGCTAGTTTAGTAAGTCCAAAAGGGTGTGCTAGTAGGTGAGTCCAAAAGGGTGTGCTAGTAGGTGAGCCCAAAAGGGTGTGCTAGTAGTCAAAAGTGGTTTGCTAAGTAGGTGAGTTTTTTGTGTATAAAAGAGAGACTTCTTCTCCTTTTTCTAACAAGAGAAACCAATGTAACTAAGAGAGAGTAAGAGGCAGTAGAAGCCTGATCTTGTGAGGGGGTTTTGAATAATACTCTTGTAATCTTGTTTGAATCATAGTGAAATCGTTATCGTCGTCTTCCAAAGTGGATGTAGATCATCTTGATCGAACCACTATAAATCCTTGTGTTGTGTATGCTTGTTTTACTTTTGATTTCAGTTCTATTTCAATTCTTTATTGATTGTGCTTAGAAGAGACATTTGTCATAACAAGAAGCAAACTTAATAAAACAATCAATTGGAATTGAAGAGGGGATCCCACTAACTTCAATTTGGGTGAATGTCTCCTTCTTCAGGTCATAAGAATAAAAAGATTGGAAAAGTTTGTTCCGCTAACTAACCGTAGATTAGATTTTATGAGAATTTGGTGCATTCACGCACCAGTATAAAAATCCCAACTTCGAATATAGTCCCAAGTAAAAGGTAATGTGATAGTATATTCAGTCCAGTTCTCCTCAAGATTACAAAAATTTGTACTTTCAGTTTTCTTCCCCTTGTTATCATACTCAGTATCTTTTCTGTATACCCAAATCTTGACAATATAAGAAGTCATTCTATAAGCTATAGATACATTCCCATCCACTTCGAAAAAGTTGCCAGATCGATGATAACTAGAAGACCAGTTATTCAGGATGGGATTAGGGACTGTAATCGTTCAGAACTTCTCACTACCGACATCAAATGCAACTAATACAGCATCATTATTATCCCAATTCCCACTCATAAAATTAGAGGTGCGATAATAAATAGTACCATTCACATAAACAGAACACGTCGTCAAATTACAAGGTGGGACCTCATCAATCCTTCTCCATGCTTCGTCTCCTATAGTCAAGACCTCACAAACTCTATAACAATCACCAAGGTGGTCTTGACCCTAGTTAGCAATTCGGGGTACGGGAAACGTTCGGAACGACATACGTACGTGTATTATTCGTTTCAATAGAAGGTAAATTCGGTCCACTATTCGGTCAACCATTCGTAGTTCGGGGATAATTCGGAACGGCATACGTACGTGTATAATTCATTTTAGATAATTGAATTCGGAACGGAAAATTCGGCTTGTTAATATAATTAAATTAATATGTATTTGCAAATTTGATAGCCTAATTTTATCATATATATGTTGCAGCAAGAAAATACTACCTCCGTTTTTAGAAAAATGTCATTTTTACTTTTTTAATTTAGCCTATGTAGTAACATTCTAACAATAGTTCATTGGGGGACATAGCAATTCTATGGTTTTTTATATTATCTATAAAATATATGTTGTAGTAATCAAAACTGAGCTCGTGGAACTGTGGTTTGAGAGTCAGCATTGGAGTATGGACTCTCGTGTTCAATTCCTCTCCCTTGCATTTAATTTTTTCTACGAAACATTAGTAAGGGATGAGTCAGCGACTTGACTCTGACCAAGACAAGCCAACGAATTTACTACCCGAACTAACCCCGAATCCGAATTATTCGCGTATAATTCGGAAACTAGGGTCTTGACTTGGTTACTGATCAATAAATAAAGCACACCGTAATACTTTGTTTTTTTTAGTGACAGGATCGTAATCCAAATGCATATCCAAATTCAACGATCGTGAATAAGGGTTGCTTTCGCGATGTCAATCTAACAAGTGGAGTTACCTCTCTTGTGCTGATGTTGTATACGCTAACATCAGACTTGGATTTGTCAATAAAACATATCAAACCATTCACAGGTTCAAGAATCTCATTACCACTAAATGAATCTGTCTTCCTTATAGTATGAATTCCCGCTTTGCTTCTATTTGGACTTAGATTGGTTGTCAGAATTAAATCATTGTTATCTAGATCCTTTGGTCTAAGTTGTTTCTCCAAAAGGAGAGATGGACGTTCTTTTGCATGTGCATAATGCAAATCAGCAAAGTGTGAATCTTGTTCAATTAGGGATAGCCATGTTTTAGATACGCATTTGAAACGCATAAGTGACTTAACAGGTACTCGGCTAAGTATCTCACATTTTATTACATCCTCATCATCAACAGCAACATTACTTCTACCACTACTACTTTTCTCAGTATCACCATTAACTATAGACTTGTCCATTTTTTGCAATCTGACCTAGAAATTTCTCAAATATGATGGTTTTCTAAGTTAGTTTAGGAGCAAAAGGAAATTTGATAGAAACACAAAGCTTCACAAAACAATAAGAATCTGGATTTGCAGAAGAGATGAGCTGAAACTTACAGTGTTTGCTGCAATTGATATACAAATCACCCTTATTATGCAATCGACCTCCTCCAGTTACGCCCTAAAAGAAATTGGGGTTTTTCCACAAAAGAGAGCCGGGAAGATTTCTTTTATACGGTGGAAACTGGAAAGTGGTCTTTGCAAAAGGTGTGTGCCTTGGAAAATGTTATACCCGGGTCCAAAAAGAATTACCTCAGTCCGTGGAGTAACTTTGTTTTTGATTTTTAAAAGAATTACCTATTTTTACTCACGCTCCAGAGTATTATGTGTGTGTCGTGCAGTAACTTTGTTTTTACCCACTTGTAACAATTACGTTTGTTTACTCAAGGTCCAAAGAATTTAGTTACCGAGTTTCCAGTCTAATGCGAGTGATAAATATTAACTTAGCATTTCTGTGTTTGTTATGGCCCATTTATGTTTTGTCTCTGGGCTTGGACATGACACATAAACTAGTTTTCTCTTGTTAATGGTGGTAAGTAGGGGTGAGCAACGGACGGACGGTTGCGGATTAGGGGTCACCCGCAACCAAACCGTCAAAGTTGCGGATTTGGAAAATTGAACCGTGACCGGCCCAATCACCCGCGGATAATGCGGACCGGTTGCGGATTAACCGCGGATTTAGAAGGGAATTTTTTTTTTTATGTTAGCACAAGGTAGTCCAACTTGTCCTCGATAACTTGCCATTGTCAGAGAGCTCATTAGGCTAGAAGACATGGAACTTTGAAGGATGAATAAACGAACATGATGTTTTGAAGCCCATCCCATCAGATTATTGTTTATGTGTAAGAATGAATGAGAAATGAGAATGATTGGGCCGGCCTAAAACCTCTTATTAACACATACTCAGCGGGCTTTATTAACTAGGCTTTATCCTTAGTAATTTTATTAAGTTCTCTTATTACCTTGCGGTGCGGGTGAATCCGCGGATTTGCAAAACCAACCGCATCCCAAACCGCTAAAATGTGCGGATTTAAGAATCCCACCCGTGTCCGGCCCATACGTCTTGCGGTTTGGGTCAAATCCGCAATTTTGCGGACGGTAGCTGATGAAATCCGCGGTTCCGGTTTTTTTGCTCAGCCCTAGTGGTAAGAGAAATTTGTTCAGATGACAAGTTTTTTATGATGATACCTTAAGGATGAAGGAGATCATCCATCTAATTACAAAGTCAAGTAACTTAACCGAATCCGTTTGGATGGAGAAATTAAGGATTATACTATGGTGTTATCTCTAGGCATTTTGTATGCTAGGATCCACATGTGGAGTTAGTTAGCTCGTTTAGCTTTTCCACTGGGAAAAAAAACCACAATTTCTTGAAGCACCCGAGGAAAATGTTTGGCACAGTGTTGGATTCACTAGAGGCAGGCGCCAATGACAAAATTCGTTCTGTTCATCATTTCAACGATGTGTATTCAATACTCTGTCACTACACATTGGACTTGGTTTCACCCAAATGACCAGTTTAGTGATTGGTACGGAGGGCAAAGGTTGACCATCCAAAACTTACAAGAGCGAATAGCATTGCCACATTGAAATATTGGATGGATATTCATGATAGTTATTTAGCCGATATTACTATCCTATAATGGTAAAAAATTTGTCCTATAACGGCAAAGTTGAGAACACCAGTGAAGTTCGAAACTCGTCCCCACAAAAATCATCAATTAAGTTATTTATTGAATTTTGCTGTCACCTTGTTTTAGAAAACTGAGTGATGCTTGATTGGTGTCTTTTACTGCCCTTACAGCTCCCTTCACATTACATTTCGTCTCCATAAATAATGTCATGTTGTTAAGAGCGAGTCATAATATGATTATGGAGACCTAATATGGGATTCTAGGAAAGCTCGTACCAGTGTATCTTAGGATGAAAAATTAGAATTAAGTAATGATTGTTCTTTTTATTTTTAGTAAACAAGATAGACTACAAAGAAACTATGGAGGTTGAACACATTAGGTCCAGATACATCATGACACTCAACTTGCTTATCAAATTAGGTGAGATAAGCCAGAGTAAGTGCTGGGAATCTCTATGCAAATGGATGTTCATCTTCCTTTGCATACTCGCATTCTTAACTTTAATTTCTGTCCGGTAGGTTCATCTGATTGTTATGCTTATTAACCGATGGAGTTTGAATGCGGAAAACATATCAAAAAGAAGAAATACAGCACTAGCATTTCATCGTCTATAAACCTTGACTCTCCATAATAACACCAGTGGGATGACTTAAATAGTCTTGGATTTGAACTATAGAATCCACACGTTGAAGCAATATACTATATTCAATCCCTGTAAGATAGAGAATGAAGTCTTTTTCTCTCTCCTTCGTGCGCCGAACCCCATGCTTCTTCATCCCTGTTAGTAGCAAGATCCATTAGTTACCTTCATCCTAGATCACATAGAACCCCCTAGTTTTAGTTCCCATGTCTCCTGAGCATAGATATGTCTCCATTGATCGAAAGTTTTTTAGATTATCCTGTAGCAAAACCATCCCGGCATCTACCATTTCCCTCACTGAATTTCATTCACATGGAAAGCTATTTGGCTCCTTTACCTTTAAACTAGCAACAAATCTCCAAAACCTTTTGTTTGATGCTGCGAAGAACGGTGATCTGGGAAAAAGAGTATGGAAACATGAAGATAATCAAAGGTGGTTTTGTGCTACAAAACTCAGCAATACTAACGGGTATTACTTACATATCATCTTATCTAAATCGAGTAATAAATCTTACCCGTCTTCTTTCTATATCCCCTCCGGACCTCACTATGAGGGTTGGTTTGCCATCGCCGCGGCTGTGGAATCAATCTTAATTTTTTCTTCGTCTGTGTCAAAACCCAAAAATCCATCACTGAACCCAAACATCCAATCTGTTCAAACCTTCGTCAACCCAGAAAAATCCTATGCTCAATCGTTGTTTTCTCTAAACAAATTGTCAAGTGTACAACCTGAACAGAGATCTTCCAAACTTCCTTTTGGGTGTGAAACTTCTGAAGCCCCATATCATGCCCAATCAAAGAACTCCAAATTTGGAAGTTACATCAACCAACAAAATAAATCAACCACATCAAAACAAATACCCAAAACCATTTCAAGAACCTCAGAACCAAAATCCATAAATAAAGCAAACATCTCTCCTTTCGTCTGCGACAGTGTTGCATCCCCAGTGTGTGTCTCCAAAACGAACAACTACGATACACTGAACATAAAACAAATTGATGGAAACAACTCTTTGGGTAAATGGAAGGATGCTTTTGTAGTCTCATCACCCATCCCGGTCAATTCATGGGAGACAATCGGTTTGACCCTTCAATCTAAGATTCAACTCAAACATACTTTGAACCTATACCCTATAAATTCTTGCCAGGCTATCTTTCACACGGATTATACGGTAACAATGGAATTCATATTCACTTTTGAGAATGTGGATTTGACTGTGTTCAGATGGGATAACAAATCGTGGATAACCAACTCAAGTAAGGATACGGACTTCAATATAGAAATCTTTGGTGTTCCGTACCAATTCTGGTCATCAAATGTAATGCATGCCTTAGGGAATGTATGTGGTGAAATTTTGGTAATTGATCCTACATCTCTGAGATTACAAGACCTATCAGCAATCAGAATGAAGATTAGGAATTATGGAGGAATCAATCATATCCCACGAGCGATCAATCTAATAGCAGATTCAGGAGTATTCACTGCGAACATCTTCATCGCTGGAGCACCGATCAGTTACCGGAACACTAAAACGCAGGCAACGACCAGATTGGATGAGTCAAGGGGACAAACACGTGAGGAAGAGACAAACCTAGTGGGAAAAGGTGACTTATCAGGAACTTTGGAAAAGCTTTCTTTAATTAATGAGCCGTTGGAGGATGCTTTACAGATAAATAAACACTCTTTGAATCGCACTCAAAAACATCATCATGAACACACCACTAAGAAGAAAAAATACAAAAAGAAAAAGAAAAAGCGAAACCACCCAACGCCGAGCCAGCAATGGAAGGAAAAATCAGCAACGGAGAATACAGAGCACGACGTCGAATGTCCGATGGATATAGATGTTTCCCTGGCTTACCACATGGTGGTGGAAGATCATGCTGATTCGCCACCAGCAAAAAAGATGGTCAGCAGGAAAATAATACCAATCCTTCCGCAGCATTCGCCACAAATCGTAGTAAGTCTACAAAACTGCAACCCTCTAGAACCCTTCTACCAGGTGACCAAAAACAGCTCGAAGTTTTACTCTATCACGGAACCAGTCCCCAAAACCATCTCCGACCGAATTACAATTCCATTAAAAAAATCATCCAACCCCATCCTACCAAACCCATACCTGTCGACTGCAGACAAAACCATCTGCAAAACCCATACCTGTGACCACACCTCAATTCCATTTAAAATATCATCCAACCCCATCCTACAAAACCCATACGTGTCCACTGTAAACAAAATCACCATAATAAACCAATCCATCCTACCAAACCCATCCTTGTCGACTGTAAACAAAAGCAACCAAATAAACCCACCCATCTTTGCTAAATATCCAATGAGCCATAACCCATCCTCAGTCCAAACTTCAATCTTCCAGTCCATAAATTCCCGTAATTTCATGATCAACCGTAATCTCACCATCCCGGATTGGGTTTTGAAAGAAGTACAAAGACTTTTCCAACTCGGGATTAGGCTAGGTATCACTTTCGAAACTATGCCAAATCACTCAAGAAGATTCTTAACCTCAAAGATCGCTGCAGAAGGTCCGGTTCATAAGAGTTTTTCTCATCCTTCAGACTTGGAAGAAGATTTTGCGGTGCAATCTATTATCACCTTCGAAGGAGTCAACAATACATCCAAACATGAACCACGAACTAAAAACAAACCATTGGGTGGTTTATCCGATACCTTCATTGTTCACCTGAACACGGAGGAAACAAGCAACTCTTCAACATCATCAACTCCAACATTCCCACCTGGTTTCGAGCCGGAAATATTAGACATTTCGGATGATGCGGATTCTCACCTATGCACTGAAGAACAAACGGTGGTTCCCAAACGTCTGGTTGCTGAATGTAGGCGTCTTGATATCTCGCCGGCGCAAATGGGTCAAGCTGGTGTCAAGACAAAAAGAACAAAAAAAGGGGCAATTTTAGGTTATAAATGAATTTAAAAATTCTTACATGGAATGTCAGGGGTTTGCGTTCCCGTATTAGAAGACTTATGGTTAAGAAAATGATTCATCTTGCAAATGCTCCAATTATCATCCTCCAAGAAACCAAGATGATGCACTGCTCTGCTTACGATATCTCGCAAATCTGTGGTGACCCCAATTATGGTTGGACGTACCAGCAATCTATGGGCAGTTCGGGTGGTATGTTAATCCTGTGGAATAAGAATTTTGTTGAAGTTCAAGACTCCCTGGTAGGGGACTACACTTTGTCGGTTCGCTGCACAAACAAATTTGATGGTTTCCAATGGATCTTGACAAATGTTTACGGTCCTAATAAACCTCATGACAGAGATGCTTTTTGGGACGAACTGGATAATATTTGTAGACTATGGGAGCTACCTTGGTGCTTGGGAGGTGATTTTAATGTGATTACAAAGTGCGACGAGAAGACAGGCTGTTATAAAATTTCAAAAACCATGGAAAACTTCTGTGAGTTCATCTCCCAACATGACCTTATTGATCTCCCTCTCAAAGGAGCTCGGTATACATGGTCTAACGGGAAGTATAACCCTGTCATGTGTAGGTTGGATAGATTCTTAATTTCTCCTGCGTTTGAATCCCATTATCCTTTTGTTTCCCAACTAGAAAAATCCCGTCCAACTTCAGATCATATCCCCATTCTTTTAGACATCTCAGATCCCAGCTGGGGACCTAGCCCATTTAGATTTGAAATCATGTGGTTCATGGAGAATGGCTTCATGGAATTATTGGAAAATTGGTGGAATTCTTTTTGTTTTACAGGTACCGCTAGTACAATCCTTTGGTGCAAATTAAAAGCCTTGAGGGGGAATCTTAAAGAATGGAACAAGCTCACGTTTGGGCACACAAGTACAAAGTTGCGTCTCCTGTTGTCGAAATTCAAGGTCTCGACAACATAGATGAAGAGTCTCCTCTATCTGCTTCCCAGCTACAAGATTTGGTGAACTACAAAAAGGACTTTGAAAAAACAACAACTATGGAGGAGGTGTCCTGGAGAATTAAATCCAATACCAAATGGCTTCAGGAAGGCGACAAAAATACATCTTTCTTCATAAGAAATGCAAGTGCAAGAAGAAGGTATAACAGAATCAGGCAGTTGTACATTAATGGCACTTTGGTTGATGACAGATTCAAGCTACAAGAGCACATTGTAAGTTTTTATGAAACTCTTTTCAAGGAAGAAGAGATTATCAGACCTGTGTTGGAGGGGATTGATTTTGATTATATTAATTCCGTTGAATCGGAAATTTTGGATGCTAACTTCTCCGAAGCTGAAGTCTTACAAGCAATTCAAGATCTTGGACAAGATAAGGCTCCTGGTCCGGATGGTTTCCCAATCATGTTCTTCCATAAATGTTGGAGTTTCATTAAAAAAGACATGATGGATACGGTTAAAGAATTTTGTGAATCAGGTTGCATTGATACAAAGCATAACACAACTTTTATTACTTTGGTCCCCAAAAAAGATCATATAGAAACTATTAAAGATTGCAGACCTATATGTCTTCTTACTAGTGTCTATAAAATCTTATCCAAGGTGCTTGCTACTAGATTGAAATTGGTTATGACAAAACTTATTTCTCCGGTTCAGTGCGCTTACATTGAGGGTAGACAAATCATAGATGGTACTCTCATTGCAAATGAATTAGTGGACTCAAGATTAAAAAGTGGGTAGCCGGGAGTTATTTGTAAAATTGATCTTGAAAAGGCCTTTGATAGAATCAATTGGAATTTTCTTGAGTTCATGATGCAAAAAATGGGTTTCAGCAACAAGTGGATCAGATGGTCCAAATTTTGTTATTCTACTGCAACGTTTTCTGTGCTAATAAATGGGTCTCCATTTGGTTTTTTCAGCAGCTCAAGAGGGGTTAGACAGGGTTGCCCTATGTCTCCACTTCTTTTCAACATTGCTATGGAGGGTTTCTCAAGATATATTGATAGAGCTGCTAACTCTCAGTTATTCAATGGTTTCTCTATGGTGGAGAACGGCTTAGTGGTTAATCATTTGCACTATGCAGATGACACCATTTTCTTTGTTAACAACAAAAAGGAGGAACTCACAAATCTGTTTTCTATACTTCATTGTTTTGAATACATTGCAGGGTTGAAAGTCAACAAAGCTAAAACTAGACTCATTGCTATCGGTGATGTCCCTCTCATTAATGAGTGGGCGATGGAGTTGGGTTGTGCAGTAGATACAATGCCTTTCATGTACCTGAGAATGCCTCTTGGTGCAAAGCCTAATTGTAAAGCTATCTGGGTCCCAATTATTGAGAAATTTGATGCTAGACTCTCTATATGGAATCACATTTCTCTAACAAAGGGGGGCAAGTTAGCTCTTCTTAAGTGCATCTTAACCTCTCTGCCAATGTACTATTTCTCTCTTTTCAGAGCTCCGATCTCAGTCATCAAGATTCTACACAAGAAAATGAGGAACTTCCTTTGGGGTGGCAGTAATTATTCTCATTTGATCAATTGGAATGTGGTTTTTGCTAACAAGAAAAGGGGAGGTCTTGGTGTGTTGAACTTAAGACTGATGAATTTATCTCTCCTAGCGAAATGGTGTTGGAGATTCGGGGTAGAGAAGAATCATCTGCGGTACAAGCTAGTAGCAGAGAAGTACGGGTGTAACTTCTCAAATTGGGTCCCGGGTTTGGTGAATTCACCCCATGGCGTGTCTTGTTGGAGAACAATCTCTGAGGGCAGTGCTCTAGTAAACAAAAATTCAAATTTGGGTATCCACTCGGGAGGCATGATCTCATTCTGGAATGATAAGTGGGTGGGAATACTTCTCTTGAGAAAATTTCAAACTTCTCTCGAAATTAGATAGACTACAATTTGGTAGTTTGGCCGAGCATATTACACAAGATGGTGCTTGGAGATTCGACTTCAAGAGAACGCTAAACAATTTGGAAGTGGCGCAGTTTGCTGACCTATTATGTATCATCGGGAGTAATCCGCGATCCTTGATAACTTAGGATACGAGAAGGTGGGCTCTTCATACTTCAGGTTGTTTCACCGTTAAATCGTTGTATGAGACCTTTGTTGCAGATAAGGGGGTGGATGATTTTCCATATCATTTTGTCTGGAAACCCGGAGTTCCTCCAAAAGTTAACTTCCTAGTTTGGTGTGCTGTCCATGGTAAACTTAATTCATTAGATATGTTACAACACAAAGGTATGGACATCTACTGACTCTTGTATTCTTTGCGGGGATAGTCGGGAATCTCGGGACCATATTTTACTTCAACTGTAAGGTAGCTCACAAAATTTGGATGCTGCTACTCCTTGAAACATTGGTCTTGGGTGTTTCAGAAACCCTTCTCAGTTTTGCTCATTCATGGTCTTTCAATACGACGTCCCATTCAGGTAAAGTTGTATGGGACTTAATCCCAGCGGCTGTCATATGGGTTTTGTGGAGAGAACGTAACTGTCGCACTTTTCAAGAAAACTCTGATTCAAAACAGATGACGACCTTGCTACGGATGTCAAATCACTTGTGTTATCTTGGGCAAGTGCTAGTGGAAAGAAGCTTCACTTGAACTTCTCTAACACTGTGTCTAATTGGGAGACCATATTCTCCTAATCTTACCTTTCTTTTCAGTTTTGTTTCTGTCTTCCTTTTTTTAGACTTTTGTTTGTATATTCTTCTTTCTTAATAAATTTCTCTTCTTATCAAAAAAAAAAAAAAATACTATATTCAGTTTCCTCCAATTTCTCAATTCATAATCTGTTTATTTCAAATCGTTGAAGCTTCTAATTATCCCTTTCAACACTGAAGGCACACTAGAGTTCTTGGTAGTTAATGGTAGATCGATATGTTTGGTTGTTGATGTTCACATGCAGATAATTCAATTATCATTTAGTTGACACAATATTTGTGTGATAAACTTAGGTTTCACAAATAATGCCCATATACTAAATAGCTAAACGCATGAGTCACATGGCCCTCATTTTAAAACGAAGTCCAAGCACAACCAGCAAAGTAATTCGAGTTTGACTTCTTT
Source organism: Papaver bracteatum (assembly GCA_023529315.1). Taxonomy (NCBI): domain Eukaryota; kingdom Viridiplantae; phylum Streptophyta; class Magnoliopsida; order Ranunculales; family Papaveraceae; genus Papaver; species Papaver bracteatum. The sequence goes on from JAJJWX010003040.1 coordinate 27,696, forward strand.
TACTGATTTGAGGTGTACATGCACTTCAAACTATAAATTATATAAGTGCAATATTATGGCAGCGGATTTGACTCCATATTGGAAGGTTGCCTTTGATTTATGCCAGGTCCATAAAGAAATTAAAATTTTCAAAGCATAAGTTGGTATATACATATGTATACTGTCCCAAAGTACTGTTGGATCACGGTCCGTTGACCGAGTTTAGATTTTACCAACCTGAATAATATTCATACATTTCCAATCCCATGACGTACACGGAATTGCTAACTAGGCTCATGAATACTTCAACTTTGCCTTTTCTGGCATGGATTATGAATACTCTTAGGGGACATATTATTCTTAACCACATAAATTCTGGACACTTTTGAGACTGTAGGGAGAAGTATCTATCTATAGATATGACACCATATCTCATTTTGATCAGCAAAACCAATGAATGCTTCTCCACATTTTCTGTATTTAATGCATTAACTAACTCCATCCTTCAACTTATTAGTTCACTCACAGTCACACCCGACCAACTTGCCCTTTCGAATTTATAATCCAACACCGAGTTGGTGTTGTCCTTTCGAATTTATAATCTTTGCTCTTTTCGATAGTTTAGTCCGGTGCAAAACGTTGTGAGTGTAGAATCACTCTTTATAATCTTTGTTTTTAGAGTCCTGCTGTCACGCGCGCGTCCGCGTGACAGCTCAAATGAACTTACACCACATAGCCGTCCGATTCTCATCATCTGCTTAAGATCTCGGTAATTGGATATTCTGTTATTTCTTAATGCCTTTATTAGTTAAACTAGTTGAACAACCTTAGAGTTTTTATTTAATTAGAGATGAATCCGTTTCCTTAAAAGCTCTGGATTTTCTTCTTCATCTTCAAAAGAGAAAAAAGAAAACGACGGTGAAATTTCATTACCAGGCAGGCGCGGAGGCACATGTAAGGGTGGGTGTGCAATTGCCCACCCTTGGTTGACAAACACCTCTACTGGGTATCAATTCCTCTAGGCCCAAAATTGAAATTTAGACTTTTTGCACCCCTATATATAAAAATGATTTTGCACCCCCTTTAAAACCTGATATTTTTAGGGATGACCCCAAAAGAATTAGGGGCGACACAAAATGACAAAATAGGTTGAAAATACATATATGTCCCTTCATAATTTGTAGTTTAGAAGAAAAAAATTATCTACCGATTGCGACTATATTCTTCTCTTCCTAGCTTTGTTTTGAAATAATTAAATTTGGGGCTACTACCATAATCGGTAGGCAATAAACATCATCAAACTACCGATTGTGCAATCAGTAGGAAATAAACATCATGAAACTACCGATTGTGAAAACAAAGAAATCCAATTCCATTGGTTTTTGAAAAATTCGAATTTGGGGCTACTACCATAATCGGGAGGCAATAAACATCATGAAACTACCGATTGTACAATCGGTAGGAAATAAAACTACCGATTGTGAAAACAAAGAAATCCAAAATTCCATTGATTTTTGAAAAATTCGAATTTGGGGATACTACTGTAATTGGGAGGCAATAAACATCATGAACCTACCGACTATACAATCGGTAGGAAATAAATAAATCATGAAACTACCGATTGTGAAAACAAAGAAATCTAAAATTCATATTGGTTTTTGAAAATTTCGAATTTGGAGATACTACCATAATCGGGAGGCAATAAACATCATGAAACTACCGATTGTACAATCGGTAGGCAATAGACATCATGAAACTACCGATTGTGAAAACAAACAAATCTAAAATACCTATTGGTTTTTGAAAATTACTACCATAATCAGGAGGCAATAAACATCATTAAACTACCGATTGTACAATCGGTAGGCAATAAACATCATGAAACTACCGATTGTGAAAACAAACAAATCTAAAATTCCTATTGGTTTCTGAAAATTACTACCATAATTGGGAGGAAATAAACATCATTAAACTACCGATTGTATAATCGGTAGGCAGTAAACATCATGAAACTACCGATTGTGAAAATTCCCAATCATGTGAAAATGGAATCTCCTCTATATAACAAATTTCTCCCGATTGTAGACTTAACTGCCGATTATGGAGGGCATATTTGTCATTTCGAAAAATTTGAGATAAGGGGTGGCTTTGTTTTAGGTTTGGGTGTCCTTTTTTGTCTTTTTGTGTCGCCCCTAATTCTGTTGGGATCGTCCCAAAAAATGCTAGGCTTTAAAAAGCTCACTTATGTCGATCACCGATCATTCTTCGAAGAAGAATTTGTAGGAGATTTAGACCAGCTGGTTAATTACTGCTAGGTTTAACAGTACATTGAAGTTTTTGGAGTGAATATCTTCATAAGGTAGGGTTCGTTTTGGGGAATCTTTTTTGGAGTGAATATCATGTGTCATGTGTGTGGTGTGTTGTTTGATTTGCCTATCCTCTTTCAAAATCCTGGCTCCGCCCCTGTTACGAGGGACGTAAATTCTATCAGTATACACAGTAGAGACCGAAACATAAGAACAAGCAGAGTGAGTGAGATGATAGAGAAGACGGATTGGCAATGTCCATTCATATTTTGAAGTCAACCAATTGTTTGTCACCAATTAAACGGAATGTTTACAGTTTTGGAGGTTTCAGGCGTATTTGGATCATACGTATACTTTTAATCAGTATTTGGATTAGATAACATTGGATCATTAGTCCTTTTTCATCTAACTGGGAATACAAGTTTAATTTTTGTCACCAATCATATCGACAATATATGTTGTCACTGATTATGTAAAACTTTTGTATTTCTCCAACAAAATTCATATTTTCATAATCATCATCCTCAAAACTTAAGTAAGAGAAAGATTGATCAAAATTAATTAGACCTCCTTTTTGAAGTCTGTTAGGCGGATCTAATAGAAATTTGGGATATTTTGATTTTGGTGCCCATAAAATGGTATACCTTTGCGTTTGGTGCCTAACTTTGTTCATCTTTGAGTTTGGTGCCCAGTCAACCGATTGACTTTGTTTCACCGTGTTGACCATCGATTTTACACTTCAAGAAAGGTAGATTAATGCAAAGTGACTATCTTATCCATTGAGATTTAAAAACAGCTTACTGCAAGCATGAAGGATGAAGTAAATGGAGTTTAGTTGTAATGCAAATTCTGAGCCATTAACAAAAGATACTCACCTTGTTCAGCGCAACTATGAACTCTGTGTTCCGCATTTTAAGAAGATTCAGGGATTCAATAATTTTTCATTCCAATCCATGCATAATGTCAACAACCAAAATTGCAATATCACATAACCCAGACCCACCCACGTGAGCGCAAGATTAGTATTTTATACGAAGGAAGAAACATAGCAGTAAATTCATCACCAAATATTTCACCCGATCGTCGTAAAAAAATTACAGAAGCTAGATGACTCATAGAAATAAAATCTACCGAAACATCACAGTATTCTAACAGTTAGTTAAAAAGATATGCATACTCGAACTAGACTGCCTGCACTACGGACCTGCAGAATTCAGGCACAACTTCCATACGTTTTCGACTACCAAATATTATTTGTTTCTGCTGAATTTTATACCACACCTTACTAACAACATTTCCCACGACATATAAAAGTTCTAGCTTATTCCGATAAGCGAGTAATGAGAAACATTATGGGTAAGTGGACTGTTCAGATTTCGCTCCTTTCTGAACAGAGTCAGAGTTAGTCTATCGTTTCCGGTTCCTAACGATGTCCGATTGTGTTCAAATTTTTATAGCATCAGTAAGACTGAAATAAGTTCTAGGTGCTAAATAGTCATCACATTTCAACGGCTGAATCATAAGATATTGGCCGCATACGAAGCATATAAATGTTGTGTTTACACGACTAATCACACCTTTAAGCTTGTAAATATCTATCTAGTGACATTAGCAACATCAATCAACACCACAACATGAAAATTCAACACAAATATACATTAGAGTAATAAAAACATCCTCAGGTCAAGAGAAAAATATATGTTGTCACGCACAAAGTATGAATCACAATTACAATATGAAACAACACAAAAACCCAAAATGACTGGCAGACTTACCTTTGTAGAGTAAACCCTTTCATGAGATTCATCCAGTTATCAGTCCATTAGTAGCATCGTCATATGAACTAAGAATAGGAAGCTTTGACTTGACCTGAAGAGAACACATCAAACAAGATAGGAAGATGAGAAAATTCATGGGCGACTTCCAGTAAAGGGGCTGAAAATACCGAGACAAAGAGACGATGTATGCGAAGAGAACACAGAAAACAAGATAGGAAGATGAGAAAATTCATGGGTTCTTTCCATATGGTCACTACCTTCGTTTGCAAACCAACTCAGCCAACCGCCACTTCATAACCAACTGAGCACCTTCCTGCACTGTGGACCAAAGAACAACCAACTCCATCGTTTCTCAGCTGATATGAACTGATACAGCCTATACAGAGAACTCAGATTCCATCTCGTAACAACCAACAATATCAGAACAGCACCACTGCAGTAGTTTTGAGCTCCATAGATAACCATTTCGAACATAAACCATAATACCCCAAACTCCATAAACGTTGCTACTGTAGAGCCCTCGAACAGTCCCATATCTTGGTCTCGGACCATCAAAAGCATCACCATCTCCTTGTCTCTGTGCATACAGCCATTACTACCGGTTGCAATCATCTCACTTCTATTCTCGCTGCCAATTACTCCATTCTCCATTCAGGTCCACGATCTTCACATTAACCTCAGCTCCAGTAATACCCATATCTACTTCCCCATCACCACTTGCAGAGAGCTGATGCCAGTTCAATCTCAATCGAGATCAAGAGCTCTTAATATGAATTCACCACAAAGACCTGCTGCCATTTCTCTTTCAGGAGATTTTTCAACATCTAGAGCAACCACACAAAAAGAAAATTGTATCAACACTGAAAAATTTTAGTCAGCAACAGGTAACATAATAAGAACATAATAGTTGTGAGTACACATTGTTATCCGTGAATCTCGTAATTGGATATATATACAAAGCAGACATTTTCAAATAGAGAGAACGAACCTTATACTAAACAAGGACATCGTTGTCCTTCATGGTTTCACACATAATATTTCCATTTTCATCTTCAACGATCAAAACCTCTTCAGGCTTGGCCATACGACAGATCATAAGCAGTCCCAACTTAGACGTAGGAGCTGCATAGAGTTGAAGTCGCTGTACAATTTGAGATCCCACACCATCAACTATGCCGGAATGCATTGGCATCTGTAGAATCAGGACAAAAATTGAGCCATTAAAATGTTCAAGAACTGCAGCACTCAAACTCCAATGGAAAACATACAGGACAGTCATTTTAAAGCAATTTGATCCGTCAAATGAAGAAAATGGCGCTGGTACATCATCCCCCTGAAATTCCAAACAAGATAATAGTCAGCATTACTAAAACAAAAATATAATTAACATGTAACACCAATGCACAACTAAGGTGGAACCCAGGACCCGCATATAAATAAGTGCTAGGCGTGGTTTTGTGACAAAAATATGATATATTGTGTTTTAGAACAAGGAATAAAAAGTAATCATGCTATGTATTTACGTATCCAAAAAACTCTGGCTAACAGCTTCCGATATAATATCAAAACACGATCTGCATACTACAATGTACAGTCAGCATAAGCATAACCCAGGCCAGCAGGACTCGCATATAAATTAGTTCTAGGCGTGGTTTTGTGACAAGGATATGATATATTGTGTTTTAGTAATCATGCTATTGCATAACGGTCAGTCATATGGCACTGCACTCTATATGCCACCCAGGTCTGCCAGGTCCCCAAGGACTTTCCCAGCTAATCTCTCCCGGTTTTGCATCCTGCAACCACACAAAGACAATAAGCCACCAAAAGAAAACAACCATAAGCATGTTAAGTGCGTGCTCTCTCACCTTCCATAACGCGAAGTCATTTTTGACTTCCTTTTGTTGCAGTTAAATTGTCCTGAACTCCCTCGCCACCACCAGCTAGATTGTCCTCTAGTTTTCTCCCAAATAACGGTCCATAAGCTGGGAATTTTTCAACCGAAAAGTAGACATGTCCGTCAGCAGCATAAGCATATCCATTTTGTATAATCTGCTAGAAAGAACCAGATCAAATTTCAGGTCACAAGTCTAAACCCCCTGCATACAAAGGAAACGAACCAAAGGGCAGGGCTCTAATATGATTACCCCACCACCCATCTTTTATCCTCATTAAAAGAAAATCAAAGAAAAATTAAGAACGTACAAAATTTCACAGCTTCTCTAGGTAGTAGGTGGTGATAACCAGATAAGCAGATGCCAAACATCTTCCAAATGAGTAAATATGTATAAATTTTTATACAAATATAGACATAGATACATCTGAACCATGATACGCAGAACAGATAAGACAGACACAATTGACAACACCAGTAGCTCTCTATGTAAAATAAATCAAAACCGAGAATCATAATCTTACGGAAACAGAAATTTCATGCTGGCGGCGATAGGCCTCTGGTGTTGGAGTCGGCCCACTTCCTACTTTGGCAGCCACTCCATTTGGGATAGTATTGGCATTCCCGCTTCCATTTATTGTCTGATACTGAAACTTCATAGTCTTGGTGAGAGAGAGCTGCTAAAATTGATACCAGATACTCATTTTCCACCACTTGAAATGTGAGGGAATATCTGAACTCTAATAGATCCCTCGAATCAAGTTTCGACCTCATGGTTTACCATGTAACACACACACCACAAAAAATTCTAGTTATATGCATCCGCAAGATAAAAACAGTAACAACCATTGTCAACCATCTTGCACACTTATGAAACCAAAACATAATCTATCAATTTTTTATACAAGAAAACTGAGAAAATGGGCCTTCAATAAAGATATTCCAAATTCAAACCACATGGAATAATCAATGCAACATAAGATGAACAACAATTTCCACCAAGATTTTAAATTTTCATAATACAGAATCAAGTTTACCACTGCAAAGATACGTCAGTGACAACAAAGTTGGTCAACCATCTTTCCACTGGAAAGTTGGTCATTGATAGCACATCGATGAAATCATCAAAGTACACTGAGAATAGACAAAAAGCCCACCATGTTATATATTAAAACTAATAAGTGACTGAAGATGCAGTTAACGAATAACACAAACAAAAAACATAAACAATTTCACCATTAACACCCTTCTTTCAGTAATTCTAGGAGTTACCTCAACATCATCCCCGTAAACGTGACTTAGTAACACAGATCATGTGCTAGTTTGAGCTGCAAAAACCCATACATACTAAGTTACAACATATCAATTTTTAAGCAATTCAAACAACCTGAAGTCACTCACCTCTCGATTAAAACTCAATGTCCAACCTCCTACTCAATTCATTAGCTCTACTACTTTGGATGTAGCTAATCTTCAGAAGTTTCTCAAACCACTTTCTACAATCATATCACCGATTTTCGTTGTACACTTCTTTGATTGAACCGATCGAAGAAATTGATGAAAGAAGATAATGTTACAGAACTAATTCCAAAATTATTATCAATTTCACAGGAAAATTAGCTTTCTAGCAAAATCAATATCAAAATACCAAAATTACATCAATTTCAATTGAAATATTTATCATTTCTAGGGTTTGGAAAAACCCCAAAACAAGCTCAGTCTCAAAAACCATTAAAAAACCCAAATCAAAGAATCAGAAACATGAACTAAATGAAACCCGTTACGCGAAATCTATCCATTATTGAAAACTAACCTCAAGAAACTGAGAAATCTCTTAAGAACCCTAGATTTCTTCTCACAAGATATGTATGAGAGTTTTATCAGTGATTATCTCTTTGAAGAAGAAATCAAAGCAAAACCTAATACTGATTTATAATCTATGATTGAAAATAGAAATCGACGGAAACATATAGAATGAATAAGTTTTGAGAGAGAAGTAACGGAAGAAGTGAAAGAAGGCTGCCGAAGGAGTAATGCAGATCGAGATTCACAAACATTTTCAATCTCTAAAGTTCTCTGTTCTTTACAAAAATACCCCTTAAATAAACAACTATGTCAGAGACAAGTTTTATTAAAACTAATGGCTCACAAAGACCTATAAGCATAATTTGTCCATAACCCGTATTCGTGAAAACCAGGAAGTTGTTAAAAACCCATTTTACACTAGTTTAATATTTTTTTATAAAACAATTGTTAGTGACAGCAGGGATAAATACTACAGCCCAATAACAGTTGTTTTTGAAAAGCCTAGGAAGTAGTAAAAAACCTATTATCCACTAGTGATTCAAGCAAAGTTTAGCAGAAAAATAATGTCTTTATGAGATAACAGTGAAGCCTAATAACAATAATGTTGGAAGGATAAAAGCCCCAACATAAATAAGCAATAGCAAAGTTAAAAATCCTAGCATTTTTAAGGGCTACCTCAACGGAATTAGGAGCTACACAAAAAGACAAAAATAGGTCATTATCGGAAGTTTAACCAATAATCGGTAGCTAACTTTAAATCCCATTTTTTAATGGCCAAACTATCCTTTACAATCGGTATATAACTATACAATCGGTAGTTAAGATAGTTCATATAGCTACTGAATATTGATCGTAGTCCCAAAATGAGATTTTGCAAAAATCCTTCTTTTTTTTTTCTGAATTTTTGTTGAGCCTATAATCGGTAGTAAATGAAGTAATCATGACTTCCGATTATACAGTATAATCTTTGGCGAAATCTTACCATAATCGTTAGTCAAGATAGTTTATATAGCTACCGAATATAGAGTAGTCCCAAAATGAGATTTTGCAAAAATTCTTTTTTTTTTTTTCTAAATTTTGGTTGAGCCTATAATCGGTAGTAAATGAAGTAATCATGACTCCCGATTCAATTACTCTCGAGAATTAAATGACTGTGCCGGCAGTGGACTGAAAACCAGAAAAAAATTCCGAAACAGACTGAAATTCAAAATAGTTCATATAACTACCGAATATAGAATTTCCTCAAAAATGAAATTTTACAATCGGTAGCTAAAAAAAACTAAACTACCGATTATGAAGGGGCATATGAGTATTTTTAATCATTTTGTCTTTTTATGTGGCCCCTAATTCCGTTGAGATAGCCCCTAAAAATGCTAGGTTAAAAATGTCGGGGTTGTATTAGAAAAGTGATCAAACAATAAACATTAGCCCCCTTTTTTTTTCCCAATAAGATAAACCATTTTTTTTTCTTTTTTTCTTTTTTTCCTTCTAAACTATTTTGAAGCATGTAAAGTATTTATCGGATTAGGAATCAAGGATAATAATCACCTAACATAGTTAAATTTTCAGATATCTATTTTGAGGTATCACCAAGTCTGAGACAAAACTTGCAATTACTATTTATCTTGCCTGAAAGAGATTACAAAAACGTCGACATTAGAAAAGAAAGATCAGGATTCACGAACTACCAAGGTAAAGATAGTCAGACCTGGCTTCGTTTTAGCTAAATACAACACGATTGATATATTTAGCTAAATGGTGTTCTAGCTGATGTGGATTGACAATCTAGCTGTTAGATTAGCACACCATAAGACTTAGCCTAAGAAAAAATCCGTAAACTTTTGATTCGCTCCATGACCATAACATATGGATGCGAGTCAACATAAACCCCATGTGGATTGTCCAAAACCTTTCATATGACCCAAATCTACTATGTAATGCAAAATATGTCAAGTGAAAAAATTATCTCTGTCACCTAAAATCTACCCTTGTCACCCAAAAAATTTGTGACACAAAATTTACTTAACAATGCAAAATGTGCATCCTCACTAAGATATTTCTCATTACCTGAAATTCGTCTAGCGGTTCACAATTTTGTTTTGTGACACAAAATGCGCTTTTGAAGCAACTCCTGCTGCTCTTCATGAGTTCAACCCGGTAAGCAGTAACAAAGAACAAAAAATTGTTTAGCATTCAAAATAGTTTGCAATTTGGTCTAACACAAATTACAAAATAGTTTAGCATCCACTGCAAACCGCACCGTGTTTAATCGCACCATAAGATGCAAGCAAATGAGCCAAAATAATTTCCCCCATCTTTGATATTTAAGAAGCTGACTCCAAGGTCTTGTATAGGAGACCTTGAGTCATATGATACTGGGGAAGGAGATTTTTATAGTTTCATCGCACTGCCCCACTAAACTAGCAGATCATATTATGACCTCTAGCGAATCCACCATGTTTGGATCAAACCCAGAACATTTTTAAGCATTTTCCATATGGAAGTTTGGACTTTAGAGGGCATAGTTTTCACTGAAAACTTTTCAGAAACACTATTCACAGTTAGGTTGCAGTTTTCAGTTTGTTCATAGTCATATAAGTAAGTTAATCTTTTGACAGGAAAAATCAATACTAGGAAATTGTGGTTGCCGATGTTGCTTTGAAACAATCGTCCGCAATGATTTTGTGTTGGGATATGTTGTTGCTGACAGAGTATAACCACTGATAAAGATGGCCTATAACAACATATTTTTAGTTACTCAAAAGGCATTAAGAACTTCAATTTCAACAGAATAGGGAGGATTATGTCCAGCTGACCTACAGGGTTGCATTGGACTTGCAAATCATAAAGTGAGGACCTCAATACAAAAAAAATTGTATAAAGCCACTGTTTGCAACCCTAGGCCTCCTGAAATATGAACAACAGCAACTACAGTCGTGGTTTACAATAATTTTTTCATTCATTGGTGGTGCCACTCTCAGTCTGTCATAACTTCATACTCATAGGCACAATATAATACTATTGGATGTGTACATGTAATATACCACAGCTAGGACGTGTATATGTAATGTACCAAAGCTATGCCGTAACCATCAAGAGTAGGTCATCACAGCAGGCGCAAGTCTTTAGCTAGGACCGAGTATTATGCATTCATATTTGTTGTAACTAGTTGGAACTACCCTGTAATCACGTACTTATTGTTTTAGATTAGATTGAACTCTTCTCTTATTCTTTGTATTTGTAATCATATAAATACGTAATGCAATTCAACAGAGTCTACACAATTGTGAGACCTTATATACCAGAATCTAAAATCTAAGATGGTATCTTCCTTGTAAAGATCCTAGGAACCCTAAATATTTTATCTCTTCCGCTAAATCTCTGATCTTCTCACAATGGTTGAATCCGATGAATCTCCTCCACCTTCTCCAAACCATCAACATCAGGAAAATCAATCCAATGGAAACTCTAGAATGATTCTAGATCCCTATGTCATTCACCCAAGTGATAATCCCGCTACTGTTCTTTTCTCTCCACTTCTACAGGGAGATAACTACGGTTCATGGGTAAGGGGTATCACAAAGGCATTAAACGCTAAAGGAAAGTTGGGTTTCGTTGATGGCTCGTTACCTCCACCTGCTGATGATCTCACTCACAGGTGCTGGAAAAGGTGCGATGACTTGGTAGGCAGTTGGCTGCTGAATTCAGTACATCCAGATATTAGAGCAAGCTGTTTGTATGCCGCATCATCACATGCAATATGGAAGGACCTTCAGGTAAGGTTCTGTATTTCAAATGCTCCAATCCTTTTTCGTCTTAAGTCTGCTATTGCTAGTATTCGTCAAGAATCCATGCAAGTATCACTTTACTACACGAAAATCAAAACCCTATGGGACCAGTATGACTCATTGGTAGCAACCACTGAGACCTGCATATGTGGTGCTGGAAAATCGATGATGGAACATTTGGAACGTGATCGTGCAATGGAATTTCTGCAAGGCCTTCACGACAGATTCTCCAACTTTCGCAGCCAGAACTTGACTATGGAACCATTCCCCACTGCGTTGCGAATTTTCAATCTTGTCCAGCAGGAGGAGGAACAACAGAATATCACTGCCACCCCCATGCCTACTGTCGACTCCGCAGCACTTAACACCAATCGTCACTTTCCTTCTTCATCTCGTCCTCCTGCTAGTCAGAACAAGCGCCAAAGACCTCATTGTGATTACTGCAACAAGCATGGTCACGTACGAGACAAGTGTTATAAGCTGCATGGATTCCCTACTTCCACAACCAACTTTCCAGTCGCAGCTGCTACAGCCATGACACCTGATTCAACTACAATTAAACCATCAATTCCAGCATTGTCCGCTGATCAGTATGCTCGTCTCCTAGCTCTTATCAACACTCCAACTGAATCTGCAAAGATGGAGCATCGTGCAAATTTCATAGGTACGATTCTAACTACATCCTTTGTTGATCCATGGTTTGTAGACAGTGGTGCTACACACCATATTTGCAATTCTTTACATATTTTCACTTCTTATAAACCTGTCAATTCATTAATTCAAATGCAATTACCGGATGGATCATTCTCCGTGGTTAAGCACATTGGCGAAGTGGTTTTCTCACCTACGCTTAAGCTATCAAATGTGCATCATATTCCGAATTTTAAATTTAATCTTATTTCTGTGAGTCAGTTAACTCGCCAATCCAACTGTATTGCTTATTTTTTCGAAAACATTTGTTTCTTTCAGGACCGAGTCACGAAGCAAGTGATTGGTCAGGCTAAATTCATCTCTGGATTGTATCACCTTCTGATCCATCAGCAACAACAAGTTTCCCATAAATTTTTATGTAATAAAGCCACAGTAGATGTTTGGCATTGTCGGCTGGGTCATCCTAGCTCAGAATGTTTTAATTTTTTTTTGTCGTAATTTTGATTATATCCATTCCAGTTCTTCGTCCTTCTGTGATGTTTGTCCTATGGATAAACAAAGCCGATTATCATTTAATAAAAATACCATTTCTTCCAAACGTTGTTTTGAGTTAATACATTGTGATATTTGGGGACCGTTTTCGACACCTTCCTTCACTGGTGCACGATATTTCTTGACTATCGTTGATGATTTTTCGCGTTGTACATGGGTTTATCTCATGCATACAAAAGCTGAAACATTTAAATTCATCAAGTTTTTCACTAATTTTGTCACTACACAATATTCACACAATATTGCTAATATCTCTATGGGCAATACCGTTCCATTTTTACCTGTCTTGCAACGTTTTCAGTCTGACAATGGGACTGAATTTCTGTCTCGTGATATACAGACTTGGTTTTCTGATAGGGGTATCCATCATCAACGCAGTTGTGTGTCTACTCCTCAACAAAATGGAGTGGTTGAACGTAAACATCGTCACTTGCTTAATGTGGCTAGAGCTTTACGGTTTCAGGAAAATCTTCCCATTACTTACTGGGGAGAGTGCATTTTAACGGCAGCTTATTTGATTAATAAAATGCCCACTCCAATTCTTTCTCACAAAACTCCTCATGAAATTCTTTTGGGGAAGACACCAAATTATCGCCATCTGCGAATATTTGGTTGTTTGTGCTTTGCTAGGAATACAAACATTTCCTATAAATTTGATCCCAGGGCAATTCCTGGTGTGTTTTTGGGTTACCCACATAATCACAAAGGGTACATTATCTTAAATCTTGAAACCAAAGCTATTTTTGTTTCAAGAGACGTGGTTTTTCATGAACATCGATTTCCTTTCAAGGATGCGCAACTTCCAACCACTGATTTCTTACATCCTTCTTTACAAGAAGAATTTTTTTATGATGGCGTTCCTGCTACTCCTATTTCACGGAATCCTATAGGGACTCCTATAGCAGCTCCACAAAATTCTACGGATGATGTCACTCCAGCATTCTCCGCCTCTTCTGATTCTGGTACGTCACCACTATTTTCTTCTAATTCTGGTACGTCACCATCACTGCCTTCTAATAATGCAGACACTTCTTTAATACTTTCTCCATCTGACACGGAAAAATCACTCCGACGATCCACTAGACAGTGTCAGCGCCCATCTCATTTGAAAGATTACATCTGCTCAGTTAAGTAAGGTACCTCCCATACACCGTATCCTCTTACAAATTACATTTCTTTTGACAACTTTACTCCGCAGCATCGTGCTTTTCTCTCATCTGTCATTGCTAATGAGGAACCCCGCACATTTACGGAAGCTATCAAAAATCCAGTTTGGCGTGATGCCATAGTTAAAGAACATATTGCTCTCCAAGACAATGATACTTTTACTATGACTACTCTTCCACCTGGCAAATCCGCCATTGGTTGTAAATGGGTATTTAAAATAAAATATAGACCGGATGGTACAGTTGAACGTCATAAGGCACGTCTTGTTGCTAAAGGATACACACAACAGGAGGGCATAGATTATCATGATACTTTTGCTCCTGTTGCGAAGCTAGTCACAGTCCGTATCTTATTATCCATCACAGCCATTAATAATTGGCCTCTTCATCAATTGGATGTAAATAACGCTTTTTTACAAGGCGATCTTCATGAGGACATTTACATGAAACTTCACTCCCGGATTTCAGAAAAAGGGAAATACTCGTGTTTATAAGCTTAATAAATCTCTATACGGTCTCAAGCAAGCATCTCTTCAATGGTTTGCAAAGTTTTCTACAGCCTTACTAGATGAAGGTTTTGTCCAATCTCGTGCTGATTACTCACTTTTCACCTTTCATTCCGGTACGGTTTCTATTTATGTTTTAGTTTATGTCGATGATATTATTATTACAGGTAACAATGATTTGGCTATTCAAGAGCTAAAACATAAACTTGAATCCTAGTTTTCACTAAAAGATCTTGGTCGTTTACAATATTTTCTGGGCATTGAAGTCTCTCGTTCTCCCAAAGGTATTTTTCTTTGTCAACGTAAATATATCCTTGATATTGTTAATGATTCTGGCCTTTTAGGTGCTAAAATATCCCTTTCCCCTATGGAACAACACCTTAAACTTTTGCCAACTTCAGGTGATCCTCTACCTAATCCCAGTGTTTATTGTCGTCTAATTGGTCGACTTCTCTATCTTCAAGTGACTCTCCCTGATATCACATACTCTGTGAATTATTTAAGCCAATTTATGCAGCAACCATGATCCACTCACTTGGAAGCTGCACATAGAGTAGTTCGTTACCTTAAAGGTAATGTTAGTCATGGCATCTTTCTTTCGGCAAGTAGTTCATTGTCACTTGCTGGTTATACTGACTCAGATTGGGTGGGTTGACCAACTACTCGTCGTTCCATGACAGGGTATTTCACAATGCTAGGGGATAGCCCTATCTCTTGGAAATCCAAGAAACAACCAAAAATTTCACTATCTTCGGCTGAAGCAGAGTATCGAGCGCTAGCCAAACTAACTTCTGAGATACAATGGTTACATTATTTGTTTACTGATCTTCGTGTTCCTATTCCAAAGCCTATTCCAGTCTATTGTGATAATCAGGCTGCCATTCATATCTCTGAAAATCCAGTTTTTCACGAACGGACTAAACACATCGAAATTGATTGTTATTTTGTCCTGGAAAAACTTCTATCTGGTCTTATCAAACCAAATCACATTCCATTAGCAACTCAATTAGCCGATCTCTTCACCAAACCGCTTGGAGTGGAGCATTTTAGACATCTTGTCAGCAAGTTAGGCGTTCGGCCTCATACTCCTCCCGCTCTACCTTGAGGGGGGGTATTGGATGTGTACATGTAATATACCACATATAGGACGTGTATATGTAATGTACCAAAGCTATGCCGTAACCATCAAGAGTAGGTCATCACAGAAGGAGAAAGTCTTTAGCTAGGACCGAGTATTATGCATTCATATTTGTTGTAACTAGTTGGAACTACCCTGTAATCTCGTACTTATTGTTTTAGATTAGATTGAACTCTTCTCTTATTCTTTGTATTTGTAATCATATAAATACGTATTGCAATTCAACAGAGTCTACACAATTGTGAGACCTTATATACCAGAATTTAAAATCTAAGAAATACATATAAGTAACCAAGCCATGGATGCAAATAACAATTTAAGGAGTAGCATAAGACTAGCTAGCAGAGAATGAAAAAAAGTAATCTAAACACAGATTTATGCCATAGAAAACTTTCTAAGGTGAGGGAGTCTGTCTAAAACCAACTGTCCAGCCTCGGTTAACAAGGAGTCAAGGACAGTACAACAAAGCTTTAGTAACCGGGAAAAACAGACAATGCTGATCTAGAAAACAATCTTAAAAATGCTTACCAGAACGTCATAGAGAATCACTCTCTTGTTGAATATTTGTGCGAGGTGCCTCGCTACAACTTCTCTTCTTTTGAATGGGAAAAAGGCTTTCGACAAAAGTGGAAGCCAATTTAATACAACAGTCAATTGGAATTGAAGAGGGGATCCCACTGACTTCAATTTGGGTGAACGTCTCCTTCTTCTGGTCATAAGAATAAAGATTGGAAAAGTTTGTTCCACTAACCAACCATAGATTAGATTGTATGAGTATTTGGTGCATTCCCGCACCAGTATAAAAAATCCAATTTCGGATATAGGCCCAAGAAAAAGGTAATCTGATAGTATATGCAGTCCAGTTCTCCTCAAGATTACCATAATTTGTAATTTCAGTCTTCTTCCCCTTGTTATCATACTCAGTATATTCTCTGTATACCCAAAGCTTGACAATATAAGCAGTCATTCTATAAGCTTTAGCTACGTGCCCACTCAAATGCAATCGTTCTGAACTTCTCACTACCGACATCAAATGCAACTAATACAGCATCATTATTATCCCAATTCCCACTCATAAACTTAGAGGTACCGTAATAAATAGTACCATTCACATAAACAGAACACGCCGCCAAATTACAAAGCGGGATCTCATCAATCCTTCTCCATGCATCATCTCCTATAGTCAAGACCTCGCAAACTCTATAACAATAACCTAGGTGGTCTATAACAAGACCTCGCAAACTCTATAACAAGACCTCACAAACTCTATAACATTATAGCTGATGTCCACTCGAACTGGGGGAAATTTTTTGTAAATTAAAGCCCGAGGGTGATTCGTACTTTTCCTTTTTATGTCATGTTAGTTTTTAGGGAGGTTTTCCTTCCATTATTCTTTCGCTGTGCCGAAAATTGATTTGAGTTTTGTGGAGTCTTCTTTGTAAAGAACACAGTAATACTTTGTGTTTTTTAGTGACAGGATCAAATCCAAATGCATATCCAAATTCAACAATCGTGGACAAAGAAAGAAAGTTTTTCTTGAGCAATGTCGATCTAACAGGTGGTGTTACCTCTCTTGTGCTGATGTTGTATACACAAACATCAGACATCGATCTGTCAATAAAACATATCAAACCATTCACAGGGCCAAGAATCTCATTACTTCTAAATCAATCTGTCTTCCTTACGGTGTGAGATTCTGCTTTGCTTCTATCTGTACTTAGATTTGCTGTCAGAACTAAATCATTGTAATACGGATCTCTTGGTCTAAGTGGTTTCACCAAAAGGAGAGACGTCGTTCTTTTGCATGTGCATAATGCAAATCAGCAAAGTATGAATCTTGTTCAATTAGGGATAGCCATGTTTTAGGAGGAAATGCCTAAAAGTGTGACTGAAAAGTGAAAAAATTCCAAAAGTGTGACTGAAAACGAATATCTTCCAAAAGTGTGACTGATTTTCACTAATACCCAACATACCCTTTTATAGCCCGATGTGTACATATCGGGTAAGGATGTCCACATATTTATAGTCGATGTCTACACATTATAGATGATGTCCACATACGATTGGCTTGATGTCCACATATTTATGAATAGTGTCCGATGTGTACACATCCTTACGTACACATCGGACACTATTCTGGATGTCTACATATAATGATTATGCCTAGATTCTGGATGTCTACATACAATATGTAGACATCGGATACTATTCATGGTGGGGTATCAGTGCCCGATGTGTACACATCCTTACCCCGATATGTGGACATCCTTACGCGATGTGTACACATCCCTACCCAATATGTGGACATCTGAGGACAAAATCTGGTATTTTCGTAAAAGACCGGGGCATATGTGTCCGTTGCCGGTCATGGTCACACTTTTGGAAGGATTTCAAATTTGGTCACACTTTTGGGATTTTTTCACTTTTCAGTCACACTTCTAGGTAAAATCCCCATGTTTTAGATACGCATTTGAAACGCATAAGTGACTTAACAGGTACTCGGCTTAGTATCTCACATATTATTACATCCTCATCATCAACAACAACATTACTTCTACCACTACTACTACTTTTCTCAGTATTACCATTAACTGTAGACTTGACCATTTTTTGAAATCAGACCTAAAAATTTCTCAAATATGATGGTATTCTAAGTTAGTTTAGGAGCAAAAGGAAATTTAATAGAAACACAAAAGCTTCACAAAACAATAAGAGTCAGGATTTGCAGAAGAGATGAGCTTAAACTTACAGTGTTTGCTGCAATTGATATACAGATCACCCTTATGATCTCCTCCAGTTACGCCCTAAAAGAAATTGGGGTTTTTCCACAAAAGAGAACCGGGAAGATTTCTTTCATACGGTGGAAACCGGAAAGTGATCTTTGCAAAAGGTGTGTTCCTTGGAAAATGTTATACCCGGGTCCAAAAAGAATTACCTCAGTCCTGGAGTAACTTTGTTTTTTACCCAGTGTAGCACCTTTTTTTACTCACGGTTCAGTCCAAATAATATAGTTACCGAGTTTCCACTTACTGGGAAAGCATCTTGAGAAAGTTTACGAATGAATGTCGTATATGAAACACTTAACTGATGCGAAGTTCATGTACTGTATGGTTTATGCAGTTGATGAATCATGCAATCAAAATATCAAATGCTTTCGCACTATTCTTCCTTTTCCAACAAAATCTCATCAAATTTGAGTGATAAATATTAGGAAAAATTAGGCGTAAGCCCAAAAAAAAAAAATCTCATTGTCATGCCCACAATTAATTTTAGGTACCGTGATACCCATAATTATATGAAATTATTAAAAATGTCTGCATGACTGATTATGCATCCGCATGACAGGTTATGCATCAAGGGTATAATTGGCAACGCAACTTGGATATAACATATCTAAAAATCCGCGCCTTAGAATTTTACAAATTTTATATCGTTGGAATTTTTTTTAAGAGAGCTTCCCAACGAGTACAAACAAGAATATCAAATTTTTGTTTTTTCACGAAAAAATCGGAGGTGATCATCATTTTAGGAAATTTTTTCGAAAACTTGATACATAACCATTATGCAACCACCGAAAAAAGATGCATAACACATTCTGCAGACGCATAACGAATTATGCAACCAATTTCTCCACTGCATAACAAATTATGCATTTGGATAACAAAGTTATGCATCTAAAACAAGTTATGTAACCATTGTTTTGGTTGATTTTAGTGCGTACATAAAAAAAATTAATGCATAATGCAGTATGCATCCATATTTAAGGATGCATATCAGGTTATGCATCTATTTTTTTCGATGCATAAAAGATTGTGCAACAATTTTCTCGATACATAATGCATTATGCAGTCATATTTTCGAATGCATAACAGGTTATGCATTCATTTTCACGACTACATAACATGTTATGTTGATATTATTGTAGGTGCATGACAAGTTATGCAGTCTTTGTTTTTGTTGGTTTCAATAGTAACAAAAAAGTTGCTGCATAACGTGTTATGCAACCGTTTTCTATACTGCATAACAAGTTATGCAACAACTTTTGTAGATGCATAACAGGTTATGCAACCATTTTCGTAGCTGCATAACAGGTTATTCAACAAATACCGAGAATGGTAAAGGGAAACATTAACATACATTTAAAACATATGGGAAGAAGCTATCAATTTTTGCGCAATCAAAATAAATTATTAACTCAAAATCAATGTCTACAGTATAGATGAAGATCCATCAAACAAATTAATCGTAAAAATGATGAAACTTAGGTAATCAACATACACCATACTCCATATAGCAACAACAACTCAATCTTATCGCAGCATCACCTCTGCATTACGATCCATCAACCATTGTCAACAATAACTCCATTAGCAGCACTATAGCAACTCCATTAACAAGTTAAACTTTCAATGCAGAAAATCCATAGCAACAAGACACTGGTTAGTACTTGCTGGAAATTATGCGTGGAACTATTCACTATTACACTCTCAATCAACAATCATTTTTCTGACAATTGAATACATAAGCATACCATAAAATTTTAACTATCCCTAGCTCACATTATAAACTGTTCATAATTTCTCCCTAAGATGCACACAATCTACAAAGAAATGAAACTAGCTAGAATAGAGCCAAAAATCTTTCGCCATTTTAAAATAGTATCATAACATCAAAACAAAAATAGTTCCTATTGTAGTTTTTCATTTTTAATGTATGAGCAAAAAATTACAGATTCGATGAAACCAAACCTAATGCCGTTGGAGACTATTTTTCATTTCAAATCCATCTCCAGCTCATCCCGCAAGGATGATATAGGTACGACATGAAGAGGTGCTTGTGCGAAGAGAGCCTTCCGGAAAGAACAAGTCAGTCAAATGACTACAGAAATTCGCCTCCGTTGAGCATTTGTGTATATATTAATCTAAAGAAAGCCATTGCGTCAGTTACAAATCATTGGTTTTTCAGTTCAGATAAGAAAATATGTAAAAATATCTTTTTCTAAGTTGAAAAGTGGATGCTTGAATATGATGAGAAATCAGTTGTCTAAAAGTCATGCATCGTAAAAAAAAGAATCGAAGCAGCATACCCCTAATGCCTCAGAAATAGCAAGATACACACATTCTTTCCCTATGTTGTATGTACCCACAATGACAATTTTGGCTTCCTTTTGAGACAGTCCCCGGTAACCTTCACGACAAAACCTAATACATCTTCAATTTGAGGGATCCTGAAGCAAATAATTTACACATTACTAGATAAATGACCAAAGCAGGAAAGAAATTTTATACCAACTAACAAAATCGAAAAACCCTTACTTATACTTTGCATTGTAGTAAGTTGTATCCAGGTATAGTGAGCGGATGCGCTGGTTTACGAGGAGGGGATAAGACTGTATGAATTTACAAGCTCTGAAATCTCCAGTATGTTAAACTCGTCTTCCATCCGCATGAGCAGCACCCAAACAATGATTAGCTTCTAACATCGTCACTTTGATTCCATGGATAACATACTCAGTTGCTAGTTCCAAAGGGTTTATAAATCTGCATATAGACTAGCACTTAGTCAGAACAATGAAAAAACCTTGAATACAAGAAGACACTGCAACAATAAGAATACTAACGAAGGATCATCTCCCTGTGATAATTTCAACATTAACCATTACATTCCATACCAACTCAATCAAGCCACCAGTTCCATTATAACCCATCAACAAATCCAACCAATTCAAAATCAGTAACAATTACTAAAACCCATTTCGAATCAAACCCTAGAAAGATCACTTTTCAATTCCATCTCGTCTATTATCTTCTCTGCAAACCCTAATTTTCGATCATGAAATCGAGCTTCACGATCTCTGCCTAACCCATCAAAATGACACCAGTATATACAGCATGTTCCTTTCTTCTTATCGAAATTCATCTTCATCCAATCACCACCATCTTCACAATCCAATCAGCAGTCACAGAGAAATTGGGGGATAAAACTGAGAGTAAAGAGGGATGAATAATGGGTGGAGTTAGAAGTTAGAGTTGGATATGGGAGCTGCACAATTTCAGAAACTATGGGTATGGGATTAATGTTTCTCCAAAAATAAGTGCGTGCCTATACTTTCTTGACGGTGGGTTTCTCGGTTGAAAAAAATAGAAAAATGGGTCTAGTAGTAGTTTTCACTAAATATTAACTTAATATTTCTGTGTTTATTGTGGCCCATTTATATTTTGTCTTTGGGCTTGGACGAGACAAATAAACTAGTCGTTTCAGGCACTAAGAATTAAGAACACTTGTTAATGGTGGTGTAAGAGAAATTTGTTCGGATGACAAGTTTTTTATGATGATGGGGATCATCCATCTAATTACAAAGTCAAGGCACTTATCTGAGTCAGTTTGGCTGGAGAAATCAAGAATTATACCATGTTGTTATCTCTAGGCATTTTGTGTGACAGGATCCAACTGTGGAATTAGTTCGCTCGTTTAGCTTTTCTAGCGAGAAAAAAAACCCAATTTCTTGAAGCACTCAAGGAAAACATTTGGCGAATGTTGGATTCACTGGAGGCAGGCGTCAATAGCGAAATTCGGTTTGTTGATTATTTCAACGATGTGCACTCAGTACTTTGTCACTACACACTGGACTTGGTTTCACCCAAATGATCAGTATAGCGATTGGTATGGAGGGAAAAGGTTGATCATCCAAAACTTAATAGAGTGAATGACATTGCCACATTGAATTAATATTCATAGTAGTTGTTTAGCTAATATTATTGTCCTAAAATTACAATCCTACAACGGCAAATTTGAGAATGTCAAAGTTGAGATTACTAGTGACCTGAGTTCGAAACTCGTCAGCACAAAAAATGTCAACTAAATTCTTCGTTGAATTTAGTTTTCAGTTTGTTTTAGAAACTTGGTTGATGCTTGCCTGGTGTCCTTCACTACCCTTACAACTCCCTTCACATTACACTTCGTCTTCATAAGTGACATCTTATTGTAAGAGGGGCCATAATATGGGATTCTAGGAAAGCTAGTCCCGGAGTATCTTAGGATGACAACTTATAACTACTAGATTTGTGCCCGTGCTACGCATCGGGTATTTTTCTTTTTAATTTGGTGTGTGTTGGGCTTTGCCTCGTCCAGTGGCGATGTATTTTTGATTTGGTGTGCGAAGCAAAGTCGATGTATTTTTAATGTGGAGTGCCCCCGTGGCGATGATTTGGTGTGATGTGCCGAACGAACAATTTTTTTCCTTTTAATTTAGTGTGCGCGGTGCTTCATCCCGTCCCGTGGCAATTCATTTTTGATTTGGTGAGTAGTTATTTATGTGGTTACACCCGATGCGTAGCACGCGTACAAATAATTTACAACATAGAAATAGCAAAAAAACTCATAGAAGAATTAATTGACCGGCCTGGCGGATCTATACTTACAAAAATAAGACTATAGTTGTCTCCCGCGACGGTTGAGTACATTGTCTTATTCTTAGTACCGGCTAGGATCTTCCGTCCCCTAATTGTAGAAATTGTATTCCATTTATCCCCTTTTATGTTGTAATAACATGATAGTGCGTAGCCCATGCACTATGTATCTCCCATAATTGTAGAAATTATATTCCGGATACCAAATGTGTTGTGTCTGTCACTGGAATGGATGTTCATTTTATTGCCTGTAGGTTTGAAAACAAATAAGCAACCTCCACAGTTGCTTCAGCACCATGTTTGCCATCATTAACATGTCTATATGGAGAATAGGGTGTAAACTTTTAGAAGGATAAATTCATGTTTTTTGGTGCTCCAAATGTTCTAATCAATCACAACAATCTTTCTCTTCCACAACTCTGATCCTTTCCTCCATACTCGTGTCATTAGGAGCTCCGGTTATTAAATACAAACTTCAGTGTTTTACCTGCAAACTATGCTACTATAATCATTATCCAAATCTAGATTAAAGCAAACTAAAGTTCAAAAACTCATTTTAAATCCATGGCTAGTGAATCTTACATTTTGTTTACTCATGAATAGGTGAATAATTAAACTTCCACAATATGTCAACTATACAACTTAGGATGAGTTGTCTATGAAACCTCTTTGAATGATCAAATCAACACAACAGTGCAACGTAAGCCAAAAGAACAATGAATATTTTTTTCCTTCCCTCGGCCTGAGGAACAAACCAATTCCACTAATTCAATTATATTTCGTCACCAGACAATGCAGGTGCAACTAATTAGCAATTGCATCTTCAATTTAACACTTTCATATGGTGGAAATCATCCCAATGCGCACAAAGATCTAAATTAGCAAACAAAAATTCTCATAATGGGTTTGGATTTGTAATCTTGGTAGCATCATAAATCTCTTCTGATTTTTGTTTCAAGCAAGATATCGACATTAATATGCATGTTCAAAGGCAATTCTAAACTTATAAATCTCTTACTTATACCTATCCCATCACCAGCATTCGCATAATCTACAAATAACGAAGAGTGATTCATTTAATAATAGAAGGAATCTGAAATACTTGGTAACGTAGAAAAGTTGAGTAAATTCGTCCAGCAATGTGTCCTCTATAAATTATCTAGAGAAGATATGATAATTCGCAAGAATTTAAGCCAATAGAAGAGACAATGCAGTTCAGTTGCCGGTAAACCGTCTATGTTTAGAAGTTCAAATAAAGATTTTATTAATTATCAACGGACGCAGGCTAGAAAGCACCTAGAAGGTCCATAATATTATGTGTACAGGGTAGTTACTCGCTGCGTATATTGTTGAATTCAGTGTTTCCTTAACCCAGTTTTATTAGAGGCATTGCATCATGTGCATCAACATTATATGTCGTTTCCTGTTGTAATGAAAACAAAACCGCACTGTAAACCTTTCAAGTATGGATATGCAAGACCCTTAGCTGAATCCCCTACAGGCAAAACCACTATGCATTTATCAGTGTTCTTGCCTTATGCGGTATTAGCATCTTCACGCTTAGTACTGTATGTTATCCTCTCTTTTTTTTCTCGGTTAGTTTCTTCGGATATTTGTTCGCCTTAACATATATCCATTGGTTGAGGATGAGATATGTTCAGAGGAGTTAGGCATGGCTTGAAATCCATACCGGAGGTTGAAAGCAAATTAGAATTAAAGAAGATGCATTAATTTGAGAATAAAGGTTTCACAACAAAACACGTTGGCAATAAGGTATTCATAAGAAAGGAAGATGACATGAATCATGACACAAACCTCACGCAGATGATTATTGTAATCAAACATAAAAATAGCATCAGCAGATAAAGTTACAGAAAAAACATAATTGTAGGCAACTCCAAGCTATGTATCTAGGAGAAAGGAAAACACATGCACATCCTGTAGGTGCTGCAGACGGATCCTCCTAGCTGACCAATAACTTCAAGGTTCGCCAACCCGTTCTATTTTTTTGTAGAGAAGTTCTTTTACTTTTGCAATACCGGTCGGTTCTCAATGAATACTTCAATTGAACTTAGCTAAAAACTGATATGCTCCAGTACCTTAAAAATCCCTCTGACTTGGTAAATGCAACTTGATTATGAAGATCACATACTTAAACAAAAGCGATTCTTCTTTCTTAGCCTATCCAGAATAAGCATAACTAATATAATTAATCGGACGTCAAAACAAAGGCAATAAGAATATTTAGGAGAGGAAATTATTCAGAATAGTTAGTGATACCGTTTCGTACCTCGACTTAAAGATGGTAATTGGTTAATCAATTAATTCTTCAATTATTTTTTAGATCTGGAATATACATTAGCTCCGATGAAAAACCGAAGAAAGTATTGGACACGGAACCTTGAAACGTTCAACCATTGTTCTCCTTCTTTTGCAATCAAATCCAAAAAATCAAATTATTAAGCAAACACGTCAATTCCAATGCTTAGATACAATTCTTCTTTTTCACAAACCTAACAAAATTCTTCAACTCTTCAATAGAATCAGTTCTTCAATTTTTCGAAACACATCCATTACATGAAATCAAAACATCCGAAACCCAAATTAATATGATATTGTTCTTACCTGATACAGATGTAGAAATATTTATCCTTTCGCTACAATCAGTTGTCGATGATCAACAACAGGATTTGGGAGAGGCAACAGTTAAATCACCACTTGTCTTTACTAATACGGTTTCAATATTAATAGTGTTACATGATTTCCTCAATTAACCATAACACAATTTCCTTAATTAAATGGGAAACCAAAATTAGACGATGTTTTTTTTTTTAACGTTTTGGATGTAAGTGTGTCAACGATTTCATTTTTTTATGTGAATTCCTTTTTCACGTTTTTTTTCTTCTTTTTTTATTTATTTAACTGTTTGGACGTGAGTTTTGTCCACCCTTATTAAAAAACAGTTAAGTATAGGTGTAAACACTAGAGCTGCACAAGACCCGGTGACCCGGTCAAGAACCGGAAAACCCGCATCAAAACCGTACCGGAACGGAGTAGACGGGACAGGTACCGGTTCCTAAAGTAGAGAACCGGTGTAGGCCGGGACTGGGACCGGTTCTGGGGTGGTTCCCGGCATGTCCCGGACCATATGTCCCGGTTAATTATAGGCGTAGATATCTTCTGTGATATTAGATCCTAGCCGCCCCCCCTAGGTTTAGTCTATCTAACTATAACTTCCCTTATTCACTTGCTCAATCACTCGTTCTTTCCTCCCTCCTCCTTCTTTACTCGTTCTTTCCTCCTCATCCTTCTTTCTTATGTTCTTACTTCTTAACGATCCATAACTTCATCTTCTTCGGAAAAACCACCAGAACCAAATCACATCATCACAATCACAGCGACATGGACACCTCTCCATCACGGCGACATCGACACCCCTCTATCACAGCGACCATGACCTTCTTCTTCACTTTTTCCGTGATGGGTTTCAGAAGATGGATCTTAATCCAGGGTTTCAGAACTAGGGTTTGTATCATAATCAGAAATTGAAGAAAGGGTAGTTTAATATTTTTAATTGCATGTTTATTTGAGATGGATTTAGGTTTAGCTACAGATTAATTTATTTGTCAAATTAATTTGTTACAGAAGATGAGGAATGAATTTAGGTTTCTGATGAAGAATGAATTTTGGTAAAGATTCAGATGGTGTTCTTGAAGATGATTGCTCAATTTGGGGTTTAATTTTGTTTATATCTCTATTCAATTTCTGTTTAATTATGTTTACGTCTCTATATGCAAATAATCATTCCATTGTATCTTTGGCTATGCTCAATTGAAGTATGGGTAAATATTTTGGTTGATTTTAAGGTTAATTTGTGCGTTGATTTTTTGTTTTCAATTGAAGTACTGTATCAAGTTCGGGTAAAAACCCGGTCCCGGCTAGAACCGGACCTGTATAACCGGTACGGTACAAGTCCAGGTACAGGTACAAGTACCGGTCCTCAATATGAAGACCCAGTGAACTCCAGGTACAGGTACCGGGTTCAACAGAAACCCGGACTGTACCGGCTCATGTGCAGCTCTAGTAAACACGGTGTAATTAAATAATTCATGTATTGTCTACCTACTTTTTTTCCAACACCGTTACTAACGGACAGTTAAGTATTTGATATATCCAAGTTGTAACCAAATTTTAATTATTATTACCAATAGAGTTATGCCAAGTGTCCTCACCATAGCTTCCGCATTAGAAAAGGCCTTTCTAGGCCAATAAGAAGCGAGGGTTTCATCACCGTTTAATATGAGAGATTTATTTGTCAAGGCCTTTAAGGGAGAAGATGCTAAGATTGTCGTTTTTATTTTTGGTAAACAAGATAAACCACAAGGAAACTACGGAGGCTGCAAATATTAGGTCTAGTTACATTATAACTCCCAACTTGTTTATCCAATTAGGTGTGGTGAGTCAGAATAAGTATTGGGAATATCTATTCAAATGGATGTTCATCATCCTTTGTATAATTATTTTCTTGCCAGTAGGTTCTTCTGGTTGTTATTCTTATTAACTGACGGAAATTGAATGCAGAAAACAAGACAGAATAAAGAAATAATATTAGCATTTCATTGTCTATAAATCCTAATTGAGTCTACAGAATAACACTAGTTGGATGACTTTAATAGTCTTGGAATTGAATTACTAATTTCACAAGCTGAATCTATATGTTGAATTCAGTTTCCTCCACCGACTCAGTTCATAATTTGTTTATTTAAATCTCCCAAACATCTAATTATCCCTTTTATCACTCAAGGAACACAATGAGTTCTTGATAGGTATATATTTATATAGGATCAACGTGTTTGTTCATGAAGATAATTCAATTATCATTTAGTTGACACAATATTTGTATGATAAACTGAGGATTCATAAAATAATGCCCATATAATTAGTCACCCTTATCTTTAAAACCATGTCCAAACACAACCAAAAAAATAATTCTGAGTTTTGACCTCTTTTTTAGTTCAAGGATGATAGGTGCTTTAAACTATGGTAGCGCATTTGACTCCATATCCAAAGGTTTCCTTTGATTTATGTCAGGTCAAAAATGAAAAATTAATTTTGTTATAGCATATGCTGAATTCATTACCAAACAAGAAGTTATAAGAGGAAAAGTTATCGACGTCGACCCGTTAAAAAAAAAAATAGGTCTAATGCACTTCCTACCAGAAAAACTTCAAACATAAATTTCTCTATATTATAGGCATAACTAGAAGATAACTGTGGGATCTGGTTGTTTTTTTTTTTTTTGAAGCAAGAAAGGATTTTATTAATTTTCATGAAGTATAACGTTTGCATCTTCTTGGACCTGATTTATGATGATATCAGGACTAGTAATTAACCAGACACAACTTGAACAAGAGACTCTAGCATACTTTGATAAAATGTCTGCTACCTTATTGATTTGCTTGGGTATATAGTTGCATTGCCAAGAGCTATTATTTGAGAATATTTTTTTGATGTCTAAGAGCAAGTTTCTAATTCTCCAGTCCACATTAGTTCTGTCTTTGTTTACTGCATCAGCTACAATTTGTGAATCCAATTCAAATTGAACCTTCACTAGTTGCATTTCTTGAGAAAACTTTACAAATTCTCATAGAACTCTTCCTTCCACCTTCTCTGGACTCCAAGCAGCTTCCAAGTAGATACATTTGTACCTCCAATGTGCACCTGCAAAATTTCGCACAATAAGTCCAATGCCACCAGTTTTAGTATCATAATTATATGAACCATCAACATTTATTTTAAAAGTATCAGCAGGGGGGGGTCTCCAATGCAGATTGGTTCTACACTGTTTAGGGACTTGAACAGTTGGGATTGCTGCTTTCTGTTGTAGTATCTCAATCTCCAGATTGCATCTGTAGATAATTGACTCTAGATTGATCTTTGCACCTTTAAAAATAGTATCACATCTTGCAGTCCATAAGCACCATGCTACAATTGCTATCTTGCATATATCCTCTTGTTGAATTTGGTGATTTTATAACTGATCAAACCAGTTTATGATCCATTCTGCCAAATCAGCATTATGTCCAATTTGAAGACCAAGAACAGCAAACCACACAGCTTTAGAGATGTTGCAGTGTAGAATACTATGGGAGGTAGTTTCAGGTGACTGAGAGCATATTGGACAATCATAGTTACCATCTTGGATCATATAGTGAAGTTTATCTCTGGTTTGCAGGATGTCTTGAATACATTTCCAGAGAAATTGAGTTATTCTAGGCAAAGAAAGGAAGTCTCCATAGTCTTTTAAAAACACTACGCATTCTTTGATCAACTGACTGCCCATTGTTTTGTTCTTCAACCATTTTCCTGTAGGCAGATTTTACAGTGAAAACACCATTTTTTTCTAGAGTCCAGATCAGTCTGTCCATATGATGAGGATGAATTGATAAATTAAGGATTAGCCTTGTTGTAGGAGCTTCAAAGAGATGAAATATAAGAGAATGATTCCACCCTCCTGAGCTTGAAAATAATTGATGCACATAGGAATAATTTTGATGATCAGTAACACCAAGTCTTGGGGTTGGAGGATCTTGCATGTCTGGGATCCATCTATAGCTCCAGATTAAAAAAATTTGACCATTTCCAAGACTCCAACAGCTGTAATTATTTATAAACATGAACTCTGAACTGATGCTCCTCCAAGACCAAGTTGAATTTGGGTTTTCTTTAATATTGAATACCTTACCATCAGACAAATATTTAGCTTTAAGAGACAGTGCACATATGGAAGAATCATATGTACATAATTTTCAGGCTGACTTTGCTAGTAAAGCTCTGTTGAATAACTTAAGATCCCTAAAGCCTAGCCCCCCTTCCTCTTTAGGTTTACTCACTTTATTCCAAGAGATATGAGGCTTACCCTTATTGGTCTTCTTTTTCCTCCAAAACTTTTGTTGAGTTGAGTTCAAACTGTTTATAGTAGTATCTGGTAGCTTGAAACTGCTCATATGATACACAGGAAGAGCATTAGCCACATTCCTGATCATAAGCTGATCCGCACTTTCGAAATATTAATGGAAGCCCATTTAGAGAGTCTAATTTCCATTTTTTTCTTGAAGATTAGAGAATGGGATTTTCTTATTTCTTCCCACAAAAAAAGGCAAGCCTAAGTATTTTTCCTCATTGATGTTTAGTTGCCTGACTTGGAGGATTCCACTGATAGTTTGAGCACTTGATGGACTAGTATTTTTACTGAAAAAAATTGCAGATTTGTGAAAGTTAATAAGGTAACCAGAACAAGAGCTGAAATCATCTATCACTTGTAATAATCTGTTTGTTTGAACAAGATTTGCCTTGCAGAATAGAAGGCAATCATCTGCAAACAAGAGATGATTTATTTTTAGAGCAGACCTTGATATCTTCATTCCTGTTAGCTGCCTAGTGTTTTCCAGATGATGCAACTGCCTAGAAAAATCCTCCATAGCTAAGATGAATAAGTAGGGAGACAGGGGGTCTCCTTGCCTGATTCCCCTTGAAGGATTATAAGAAGCAGTAGGTGATCCATTAAGCATAATCTCTATTGTTGTGGTGCTGATATATTGATGGATGAGATGACAAAATTTAGCACAAAAACCAAACTGTTTGAGAACTCCATCTAAAAAAGTCCATTCTAGCCTATCAAAAGCTTTAGACATGTCCATTTTTAGAGCTAGATGACCAGCTATACCTCCTTTTCTTTTCATGGCTTTAACAAGTTCTTGAACAAGACATATATTTTCAGAGATAAGCCTTCCTGGAACATAAGCTGACTGCATTGGAGAAATTATATTCACCATGTGTTTCTTAAGTCTAAGAGCTATGATCTTTGATATAATCTTGTATATGGTGTTGCAAAGGGCAATGGGTCTGTAGTCTTCAGGTTTGCTAGCTCTAATGCATTTAGGGATAAGATTAATCCTTGTATTGTTGATCTTTTTCAGTAAGTACCCTGAAGTAAAGAAAGCTTTAATCATCTTGCAAACATCATCTTTCACTACATGCCATTGGGTTTGATAGAAACCAGGTGGAAAACCATCAAGGCCTGGACTGGTCCATGGTTGCATTTGCATCAGAGCTTCATATATTTCAGCATCATTTGGAGTTTTAATTAACTTTTCATTATCTTGTTCTGTAATGCAGGAAGGAATGTGTTGCAGAAAATGAAAAGAATCACCAGGATGAGAAGTAGTGCTGATTTTCTTGAAGTGAGTTAGCAAAATATTTTCCATAGAACTTCTATCTTGGCACCATTAACCATTTGGTGCTAGGAGAGAATCTATTTTATTTCTTGCTCTTCTATAGTTAACTCTTATATGGAAATATTTGGAATTCCTATCCATTTCATTGTAAAACTGATCTCTTGACTTTTGCTTGTTTGAGCTAGCTTGAATTTCATTAAGATTATCAATCTCAATTTCCAATCTTTTAACCTTTTCTGTGTTACTACCTTGAACATCAGCAGCTTGGAGTTGTTGCAGGTCTTGTTGAAGTAAAGAAATTTTTGCTTGAGTATTACCAAAAGTTTCCTTACTCCATTTAGAAAGAAAGAATCTTGTATTTGAGAGCTTGTCAGAAACTAGGAAAGCAGCAGAACCTGTAAGGTTAGTTTTCCAAGCAGACAAGATTTCATGTTTACAAGAGTCATTTTTTAACCAATGTTCAAAGAATTTCCAACATTTTCCAGTAATGCTAGACTTTTCATACATAGAAAAAAGTAAGGGAGCATGATCAGAACCTTTAATGGGTAAATGGAATAGAGTAGCATTAGGATAAGATAGTAACCACTCACTGTTAACTAGAGATCCAAGTCTAGACTTAATTTTACCTGTGCCATGGTTATTGCTAGTCCATGTGTAAATATTACCTCTATAACCTAAATCATGGAGATCAGAGTCTTTAATGAGATCTAGAATTTCAGAAGAAGTAGGTTCAGTATTGGTATTTATCTCATTATCACTCATGGTAATGTTTAAGTCTTCTAAAAGAACCCAAGGAATGTTGACAGATTTACTTAAGTTGTGAATGTAGTTCTATTGATCAGTTTGCTCATTTTTATAGGGAGTACCATAAACACAAGAGAGAAACCATTCTCCTTTGGAGGGATCATTCTTGACTAAAGCATGAATCATATTGGAAGAAGTGTTTAGAATATCTAGGGAGAAACCATCATTCCACAGTAAGATAATTCCACCTACTTGCCCAACAGAAGGGACATATCATTTATTGGGCATCTGAAGGAATTGAGTAATATTAAGGATTCTATCATCATTTATCTTAGTTTCAGACAGAAAGATGATATCAGGAGAATGAGTATTATTTATGAGCAACAAATGATCTTTAGTGTCTTTTCCTAAGATACCATGGCAGTTCCAACCTAAGATTTTCATTGCAATATAAGTGTAAGGAAAAATTAACCTGATACTCAAGTTAGAAGCAGAAAAAATTAAAGATAAAAAATATAAAGAGAGAGTTTTAGAAGGAGTTACCAGATTGTTAGGAGCCTCATTCATCTCATAGGAATGCTCTCCTGATCTTACTTCTCATTCTTCTATGAGATCATGCTCCATTTCATCCTGATTATTAGCAGATTGAGTAGTACCAGTATTATCTTCCACAACACTATCTGAAAGGTTGTCAGTTCTGGATCTTTTGTTATTTCTTGGCTCTTCCTCCTCAGTGTGCTTAAGATCTTTAGCTTCATCCTCCATTATTTTTTTACTAGCCTCACAAATTCTTTCTAAGAGGAGATCAAAATCATCACAGATTTCTACTTCATAGGCAGCAGCAAGCTCATGGAAGTAGTTAATATATTCTTCATTGGTAAATCTTCTTAGCATCAAGTCATGAGCCACATTAGGACAGTTTTCTTCATCATGGTCTATTACATAACAATCTGGGCACAGATTGTGAGGTTTTCTTTCCTAATGAAATCTTATCCAGGTAACTCCTCCAGCAGCAGTGTACCACCATCCTCCCCTATGGAGAGGTTTAGAGATGTCAATCTTGATTATTGCATTAATCTGAGAACTAAAAGAAGGTTTGCAGTCTTCTGGGTCTGTAGAAATTTTTGAGCCTAGTTCTTCAATAGCTTCACTATCTATCTCAACAGAATGATGTTCAGGCAGGAGGTTTTTGAATTGAATGTCCCATTCTTGATATTTGAAAACCAGATCTTTGGTGGGGACAGCAGGATCATATTTTTGAAGGTTGAGATGACTTTTATTGACATTCCATGGCCCCTTTGTCAGTACATTGTTCATAGATTCTTCAGTGAAGAACTTGAATAAGAATAAGTTCCTATCAACAGCTCGGACATCCTTAACTCTGAATCTATTCCATAAGAGAATAACACCTTTCCTCACAGTATCAGTTTCAATCGGATCTTTGGAGAACAACTTCCCAATCAGAGTAGTAGCCCATTCATCTTTGGCTTTGGTAATGGCTGACTTTGAACCAACAATTTTCCTAAAATTTCTAGCTGCAATATCCCTAATCTGGGTATTTTGCATCTTACCGGTAATTGCAGAGATTTGATTATTAGAAGAGGAAGCCATATATAGTTTTCCGAGGAAAAATTATAGGGTTGGGTTGAGGACTATGAAAGAGTTCTTTGAGGATATAAATATCGTTTCTACTAGAGGTGGAAGTAAAGATCGGATTATTTTCTTTCTCTAAATAGACCAAGGAGATAATTATCATATTGCCAGGATAATGGATACGCAATATGTTTTTGAATAGAGAAAATTTCGCCTCAAGACTAGCAATCCAGCTGTTACAAATTTTCAAAGAGGGAAAGTTCTGAAATTTGAATTTTGAAAAAAATGGATCTTGAACAAGGTATTGAATCGATTCAGAAATTTTCCTGTAGTTGGATATGTTGTTTAAATCATAAACATGATACGAGAGATAATACTGGTACATACTGTAATTTTCCATCTTTAAAGAGATGTTTGGCAATACTGCTTCGTACTGAATTGGAGAAAATTGGCTTCTTGTTCTCGAAATAATCAGAGGAAGAAGGAGAATAGTTGAGACTAGAGTCCAATAATGGATGTTTCACATGAAGTTGATGAATATGTGAGGCCCTGAAAAAATTAAGACTCCATTAGAATGAAAGAAAAAAAATCAGAAGAAGAAGATAAAAGACCGGAGGAGATATACACCTCCCAGGAATTTAAATCAAATGATAACAAAAGGACCATAAAAAACAGAAAATTAAAGAAGAAGATAAGATTAACGCTGGAAAACTTAAGAACACATTGAAATCAATCACAGAAAAAATCAGATAAACAAAATCAAAAACAAAAACCCATCCGTTTTTAGCCCCAATAATAGGATTCTAAAAATTTGTTACAAATTGAGGCCTAATCCCTATAGCTAGCAAAATGCTATCTATACCATTATCAAAATCATCTAACCAGATTTTCATGAAGTCAATTGAATACGGAAACCATTGCTATCTATCAAGAGATTCAAGACCCAAATTCGTGGGATCTGGTTGTTTGATTTGGCTTTTACAGTGTAATTTTAATTGACAGATTTTATGTTAAGTATGGATTCTTTATTTATTGATGAAACTACAGTTTATCGTATTATGCATATACAACTCTTTGAAGTTTCGAAACCCTTTCAGTGAATCTTTGAAGCTTGTGCGCTGCCTTTTAGACTGTGAGCTGGTCTTGCCTACCTCTTAGACTGTGGGCTGGTCTTGCCTAATTGCATTTGTGATGAGGAGAACACTTCTTAACATTGCAAACAAGAAGGAAATCTGGAATAATTTTTTTAACTAGAGCAGAATTTCATACTGTGCACAATGATGGAAACAATACAGAAAGAATATTGAGTTCTAAGCTTACAGAATCTCATACTGCGCAACACTAAAATTTCATAAAAGATTTACTTAGGAGGAGTCAAATTCCACCAAGAATATATGTATCTGACAATTAGTGAGACACAAGCTTAGACTTTACTTAGTAGTCAAACCCAATTGGCTTCTTTGTGGTTTATGGCATCTTCTTATCCCTAATCCAAAAGATTTGGCAGGTCAATACTAGCTTTTCCATTTCATCAAGTATTAATTCCTAGACAGGGTTTCCATCACAACTGGTACTTCTTAGTTCTTAGTAAGACATGTAACCAACCATTTATATATGCTTATGCAAGTCACTTTTATTAGCCGTTGATACTGACAAAGGATCAAATTATGTCAATGACACTCATGCATATGCTCGCTATAAAGTTGTTCCTAAAGAATGTGGTTGTGCAAATTTCAACTTTATGCCATAATCAGAGCAACGTTGAAATCATTTTAAGCACAAGTCCATTCCAAATTTCTACTATATATAGAGAGTTTTCGAACTGAATGTTGGCATCATCACAAATAAGAAGAAGGTGAGTAACTTGGAAGGAAAGTGGTCTTTCATGAAGATACAGAACCATGTTTAGTAGCCAAGGATGAGTTGCCTATGTCCTCCTAGGAGATCCGACGTGTATATACATGAATGTGTGTGTGCCATGGAATCCCTCATGTGGTTCATAGCAAGTCTCCCTGGCTAGCTTGACTGGTTCTTGTCTATCATGTTTGACCTCGTTTCCTTCATTTAATAATGGAACCGGCCTTATATCAGCTCAAATCAAAATTGGAAATCGATAGGCTTCGCACGAAATAATGTCAATTCAGGCAAGTTGCCACAGATATCAATCCGTACTGACATTTTGTAGCTTGTACAAGCTGTAGCACTATTTCCAAAATCTTTACCTTAGTTACTAACTTTTTATAGTTGAAGGGCACAGTTTTTCTACTCCGGTAAAAACACAAAAGCTCTTCGAATCAACATTCAATACAATGGAACTCATTACAGCAGAGCTAACTCAAGCTAAATCTAGCTTATAATCATAAAACAATGTGCACTTGCTGCCCTGTCCATTGGGCTTCTAAGCCTTTTCAAGCCCAAACTTTCCTCCTACCCTAATCTTGCTTTCTTGCTACCCCTAACAACAACAGTTTGCTTCCCCTTAGTCTAGTTTTTAGCTTCGCCACTGCTGACGGGTACAACCGCCCCTACTAGCCCTTGCAAAGAACACTTAGTTGGGGATACTGAATAAAATTATATTATTTAGAAGTAAAATGAAAAATCTCTTATCCATATATATCTTTGTAATGGCTAAACTGTCCTTATACTTGTTAAAAAAAAAATTAGAACTTTAATCTTTTCACTTTTTTCCCGCAGAATCTGTTGGAAAACAATTACTAAAAATTAATTTTTAAGGTTTTAATAAAATTATAATTTATTGGTCTGGGGAGCTCATCCGTTTCGTCAAATCTATCACTTCATTATAAAGGAGCTAAGTATATTAATAACTTTTGCTTATTTGATTTTTTCATTGTTTTTGATTATTGCACCCAACAGAATCGACATGGTAAGGTGAACAATAACGTGTTAATTCTAGACATTCGGCATGGAAATGAAAACCTTGCTCACTGTTATAGCCTTTTTTTAGAAAAATCACGATTGAGTCTACCGACCATGTCCAAATTTTTAATGCTGCAATCGGTATGGTCAACTTTTTCCAGTGTCGACAGCAAATGGTCGACATTGTTTATGTAGGTGACTGTTATCGATAGAGAACGCCATCAACTTTCAGCATGGTATTCA
Source organism: Papaver bracteatum (assembly GCA_023529315.1). Lineage (NCBI taxonomy): Eukaryota > Viridiplantae > Streptophyta > Magnoliopsida > Ranunculales > Papaveraceae > Papaver > Papaver bracteatum. The sequence continues at coordinate 64,363 of JAJJWX010003040.1, forward strand.
ACTAATATATAGTGTCCACTGTATATCGTCGGTATGGTATTCATCAATTATCCATACCGTTGATGGGGTTCTTACAATATAAATATATATACGGGCCGTGAGTTATAACCTCAAAGATGTCACTATCCATCTACAAAAAAACACATCAAAACAAAAGTAACACAAAAACCCCAACTACCATCACCGACCACCAACATTACCATCACCAACCATCACCACAACCACAACCACAACCATCACCAACCACCGCCACCATATTCACCATCAATATATACCAGCACTACCATCACCAACCACCACCACCATATCCACCATCAACTACCACTACTAGCAACCAACACCACATCATCCACCAAATACTAGCACTACCATCACTATAAAAAGCATCACCACCAACCAACACCACCACTAACCAGAAATAGTACCACCAAAATTTGGTTTCATCATAAACTTACTGTTTCATCATTAAAATCTTCGGTTTCATGATAAAAAAAAATAGGCAAAAATAAGATGAAACCAAATTAGGTTTCATCATAGAATTTGAACCAATTTTGGTTTCATCATAGAATTTGATGAAACCAATTTCATTTAGGGTTTTTGTATCAATTTTTTTAAAATTTGGGGTTTTTGTATCAATTTTGTTTAATATAGAGTTTTAATGGATCCCAACATTTGAATGGAGCTTTTGTACTCCAAATTTGGTCACCTTGGTGTTTTACTACTAGGTTTGATAAATATATAAATGAAAATAGAAATAAAAATAATAGAAATAAAAGATACATATTTTATAATAATTTAATACCATTTGAAAAGGATTTCTTGAACCTTTTATTGTTTTGAAATACTCCTTAACAAAATACCCATAATATATTCCCCAGTTATGGTTTCTATAAAAGAAATACCGAGTCTAATGACCGTATATTTTACAAGAACTTTGCAATTCCCTACTGGCCTTTCTAGATAACAATTGCCATATAATTAGCAGGGAGCAAAACAATCATACCCGCGGATTTTACCTAGTCCAATCCGAATCCAAATTTTAGCGGGTGAATATCCGACCCTTACTTTGGTGTATTGGGTCGGTTAGGCTTCTAATCCCTGCTATTTCACGTGTTGAATGCGGGTGGTAGATCACCCATCCGTTGGACGTCCCAAATGGAAGTTTTGGTATTATACAAAAATATGAAGAATATTATAGGAAAATGCAAGGTATCCTATATATATATATATATATATATATATATATAGTTCCTTAATGTTATTCAAAATTTATCTTTAAGTTAGGTGTTGAGAGGAAGAGACATAATACTATGTTCGAAATGCTTGTTTTAATTATAATATACCTTTTGAGGGTGGGTTTGTTTTAATTCGAATAATTTTTGCTTTAAAGAGATATATAATGCATTATTACTTAAGAGTCGCAAACTTTGCAAAATCCAATAGTTGTATTTAAGATATTATTGGATATTAAAGCACTTTCTTAAATTATGTCCCAATCAAAATTTTCAATGTTGTATTTTGTCCATAAGGGAATTGTGTTGATTTTGACGTTCCAGGAGTAGTCTTAAATCTGTGCTCTAATATATTAGTTGACTAGAGAAGTATATTCTAGCAATCTATTTACGAGTGGCTTTTCACTGAGAGTAAGCTAGTTTTTTTTCTAGTATATTTCGAAATTCGCCAATCTACCCTGATAGTTCTTGAAAATAGCCTAAGATTATATTACAAGTGCACAATATCTATAACATAGATATGCCAAATACAGGTAGATCCCACAGGGAGTTGTTACAATGATGCTAAACGTATAAGTTCTACTAATACTAATCTAAACAACGGGTATCAAAAGGAGGTTTTTCGGTGCGACAAGTTTTTAATGATTTTGCTAAAGAAACGAAATTAATAAGCAATTAAAAGACACTAGGGAAGTCGAATCCACCGTTTAACCTACACTAGATGCATGATTCAATTATTAAAGTTATCCTTGTCCTAACAAGAGATAACGGTGGAGATTCCAGTCTGAAATGGATAGTTCAATTCGGAAATAAGGTATCCCTCCGAAGTATTAACTATCTGATTAAAGCACAACTAATCAAAGGATCGAACATCACTCAGTTAAGTATGAGTTGCAACACAATCAACATAGAAGTATTCTAACTACAATGGATGCATGACATACACTGTGAGACTAAAATGATGTAGTGCTCAGATTAAGTCTATCCTAAATCAATAAAGCACAACAAGAACAATATAAGAACATGAAACTAGCAATATATTAATGGCTTCATATAAACCCTAGTTTATCAAATTAGAACATGGTGAAATAATTCTGAAAACAAACCTAAGCTACTACTTGGTGCACCGGCTAATCCGGGCATTCCTTTTACATCATAATCAATTTTCTATTTATACACAAAATCCCCAATTGGATTTCAACTCAATAATAAATCTCCACCCACTCACCATAATTGCTTCTCTACCATTTTTTTTCTTCAATTATTCTCTGCAACTTCATTAATTTTATGTTCCTCCAGTTGTTTATAGATAACCCTAAATATCTCTCTCTCAAACCTAGCTTCTGGGTTTACTGTTTTTATTAAGAAAGATGATAAGGTTGAGAGAGATATAAATTAGAGGTTTAATTGTGTTTATGATGGTGGTGGTTGCGTGATATATATGTAGGGACAATGGATTAATGGTTGATGGTATTTGAGTACATGAGGAGTAAATAGAGAAGTAAGAAATGGTGGTTTCTTTTCTGGTCGTGAGGTGAAGTTGTGGGTGAAAGAAAAGGTGCACTCGGGTGTTAGGAAGTTGCATCAGATTTTTGTTGCACCAAATGTGAAAATCGGTAATAGGCTTCTTGACTCTTCTAATCCCACTGCTTCGTTTAAATCTTGTAATCCGCGTGCAGAGTGAGAGCAAACGGATTGCAACAACAATCTGCGCGATATTTACTTTACGTTCTTCACTGCCTTTTAGTGTGGTTCTTGCTTTCTGCCTTTGACCACCAACTTGCTTCTCCTTTTGCTTCTATAAAGCCTCCAAGCTTTATTTACTACATTAAATCACAAAATTAAATTAGTAAAAGTAGTTATAGAACGCGTAATTGGGGGATATCAAAACTAATTGGGGGATATACCTAAAGGACAAAAACGGTGTCCCAATAGCAATTTTGGGTGACCCCCTATGTAATAATTTTTTTAATTCCTAATCTATCCCTTACTAATCCTAATTAGTGATTAATTTTAATTAGTAAATTCTTAAGTATTGGGGGATATATTAGTTAGATTTTTTATTTTAATTTGTGTGAGTGAGTAGTAGAAGGAGGGAAAAAAAATTAAATGGAATTTTTTTTTTTTGAAAATGGAAGATGATTGTGATGAGAGAATTGCTACTAAGAGGTTGAAAATTTGATTTTTTTTCTTTGAATCCACCATTGTTGCAGCTGAAAAAGCTCGGTGCCGTCATGGTATTCAACCAAAAAACCATGCCGGCATTTGTCGGAAATTTTCAAAAATTGTTTGCCACTATCCGTGATCTTCAAAACATTTTTTTTTTGTTTTAATCAGTCCACTGCCGGCATAGTCTGTAAATTTTCGATCATGCCGATACTACTTCCGGCATGGTATTTAACCCAAATTTCTATGCCGGTACAGGATGAAAAGTATCCAGAAAGTTTTTTTTTTTCACTTGACTACCGGCATTGATAGGGAGTTCTAGAGCATTCCGGCACTTGACTACCGGCATGGTCTTCATCAATTCCGTCATGTTATTCAACACTTCCGTTATGCATTTTTTCTGGTTTTTTTTCCTAGTTTTTTCTGATTTTTTTCACTTGACTACCGACATTGATAGGAAGCTCTCGAGCATGCCGGCACTTGACTACCGGCATGGTCTTCATCAATTCCGGCATGGTCTTCATCACTTCCGTTATGAATTTTTTCTGGTTTTTTTTTCCTGGTTTTTTTCTCTTGACTACCGGCATTGATAGGAAGTTCTCGAGCATGCCGGAACTTGAATATCGGCATGGTCTTCATCAATTCCGGCATGGTATTCATCACTTTCATCATGATCTTCATTACTTCCGAATTAAGAAGAAAAAAAATCGTTTCCAAAGTGAGGAGCCAGCGAGAATTTGATAGGGAGTGGGGAGAGTTTATAATTTGAAAGGGAATGGGGTATATTTGGGTGTGGGGAGAGTTTAGAATTTGAAAGAGATTAATAAGAGGTGGAGATGGAAATGGGGGATATGATTTTGTTTTTTGTTTTTTGATTTTTTGTTTTTTAATTTTTATTTTGAAGGAAGGATAATTTAGTACTTTCATACCAAATGGTCACCCCTTAGCGGAAATCATGGGTTGGGGGAAGTAATTCATATCCCCCATTAATAAATGTATCCCCCAGTTGCGCATTCTAATTATACTTGAAAACAATGAAACTACATAATTTGGATAAAATAAGAGTTTAAAGCACAAAAGATGAGATAAATGCCAGTAAAAAGATATAAAATTATGCAATATTAGGCACTCATCATACCCGCATACACTCGGTTCATCTGCTCACCAACGGGTATCAAACCCGTCGGGTAATGGACTGGACATGTGTGCATTTCAAAAACCAATTCTTGAACAATATGTATAGAGTTTTTCTATTATCTCTTCCACAATCAATATGTTTAGACAAAAAAGTCCGCGAACCTGATTGTGTAGAAAAATTCTTGGATAATTCAAAAATCAATATCCAAGTTCAATCTATTTGTATCCAACTAAAGAGGATCTGATATCCGACAAGTATAAAAAAAATTAACTATCTTTCATGATACGAACCCTACAAGAACGAGTCTCGTAATTCATGACAATTAATAAGGACTGAAACTACTTAGATTGAATACATACTACTTGTGATATTACTATTATAAAAATAAAACAATATAATGCGAAAAAGGAAAAACACAAGACACCAGAATTTTTATTAACAAGGAAAACTACACTGGCAGAAAAACCCCGGGAACTCGCCAGATTTGAACACCAAGCTATGTTAAGCGGCTACAGACTCTAGCTTACTATCAGAATTTTTACTAGAATGCAGTAGAAACTGAATTAACCCTCCAAGCAATTCATATACAGTCGTTCTCTTTACGTCTCTTGAACATCTCAAGGATATATGCAATTGATTTGGTTAGATGGCGTCCTTTACATCCTCAGAGTAGCTTCAATATAAGTGAAGGATTTTGATACCAATCTTTCTTAGTTCATTTAGATCAAGGCTTGGGAGTCTGATTGCAGTAGAAAAATCTAGCTAACCTCACTAATTCGGAAAACTTACACTCAGTTAGCTGAGAAGCTTGAATTACTACTAACTACCTCTCAAGAATAATCTTAAGTCGACCAACAAGTCTGAGATAACAATACTCGTGGGTTCGACCGAGGAGTGATCTAACAATATCCATTTGTCAATTTTAATGACAAAACTTTCATTACATATGTATTCAACATGAATAAACCTTTCAACTCAAAATACACCATGCTTGATTTTCTTGAATTCTTTGTTCTTCAAGTTTTTCAGTGGTTCTACAAATGATCGTTTCAGCACCTTTGTTGTTGAAGATCCGAAACGATAACATCTTATGAGTTAGAGTTTTTCCAATGATAAAATCTCTCAACTCAAACGGTTGTTATACCAACATATAATATTGTTTCCTTCCTCAAAGTTCAATTTCACCACAACTTTGAAGCAATACTACGATGATATGTTCTCTCGCTTAGTCATTACTTATGTATTTTTCATAATAGGTAAAACCTATAGTTTATAATCCACTCCCTCTTACATAATGATCCTAAAAGCCATATGTTATAGTAGGATACTACTAAATAATTCTCCATCTTTTTTTCAACAAAATTGGCAAAGGTGAAAAACAAGAAATCGTAATAAATTATACAAAAGAGTTATCAAGACTAGAGATAATATGCCATTTTTTTATTTAAACGATTTCATTAAGTAAACTTAGCGTATTCATCAAGGAGATACAAGAATCTCCTATAATTCCACAACCGCACTCCCCACAAAGATATATCGATTAAGAAAAAGTTCAAATTGAATTCTCCCCCATTTGATGTCATTCCCAAAAAACAACATGAGTGACCTTTCTCTAGCAACAAGATAATTATTTTCTCGGACATTAACAAATATACTCGCCATAACAAAATAATTTTATGCAAAAGCACGTCCATCTCACCTAAAGGAGAGATAGACGTGCTTTTTGCATGTGCATAATGCAAATCAGCAAAGTGTGAACCATGTTCAATTAGGGATAGCCATGTTTTAGATACGCATTTGAAACGCATAAGTGACTTAACAGGTAATCGGCTAATTATCTCACATTTTATTACATCCTCATCATCAACAACAATATTATTTCTACCACTGTTTCTTTTACGACATTCGGGTCCTCATCATTAATAATGCGTTGGCAGTATTATTTCTACCACCGTGGTTTATGCAGTCGATGAATCATGCAATTAAATGCGTTGGCAGAATTCTTCCTTTTCCAACAAAATCTCATTGAATTTGAGTGATAAATATTGAACGATCTTTTGGGGACTACCCAATAAATGTGGGGGGCTACCCAGTGATACAAATGTCCACCCTACATTATAAGGGGTGTCCTAAAATGTGGAAATGACTAACCTACCCTTAACATATATATATATATATATATATATATATATATATATTATCACCTCCTCCTATCACCACCACCTATATATATAACCACCTCCTCCCATCACCCCTGCCGCGCACCACCACCGACCACCTTGAACCACCACCACAACCACCTCTATATATAGCTTAATTTAAATCATTAACAAAATCAAAATCAAAATTATAACAAACCCATTACTTGTCATTCGTTTTTGGTTGCAAAAATGAGAAGTAATCATTAAAATGAGTTGAAAATGTAAGTTGCAGAGAGAAGTTCGGCTAGGAATTATGTGAAAAACTTTGTCGAACTAGCCGAACTCAACTTTTAATGGAGGTTTTTCTTTTTTCCAGAGAAAAGTTCGGTTACGTCACAAAAAATTCGGTTACGTCGTAAAAAGTTCGGTTACGTCATAAAAAGTTCGGTTACGTCGCAAAAAATTGGGTTTCGTTGCAAAAAGTTCGGTTATGTTGCAAAAAATATTCGGTTACGTCAAAAAAAGTTCGATTACGTCGCAAAAAAAATCGGTAACACCGCAATTTTTTCTCCTAACCGAACTTTACTCTGAAAACCCTACATATTGAGTTCTGTTACGTCGCAATTTTTTTCTCCTAACCGGACTTTTCTATGAAAACCTATATATTGAGTTCGGTTACGTCGCAACTTTTAAAAAAAAAAATTCTCAGCCGAAATTTATTTCGGTTACGTCGTAAAAAAAAATTCCTAACCGAACTTTTCTATGAAACAAAAAACTCCATCAAAGATGAGTTCGGCTACCTGTGTTTTTAGAAAGATTAACCGAACTACACTTGCAGATAAGTTCGGTAACTTGTTCTTCAAATGTTGTAGCCGAACTTTGTTAACCAGACGGAAATCAATTTGTAAATTGTTCATTTTTGAAATATCCATGAGTACCCAAACTATTATACTCTTGTTGTGGCTCTTAAAGAAAAATATCTAAGGTATCATAACATGAATCACTCATATCATAATTACTAAACTCAAAAATAGATTTTTGGGTTCACCCATCTTCTTCTTCCTATTTCCTTCTTCTTCTTCTTATCTCTCAAAAAAAATGTTAAAAACAAAACAATCCAACTTATAAAACACTAATCACTAATCACTAACTACAGTAGAACTTCGATAAATTAATTACTTCGCTAAAATAATAAAATTCTCTGGTCCCAACTAGGCTTGGATAGGCTAAATTTTAACTCGATAAATTAATAACTTCGCTAAAATAATAATTTTCTTTGGTCCCAACGCTATTAATTTATCGAAGTTTTACTGTAAGTTTATCATCAAGGGTAAAGTGGGTATAATTTTTTTTATAAGCGGTGACCAAATATTACTTCTAATATCCTCCCCAAAAACTTATGGGTAGTCCCCACATTTATTGGGTAGTCCCCAAAAGATGGTTCTAAATATTAATTTATCATTTTTTGTGTTTGTTGTGGCCCACTAATGTTTTGTTTCTGGGCTTGGACGAGACACATAAACTAGTCCTTTCAGGCACTAAGAACTAAGAAGTAAGAACACTTGTTAATGGTGGTGTAAGAGAAATTTGTTCTGATGACAAGTAATTTATGATGATACCTTAAGGATGACGGATATCATCCATCTAATTACAAAGTCATGGAACTTAACTGAGTCTGTTTGGCAGGAGAAATCAAGAATTGTATTATGGTGTTATTCCTAGGAATTTTGTATGTTGGGATGCAACGGTGCCATCGAGAAAAACAACCCAATTTCTTGAAACACCCAAAGAAAACATTTGGCTTGTTCATTATTTCAACCATGTGCATTTACTAGAGGTAGGCGCCAATAGAAAAATTCGGTTTGTTCATTATTTCAACCATGTGCATTTAGTACTATGTTACTACATATTGGACTTGGTTTTACCAAAATGACTAGCACTACAAAATAATTAGCTTCTAGGGACGGCTGTTTTTTCAAAGGGAAAATTAGGCTAAGGCCCAACCCATGGATAACCCATAATGTGAGACCCTTAATTAAAAGAAGTTTAAATCTAGGCCCCAAATTATTAAAAGACCTTGATATCCTTATGCATATGGTCAAGCCCATAATTAAATAAAATTTAAATTTAGGCCCCAAATTATTAAAATATTATGTGATGATGTTCCAACCACCGCCAACCACCTCCGACCACCACATCCACCGCCAACCACCTCCGACCACCACCGCCGGCAACCACCTCCGACCACCACCGACAACCACCTCCAACCATCGCCAACCACCACCTCCGACCACCACCAACCACCATAGCCACCGCCAACCACTGCCGGCAACCACCTCCGACCACCACCGCCACCGACCACCACCAACCACCACCGCCAACCACCGCCGCCGATAACCACCACCGTCGACCGACCACCGCTCACCACCACCTCCGGCCACATTGATATTGCAAGTGTAACCGGAAGTTACACATGTATAAAAATTACACATTCATGTTGTGTATTCAATAGTGTGTAACTTAAAGTTACACATCCATATGACATGTGTAATAAGAAGTTACACATACATATGACAAGTGTATCCACAAGTTACACATGCATATGGCATGTGTAGTCAACAGTTACACAACAAAAAAAAATATACAAAAAATACATCTATCGCATTAATATTGATTTACAATAATAACTCTGTTTACCAGCTATAGTAATCGGTTGTTACTGAACGCAATAAATGAGTTAAAACACTAGAGATAAGCCACTGAAACCTATACTAGAAGTTTTGTCTTTCTTTCTTGTCTTCCTCATTCCAAAATGCTTGCATATCTGCAACGAAATATGGATTAGGTTGGATGAATAAAAAGCAAAAAAAAAAAAAATTATAGGAGAGTTGTAAGGCAAAATTATAGAACAAAGATCATAGATAAGACACATGATAACCCATCTTAGCATGTGTAACTTGGAGTTACACATGCATCTATCATGTGTAATTGGCAGTTACACATGCATATAATATGTGTAACTGAAAATATAGCATACCTTTCCCTATAATCAGCTAACTAAACACTCATAAAACAAGCATGTATAATCAGCTAGTATACATAAAATTCATGTGTAATTTGGAGTTACACATGCATATGAAATGTGTAATTTGGAGTTACACACGCATATGAAATGTGTAATAAACAGTTACACATGTCATATCAGGTGTGGTGACTGTGATTATACATGCTTGTCAACAAATTACAAACTAGTTTTTCCATGAATGCGCAAAAGGAGCGATGGAAACGCTTTAATAAATCAATAACATAAGGGAGGAGGTGGTAACTTACAATGATAATTGCAGCGTTACTCATAAAGAGAAGTAAAAGCCAGATATAATTTGTTTTCTTGTGTTCAATGTTGCTTCGTAGTATGCTAATATAGTAGTAGTTGTTAGAACAATAGGAAAATAAAAAATCGGGAGCACTCTGGCAGAATGGTAATCCTACATCAATGAAAGAAAACAATGTAAGTTCAGTAGCAGATACACATTCTAGAAAGCATTCAGTCACTTAAAATAATTCAGTCACTTAAACTCAACCTCATCATTCCTGCAATATAAAACCTAAGCATACATCTAAGCTCACCACCAAGTCCATTCTGCAGCTTCAATTTCACCCACCATCTGTTTCACTGCCTGAAATTCAGCATAGTCAACAAAAAATATCTCAATCTTCTCTGCAGCCACCAAACTGTAACAATTCTCCATGGCTTCTACTCTATCTTGCAAGTTTTCTTGGATAATATCTGTGGTTTTACCAGCATGTGTAACTAGTGGTTACAGATCCATATATATCTTGTGTAACTAGTGGTTACAGATCCATATAGCTTGTGTAACTACTAGTTACACATCCATATAACATGAACTATGTATATTTCAATATACTATGAAGCCACACCTGTAATATCTTGACTCATAACTACCACACTGTAAAACAAGTTTCATATCCTGACTCTTAACTACCACACTATAAGTTCAGTATACTATGAAAATATTTCTCCTGATTAAAAGGTTTTGTCCTACCAAAGTTAGCAATGAAAAGTATAGAATTACACCTGGAAAGAAGACACTGTGCATTATATTCTAAAAGAAACTTGAATACCTAAGATTGAACATTAGGTGAGGAATTTACCTTAGCCTCTATGGCTCCATGCTATTAATTATCGCTATGCGCACTAGCATATCTACCTTCAAAATTCTCATTTCCTCAGAAAATATATAATCATCTAACTCAAACTACTTTCGTTCAGCTGCGTGAAGGGAATCCAAGAAATCAAGAACCAACTTTCCATCCTTGGATATGATTGCATCCTTCAACTCATCACCCGTGCTTAGTAACACCTTCAGTTTTTAAAACAGACAACAGATATACAAACATTATACAACTTGTTAAACTCTTTGGTTACAAGTTTACACAACATAATTACAATTAAAGAGACCATGGTAAAAGCTAATTGTTTATACCTCTTTTGCTTCAGAAAAAGGCACGGATACATCAGTAACCTTCTCATTGGAAGAAGTTGTTGGACTACCCTCATCTTTCTGGAGAGAATATTCAGCAAGAAGTGCATTGGATGATTCATAAGCATTAACTACAAGAGACTGAAATAAATCAATAAAAAAAATCGTGAATCCAAAGTCAAGTAAAATGAACTTGCAGAACAATATGAAAAAGTTGAGCATTCCTAGTATATTGATAAACTGATATAGTAAATACAAAATCCATATATATAGATGTGTATGCTGCAGTTACACATCCATGTCTTTTTCAATATGTATGTGTAATCTGCAGTTACACATACAATATGCATGTGTAATCAGCAGTTACACATCCATTTAGATGTGTATGCTGCATTTACATATCCATGTCTTTTTCAACTTCAAAACTCAAAAGGTACTTAGGTTTAAAAATAAACAGTATGTGATAATATCAAACCTTGAAATAAACAGCAGCTTTGTCCTTGTCATTGTACACTCCAGTTAACTCAATAATGTACCCAGCTCCAGTCTCATCCCATGAGATCTCTTCAGGGTTTGTGCGACCAAAGACTGCAAATTCCTTCTTTAATAGACACAACTCAATTGTATGAGCATAATGAACTTGAACTCATATATATATATTTCAATAAGAATGGATCCACAGTAAAAGCTACATAGAGCATTCAAACATATTCTAGCATTATAAATACCCGCAGATTGGTATGATAGAATCAAAAACACTAAAAACAGGCCAAACCCAACATCAATTCACACATGTATCTTAATTTCTAAAATCAGATGAGAAGCACATAGGTTGTGACTGATCTGCATGAACTTTTTGAGTATTATTCAGAGAACAACATTAAAAAAGGTCAAAAGTCCAAATATAATAATACAAAATAGGTTCTAGAACAATCTAATGTATACCGCTACTCTGAATTCAAATTATTGGGGACCTACACATTCAGAGTCCAGGAAATACTATCAATCAAACTAGTAAGTCATTCATAAAGTACAGATGGAATGAAGACATATGAACATAATAATCGTCTTATATAAAGGACAAATGATTAAGTCAACAAGGTTGAGATTATACCTATGAAGTGGTGACGACACACTATTCCAAGGAATATGAATTCCATGCTTCTTATGAAACAATGCATCATGCTGAAAATTGCAACACAGTTGTTAGTACCAGAGAGTACAAGATCCCTAAAATTTTCAAAGTGAAAACTAAAATCAATATTTGAATCCAAAAGCAAGGAAAGAAGACATAGATTGAATGAGCTCAACACCAGAAACAACCATTACTTCTGGTTCTGGTTCTACTTCTATTTTTTCTTCCTTTTTCACCACAGTTTCATTAGAGTTCATATTGAATCTAGAAAAATCATCAAAATCTTTCAAGTGTAATTGGTAGTTACACATGCACTTTCCTAGTGTAACTAAGAGTTACATATGCATTTTCCAAGTGTAACTAAGAGTTACACATGCATTTTCCAAAATGTAACTAAGAGTTACACATGCATTTTCCAAAATGTAACTAAAAGTTACAGATGCTCATAGAATGTCGAGAGTTGAGAAGAGAATCAAAGTTCTTAGAGTTTAGTTTTTACCTCCCATAGTTGTATGCTGCAGTATTTTGAACCTAATACCTTGCATTCCTATTTTATTTACTAATTTTAGCACCAAAAAAGTACCTGAAAAACAAAATTAAACAGCAAATATCTCAGCTGAAGTATGAGAACTTAAACCTATAACTGAACAACACATATCAAACCTAAACAAGTATGAAGGGGGAATAAAAGCATAAGTTTTCAAGGTATATGTTACTGCCTACTAGCAAGAGTTTGTAACACCACTCATAACTTAATAGCACAAAAAATTAAAGGATTCAATTCCAAACAATCTTCTAGCACACTAGTAAGGTCGTGAACTTGAAAAAAAAAACAGAATGTAGTAAGAACTTGTGATCTAAAACATATATAATAAACTGAGGGTTCAAGCATAAGCATGAGAGAATGGGTCCCTTTACATAATATAAAGGTGAGAAGTAGATAATGGAAACAAGAAGCACAACTAAATGCACATTAGAAGCAATTCATTATGCCACACTATCATATTGCGTAAATATACCAACAACCTCCACTACTGCCTCTTCTAAGCTAAAGGACCACTGAGCAACAAATGAAAATTTCCACAACCTTCAAAGATGCATAACTAAATGCACATTAGCAGCCACTAATATCTGATATGATTAAGTTCAACATATGAAGCTCACCTTCACTTAGAACTTCTCTAGCATTGTAAATTCTATTTGTAAGTGGTCATTAATGCATCTTGAAAGTATCCCTATAGAAAACTATATATAAATATGAAAAAATCACTAGGCACTTATTAGCATTAGCACTACCAAATTGAGACTGAATACAAATATTTGCACATCTCAATTGAAACAAAAAATACATGTACTGCCAAATCTGAATAACCAAATATTCATAACACTGCAGATGTATCTAAATAGCCTAGGATTAAACATTAAGCAAAAATGTTTCAATTATAGATACAACAGTAAGCTTCCAGTTATAGATTTTATCTTCAAGACAAAGTACTGATGTAGCAAATCAGTTTGAAAATCAAATTAAATGAAATCTGTATCAAATAGATGGGTAAGACGGATAATGATTCACAAATTACGAATACGGAAACCGATTTTCAATCGAGATAAGAGATTAAAAGATGGATCGAATTTCATTCAAGAACCCTATAATTTTTTCTTTGAAATTTCTTTGAAACTTTTCTTTCAAAAGTAAAATTGAGGTGATATTATAACATATCTAACTCTGATTATGATTTTAGTAACATATTTGAGATGAAATCAAACTAATATAGGTTTCTAAATGATTTTTCAGAAATAAAAAACTAAATCTAAAAATTTAATCTACCGATTGAATTGGAATGTTAAAGATAAACATACTTATCTGTTCAATTTGATCTCGTAGGCAAATCTTCAAAATCATTAGCTGCTGGTGATGATTTCCATTGATTTGCATTCAATATCTGATGAACAAGTGATGTTAATCTTGAATTTACGTTTACATAATCAGTATCTTTGTTTGTGAAGGTAAGATCTAGGTTTTGCAATCATTTTTCGGTGAAAATTTTGATCATAAATGGTATCTTCTTGGCCTGTTTCTTCATCTGCGAGAGAGCGGAAGAAATGAGAGAGAGAAAGTGAAAAAGAAAATGAAAGAAAACTGAAATCTGGACCTAGCTTTATTGCATATATATACTAAAGGACTGTTTTGGTATTATGAAATAATTTTTTTTATTAATAAACCCTGAAAATAAAAGTTCTGGGCCTATAAATATTAAAAAGTGAAAATATGGAGTGGACAGTGGAGAATCCATTTTGTGGGGCTTGTATATATTGAACCCATATAGTAGGGTGGTTCTAGTATTTTTCACTTTTTCAAAACCGTCCCTAAAGAGGGTTATTTGGGACGCTCATGGAGTATACGTCCCTATTAGTCATCAAATTTTTAAGTTAAGGAAAAAATATGAACGTCCCTAAAAGAAATGACGACCAAATAGTATTAGTGACGATGGAACAGGGGACGGTCAGAAAATTGTCACTAATATCTTCTTGGGACGGATTTGGGCCTCTTGGAACACTTTTTAGCCATCCCAAGAAGCCTTCTGTTTTGTAGTGCAGTTTACTGATTGGTACGAAGGGCAAAAGTTGACATCCAAAACTCACAAGAGCGAATGACATTGTCACATGATTAATATTCATAATTGTTATTTAGACGATATACTGTCCTACATCGGTACGATTATTGTCTATAACAGGCAAAGTTGAGAAGATCAAAGTTTTTCAGGATGACAACTTAGAATTAATATATGATTGTTCTTTTTAGTTTTGGTATACAAGATAAACCACACAAAAATTATGGAAGCCGCAGAAATCAGATACTGTTATATTATGACACCCAACTTGCTTATCTGATTAGGTGAAGTGAGTCATAGTAAGTGTTGGTATTCATTATTCAAATGGATGTGCAACTTCCTTTGTAGATTCACATTCTTAACTTTTTTTTTTTTGGTGGGTTCTTCTGATTGTTTTACTTATTAGCTGGTGGAGTATGAATAGAGTAAACAAAACAAAACAAATAAATAACACTAGCATCTCATTGTCTATATATGCCTTGACTCTGCATAACATCACTAGTGGGATAACTTTAATAGTCTTGAAATTATTACTTTCACACGTTGAATCAATATACTGAATTTAGTTTCCTCTATTGTCTCGGTCCATAATCTATTTATTTTAAATCTTCAAAACATTTAATTATCCCTTTTAACACTTAAGGCGTCGTATGGGTTTTTAATAAATATTATGGTCGACATGTTTGTTTGTTGACGCTTACATACAGACAATTCAATTGTCATTTAGTTGACACAATATTTGTGTGATAAACTGAGGTTTCAAAAGATAATGCCTATATATTAATTATCTATACGTATGAGTCAATATCACCCTTATCTTTAAAACGATGTCCAAACAATACAAACATCAAAATAATTTGAGTTTTGGCTTCTTCTTTGGTTTGAGGAGGACATGCGCTTTAAACTAAAAAATATTATTGAAATCTCATGGCAATGCATTTTACTCTATATTTGGTTTCCTTTGATTTGTGTCAGGTCCATAAAGAAATAAAAAAGATAGACAAACCACAAATAAAAACATCAATTTAAACCGACCCACACAAATAATGGGAACCTCTAGGACCCTCTGCTAGATAGGTAAGGAAGGGAAGTGGGGTCCGCCGGGACTCCAAAAATTTGTTTAATAAATTTGTATCGGTTTTTGTTGATGTTTATATCGATGTTCGGATAGAATTTGTTGGAAAGAAACTGATTTTTTTTACAGTATATAAGAGCATTTCGTTACTGTTTATAGGTGAAAACAGTTTCTGCTGATTTCGGTAATTGCGGGTGTGAAGGTGAGAAACAGTTTAAACCCTAAATAATGTACTGCAAGGGAGTACTTTAGATCCGAGAGATCAATCTGTACAAGTACGGCCTAAACCAAGAAATGGTCGTTCCAGACTTGTTTCGGTCACAAAGTGGAGGAGAATGGGTTGGTTTTGGGGAGGGAAGCAAGGGAACTGGTGAGACCAGAATAGTTGATTCTGGAAGAGCAGGTTGGTTTCTACGACTTGTTATCAGAAAAGTAAGATAGCTCACGAGGGGAGCTAGCAAGTAAGTATTTCTGAGTGTTGTCTTGTCCGAATGAACTTGTTGTTCAAATGGAAATAGGTAAGACCTATTTATACAAGTCGAAGTAGAAACGTACCCTGGTCTCATTAAGGAGTGGGGAAGTAAATGGGAGGAGGTGGTAACCGTATGCATGGACTTGATGTTCCATAAAGTGGTTAACGCATGAAACTGTTATGGAATTGATGTTCCCATAAAGTTGTTAAGGCATGGATTTATTTCCCATGAACGTTTCCCACATGACTTCCCGTATTAACTTGCCGCCTCACCCTTATGACACTTCCTTATGAAGGGCGTGGTGTACGCCGCACGCTGTAAACCGCCAAACCAATACCCAAATAGGATCCCCCAGTTTGTGTTGATGTCTCAAATGTTTTTTGGAAAACATGTAACACGTTGTTGTGGCTTGTAAAGTTGAGCTCGGGGAACTTGCTAGCCTGGTGACCTTCGAAGGTCGATATTTTTCATCTTGAGAGGAGGGGAAACCGTTTATCGTTGCAAACCTTCGTTTTGGAAGCCGCGTAGTGGGGGCCAACAGGGTGGCACGGCTAGGGTATGTTTATACTTGGCATGAGGGGGAAATGGTTCTCCATGGGCGTATGGCATGGCTAGGGCCAAGGCGAGGGCGCTGGGCTTGGAATGACGTGTCTAGCATGGCTAGGGCCAAGGCAAAGTGCGTTTGGCATGATGCGGCTATCCTGGATAGGTTTGGTGTGGCTTGGCATGTGGGGACAAGGGTTTTCCATCGTCGTATGGCATGGATAGGGCTAAGGCAAGGGCGCTTGGCTAGGCATAACGTGACTAGCATGGCTAGGGCCATGTCAAAGTGTGTTTGGCATGGCGCGACTAGCTTGAATAGGTTTGGTTTGGTTTGGCTTGGCATGTAGGGCCAAGGGGTAGCCATGGGAGCATGGCGTGACTAGCTTGGGCTAGTTTTTGGCTTGGCATGTGGGGCCAAGGGGTAGCCATGGGAGCATGGCGTGACTAGCTTGGGCAAGGTGCGTTACCAAGCTAGGGTTTTGAGCTAAAGGTCGTGAGGGGACCTTAGACGGTCAGGATTTGCTCCTGGGATTGAAGGGCAACCATTGATTGTTGCACGCCTTCACTTTGGTATCCGCGAGGGGAAGGCCATCATGGTGGCTCGGCATGAGGGGCCATGGAGAGATATATTTGGCATGGCGCGGCTAGCTTAGCTAGGTGCGTGACCAAGCTAGGGTTTTGGGACAAAGTCGTGAGTTGATATTAGGCGGCCAGGATTTGCTCCTGGGATTGAAGGGCAACTGTTGATTGATTCACGCCTTCACTTTAGTATCTGCAAGGGGAAGGACATCATGGTGGCGCAGCATGAGGGGCCATGGAGAGATATATTTGGCATGGCGCGGCATGAGGGGCCATGGAGAGATATATTTGGCATGGCGCGGCTAACTTGGCTAGGTGTGTGACCAAGCTAGGGTGTTGGGCCAAAGTCGTGAGGTGACTTTAGGCAGCCAGGATTTTCTCCTGGGATTGAAGGGCAATCGTTGATTGTTGCACACCTTCACTTAAGTAGCCACAAGGGGTAGGCCAGCATGGGGGCGTGGCATGAGGGACCATGGCGAGATATATTTGGCATGGCGCGACTAGCTTGGCTAGGTGCGTGACTAATCTACGGTTTTGGACCTAAGTCGTGAGGTGTCTTTAGGCTTCCAGGATTTTCTCCTGTGATTGAATGACAACCGTTGATTATTGCACGCCTTCACTTTAGTTTCCGCAAGGGGAAGGCCAGCATGGTGGCGCGGCATGAGGGTCCATGGAGAGATTTTTCTGGCATGGCGTGGCTAGCTTGGCTAGGTGCATGTAACACCCCGTATTTTTAGCATGGCGCATGCTGAAAGATGCGCCATGGACTGAGATGAAGCTTCATTTAAAGCTTCCGTTGGTTGGTAAGAGGTAGATTGGCTTAAGGCCAATATCTACCCAAAATGGCACATTGCGTTGGGCAATTGACCAAGGGTCAATATTGGGTGCCAGGTAAGGCACATCTTGTATGCATATTGGCTAAGGCCAATATGACCTTAGTTGGAAGTTACATTGGCCAAGAGCCAATCTCGCACCAAGAGTGCTTCAGGACAATTGGGTAGATGGCCTTAAGAATGTACATCCATCACAGCTGGACATTGGTGTGGCCTATGGGCTAAAGTCGGAAATATAGCCATCACGGCCCTTCATCGGGTTTGGCTCGGAAAATGTTCATCCATCCTGGCCGAACATAGGAACTAGCATGTGAGCCAGAACTGAATGTACAGCCACCTTGACCGGTTATTCAGGAAAATACATGGCAACGGCCATGAATAGTAAAACAGGGAGTTGATGAAGGATTTTATGTCCCCCAATCAGAGTTCTAAAAATGTCAAATAAACATATATAGGGAAGGGTAGTTGGTTGAAGGTGCATATGCGGACTATGCACCAAGTAAGCTTCATAGCTTATCCGGAAGGGTATAAATGATGCCTAAGGCTCATTTATAGTTGCTTAGCCTTGAGAGAGGGCATATAATGCTAAGGAATCACTATTTCATTCCACGGACTCGATGATGCATCACTTGGATGTATTTGACGAAACGGCCTATACGGACTAGGCCATTACCATTATTGCTTGGCCATGGCCTAGAAAAACGAGTTGGAATAAGTTGTTTGTCCCTTCGAGGATGAACTACGGTCTGTGCTTGATTCCTTTAGAGTAGGGAAGGATACGTTGGCAGCCGCAATGAGTTGCAGCATTTCCGGTCCAGCACGTTGGCCCCTCATATCATCTAAGCTCAGTAGCTCGACACAAGAGATGATTGTGTCCAGACTTGATGAGGCTAAGTTGCAGGCCATTAAGTGGATGCTCATACTTCCTATCAAGTTATAAATAGAGTTGGTGAGCGACGTAACATAGGAATGACAAGGGCTTAGTTCGGCCCGTGCCTAAGTCCATGGCTTATGCCTTAAGCCTGGACAAGACATGGAAATACGACGGTTGCTCAGCTATCTAGGAAATTCAGTGATGGATTTAATATGATGAGGCGAAGCAAGAGATGCATGTGAAGTGCGTTGGCATTGGCCTTATGGCCTTGAACCCTTTTTGCAGAACAAGGGTAAGTTGGAAAGGTATGGAAGCTTAAATAGCTGGATCATGCTCCACGAGCATGCTTGCAAGGGCAAATGAGCGTGCATTTTCCAGGGGATGAGGCCAATATCGTATCTTCATCAGTGGCGCTCCGGGGGAGTTGCGGCCTACGGGGCGACGCGCCGAAGGCGTAATTTTCCGGTCCGTCACAGATGGTATCAGAGAAAGATCCTAGAAAACACTAGGGACTTGTGCGGAGTGGACTTGTCCACGAGTATTTTCCTTAATGGAAAACTTAAAGTTGGAGAATAGGCCAACTTATGCGCGGGAAAGAGTTGTAACTGCTACGCCAGTTACTGTGCAAATCGAGTTGAGCTTGTCCATGTACTGTGAGTTTGCCTGGGCTAAGTGGCACACCACTTACGAGTGGATATCCAGAAGACCATTAGGGACAGTGGGTAGACAATGGGACTGATCATCCCCACACGTTGGATACTGTCCAAGGGTGTGCGTTGTCAGGCCTGACTAGCATCCCACTTACGAGTGGCAACCTGGATGACCGTCAGGGACGGTGGGCAATTGGAAAACCTGCTAAAATATTTCCACAAAACAGTGCTGAAATCTTGTCATTCAGATGACATCTTTCAACTTGTGAACCTTAGGGATTCTTGGGTGGTAGTATGGGATACTATCCAGGATACCTTGTCGAGTTATCCTCTTGGCATTGGCCAATTGCGATTCTTGGTATCGTTGTGGGCACATTTTGGATTCCTGGGCAGGTGGTATGGGACATGTGCTCAGAAGGTCTAAATTTTTGTTCATGACAACTTGAAGAAACCCGTGATTTCTAAGCATATGGTATGGGACTTTTGCTCAGAAATCCAAACCGAAGAGATTGTCCACAATAGTTTTTATTTGGAATTTCGAGGACGAAATTCTTTTAAGGGGTGAAGAGTGTAACACCCCGTGTTTTTAGCATGGCGCATGCTGAAAGATGCGCCATGGACTGAGATGAAGCTTCATCCAAAGCTTTCGTTGGTTGGTAAGAGGTAGATTGGCTTAAGGCCAATATCACGCCAAAATGGCGCATTGCGTTGGGCAATTGACCAAGGGTCAATATTGGGTGCCAGGTAAGGCACATCGTGTATGCATATTTGCTAAGGCCAATATGACCTTAGTTGGAAGTTACATTGGCCAAGAGCCAATCTCGCACCAAGAGTGCTTTAGGCCAATTGTGTAGATGTCCTTAAGAATGTACATCCATCACATCTGGACATTGGTGTGGCCTATGGGCTAAAGTCGGAAATATAGCCATCACGGCCCTTCATCGGTTTTGGCTTGGGAAATGTTTAGCCATCCTGGCCGAGCATAGGAACTGGCATGTGAGCCAGAACTGAATGTACATCCACCTTGGCTGGTTATTCAGGAAAATACATGGCAACGTCCATGAATAGTAAAACAGGGAGTTGATGAAGGATTTTATCTCCCCTAATCAGATTTCTAAAAATGTCAAATAAACATATATAGGGAAGGGTAGTTGGTTGAAGGTGCATATGCGGACTATGCACCAAGTAAGCTTCATAGCTTAGCCGGAAGGGTATAAATGATGCCTAAGGCTCATTTATAGTTGCTTAGCCTTGAGAGAGGGCATATGATGCTAAGGCATCACTATTCCATTCCACGGACCCGATGATGCATCACTTGGATGTATTTGACGAAATGGCCTATACGGACTAGGACATTACCATTATTGCTTGGCCACGGCCTAGCAAAACTAGTTGGAATAAGTTGTTTATCCCTTCGAGGATGAACTACGGTCTGTGATTGATTCCTTTAGAGAAGGGAAGGATACGTAGGAAGCCGCAATGAGTTGCAGCATTGCCGGTCCAGCACGTTGTCCCCTCATATCATCTAAACTCGGTAGCTCGACGCAAGAGATGATTGTGGACATACTTGATGAGGCTAAGTTGTCTTCCATTAAGTGGATGCTCATACTTCCTATCAAGTTATAAAGAGAGTTGGTGAGCGAAGTAACATAGGAAATGACAAGGGCTTGGTTCGGCATGTGCCTAAGTCCATGGCTTATGCCTTAATCCTGGACAAGACATGGCAATACGACGGTTGCTCAGCTAGCTAGGAAATTCAGTGACGGATTTCCTATGATGAGGCGAAGCCAGAGATGCATGTGAAGTGCGTTGGCATTGGCCTTATGGCCTTGAACCCTTTTGCAGAACAAGGGTAAGTTGGAAAGGTGTGGAATCTTAAATAGCTGGATCATGCTCCATGAGCATGCTTGAAAGGGCAAATGAGCGTGCATTTTCCAGGGGATGAGGCTCGGATCGTATCTTCATCAGTGGCGCACCGGGGGATTTGCGGCCTACGGGGCGACGCGCCGAAGGCGTAATTTTCCGGTCCGTCACAGATGCTATCAGAGCAAGTTCCGAGAAAACGCTAGGGACTTGTGCGGAGTGGACTTGTCATTCAGATGACATCTTTCAACTTGTGAACCTTACGGATTCCTGGGTGGTAGTATGGGATACTATTCAGGATACCTTGTCGAGTTATCCTCTTGGAATTGGCCAATTGCGATTCTTGGTATCGTTGTGGGCACTTTTTGGATTCCTGGGTAGGTGGTATGGGATATGTGCTCAGAAGGTCTAAATTGTTGTTCATGACAACTTGAAGAAACCCGTGATTTCTGAGCATCTGATATGGTACTTTTTCTCAGGAAATCCAAACCGAAGAGATTGTCCACAATAGTTTTTATTTGGAATTTCGAGGACGAAATTCTTTTAAGGGGTGAAGAGTGTAACACCCCGTATTTTTAGCATGGCGCATGTTGAAAGACGCGCCATGGACTGAGATAAAGCTTCATCCAAAGCTTTCGTTGGTTGGTAAGAGGTAGATTATCTAAAGGCCAATATCACGCCAAAATGGCGCATTGCGTTGCGAAATTGACCAAGGGTCAATATTGGGTGCCAGGTAAGGCACATCGTGTATGCATATTTGCTAAGGCCAATATGACCTTAGTTGGAAGTTACATTGGCCAAGAGCCAATCTCGCACCAAGAGTGCTTTAGGCCAATTGGGTAGATGGCCTTAAGAATGTACATCCATCACAGATAGACATTGGTGTGGCCTATGGGCTAAAGTCGGAAATATAGCCATCACGGCCCTTCATCGGTTTGGGCTCGGGAAATGTTCAGCCATCCTGGCCGAGCAAAGGAAATGGCATGTGATCCAGAACTGAATGTACATCCACCTTGGCCGGTTATGCAGGAAAATACATGGCAACATCCATGAATAGTAAAACGGGGAGTTGATGAAGGATTTTATCGCCCCTAATCAGATTTCTAAAAATGTCAAATAAACATATATAGGGAAGGGTAGTTGGTTGAAGGTGCATATGCGGACTATGCACCAAGTAAGCTTCATAGCTTAGCCGGAAGGGTATAAATGATGCCTAAGGCTCATTTATAGTTGCTTAGCCTTGAGAGAGGGCATATGATGCTAAGGCATCACTATGCCATTCCACGGACTCGATGATGCATCACTTGGATGTATTTGACGAAACGGCCTATACGGACTAGGCCATTACCATTATTGCTTGGCCACGGCCTAGCAAAACAAGTTGGAATAAGTTTTTTATCCCTTCGAGGATGAACTACGGTCTGTGCTTGATTCCTTTAGAGTAGGGAAGGATACGTAGGAAGCCGCAATGAGTTGCAGCATTGCCGGTCCAGCACGTTGGCCCCTCATATCATCTAAACTCGGTAGCTCGACGCAAGAGATGATTGTGGACAGACTTGATGAGGCTAAGTTGCATTCCATTAAGTGGATGCTCATACTTCCTATCAAGTTATAAAGAGAGTTGGTGAGCGAAGTAACATAGGAAATGACAAGGGCTTGGTTCGGCATGTGCCTAAGTCCATGGCTTATGCCTTAAGCCTGGACAAGACATGGCAATACGACGGTTGCTCAGCTAGCTAGGAAATTCAGTGACGGATTTCCTATGATGAGGCAAAGCCAGAGATGCATGTGAAGTGCGTTGGCATTGGCCTTATGGCCTTGAACCCTTTTGCAAAACAAGGGTAAGTTGGAAAGGTGTGGAAGCTTAAATAGCTGGATCATGCTCCACGAGCATGCTTGCAAGGGAAAATAAGCGTGCATTTTCCAGGGGATGAGGCTCGGATCGTATCTTCATTAGTGGCACACCGGGGGAGTTGCGGCTGCATGGGCGACGAGCAAGTTCTGAGCCAAAGGCGTAATTTTCCTTAATGGTAAAGTTGGAGACAGGATGCTATCAGAGCAAGTTCCGAGAAAACGCTAGGGACTTGTGCGGAGTGGACTTGTCATTCAGATGACATCTTTCAACTTGTGAACCTTACGGATTCCTGGGTGGTAGTATGGGATAATATTCAGGATACCTTGTCGAGTTATCCTCTTGGCATTGGCCAATTGCGATTCTTGGTAACGTTGTGGGCACTTTTTGGATTCCTGGGCAGGTGGTATGGGATATGTGCTCAGAAGGTCTAAATTGTTGTTCATGACAACTTGAAGAAACCCGTGATTTCTGAGCATCTGATATGGTACTTTTTCTCAGGAAATCCAAACCGAAGAGATTGTCCACAATAGTTTTTATTTGGAATTTCGAGGACGAAATTCTTTTAAGGGGTGAAGAGTGTAACACCCCGTATTTTTAGCATGGCGCATGCTGAAAGACGCGCCATGGACTGAGATGAAGCTTCATCCAAAGCTTTCGTTGGTTGGTAAGAGGTAGATTGTCTTAAGGCCAATATCACGCCAAAATGGCGCATTGCGTTGGGCAATTGACCAAGGGTCAATATTGGGTGCCAGGTAAGGCACATCGTGTATGCATATTTGCTAAGGCCAATATGACCTTAGTTGGAAGTTACATTGGCCAGGAGCCAATCTCTCACCAAGAGTGCTTCAGGCCAATTGGGTAGATGGCCTTAAGAATGTACAACCATCACAGCTGGACATTGGTGTGGCCTATGGGCTAAAGTCGGAAATATAGCCATCACGGCCCTTCATCGGGTTTGGCTCGGGAAATGTTCAGCCATCCTATCCGAGCATAGGAACTGGCATGTGATCCAGAACTGAATGTACAGCCACCTTGGCTGGTTATTCAGGAAAATACATGGCAACGGCCATGAATAGTAAAACGGGGAGTTGATGAAGGATTTTATCGCCCCCAATCAGAGTTCTAAAAATGTCAAATAAACATATATAGGGAAGGGTAGTTGGTTGAAGGTGCATATGCGGACTATGCTCCAAGTAAGCTTCATAGCTTAGCCGAAGGGTATAAATGATTCCTAAGGCTCATTTATAGGTGCTTAGCCTTGAGAGAGGGCATATGATGCTAAGGCATCACTATGCCATTCCACGGACTCGATGATGCATCACTTGGATGTAGTTGACGAAACGGCCTATATGGACTAGGCCATTATCATTATTGCTTGGCCACGGCCTAGAAAAACGAGTTGGAATAAGTTGTTTGTCCCTTCGAGGATGAACTACGGTCTGTGCTTGATTCCTTTAGAGTAGGGAAGGATACGTAGGCAGCCGCAATGAGTTGCAGCATTCCCAGTCCAGCACGTTGGCCCCTCATATTATCTAAGCTCGGTAGCTCGACGCAAGAGACGATTGTGGCCAGACTTGATGAGGCTAAGTTGCATGCCATTAAGTGGATGCTCATACTTACTATCAAGTTATAAAGAGAGTTGGTGAGAGAAGTAACGTAGGAAATGACAAGGGCTTGGTTCGGCCTGTGCCTAAGTCCATGGCTTATGCCTTAAGCCTGGACAAGACATGGCAATACGACGGTTGATTAGCTAGCTAGGAAATTCAGTGATGGATTTCCTATGATGAGGCGAAGCCAGAGATGCATGTGAAATGCATTGGCATTGGCCTTAAGTCCTTGAACCCTTTTGCAGAACAAGGGTAAGTTGGAAAGGTGTGGAATCTTAAATAGCTGGATCATGCTCCACGAGCATGCTTGCAAGGGAAAATGAGCGTGCATTTGCCTTGGGATGAGGCCCGGATCGTAGCTTCATCAGTGGCGCACCGGGGGAGTTGCGGCCTGCGAGGCGACGCGCCGAAGGCGTAATTTTCCGGTCCGTCACAGATGGTATCAGAGCAAGTTCCGAGAAAACACTAGGGGATTATGCGGAGTGGACTTGTCCACGAGTATTTTCCTTAATGGAAAACTTAAAGTTGGGGAGTATGCCAACTTCTGCGCGGGAAAGAGTTGTAACTGCTTCACCAGTTACTGTGCAAATCGAGTTGAGCTTGTCCATGTACTGTGAGTTTGCCTTGCCTAAGTGGCACACCACTTACGAGTGGATATCCGGAAGACCATTAGGGACGGTGGGTAGAAAATGGGACTGATCATCCCCACATGTTGGAAACTGTCCAAGGGTGTACGTTGTCAATCCTGGCTAGCATCCAAATTACGAGTGGCAACCTAGATGACCATCAGGGACGGTGGGCAATTGGAAAACTATTCCACACAGTACAGTACTGAAATCTTGTCATTCAGATGACATCTTTCAACTTGTGAACCTTAGGGATTCCTGGGTGGTAGTATGGGATACTATTCAGGATACCTTGTCGAGTTATCCTCTTGGCATTGGCCAATTGCGATTCTTGGTATCGTTGTGGGAACTTTTTGGATTCCAGGGCAGGTGGTATGGGACATGTGCTCAGAAGGTCTAAATTGTTGTTCATGACAACTTGAAGAAACCCGTGATTTCTGAGCATCTGGTATAGGACTTTTTCTCAGGAAATCCAAACCGAAGAGATTGTCCACAATAGTTTTTATTTGGAATTTCGAGGACGAAATTCTTTTAAGGGGTGAAGAGTGTAACACCCCGTATTTTTAGCATGGTGCATGCTGAAAGATGCGCCATGGACTGAGATGAAGCTTCATCCAAAGCTTCCGTTGGTTGGTAAGATGTAGATTGGCTTAAGGCCAATATCATGCCAAAATGGCGCATTGCGTTGGGCAATTGACCAAGGGTCAATATTTGGTGCCAGGTAAGGCACATCGTGTATGCTAGTTGGAAGTTACATTGGCCAAGAGCCAATCTCGCACCAAGAGTGCTTCAGGACAATTGGGTAGATGTCCTTAAGAATGTACATCCATCACAGCTGGACATTGGTGTGGCCTATGGGCTAAAGTAGGAAATATAGCCATCACGGCCCTTCATCGGGTTTGGCTCAGGAAATTTTCAGCCATCCTGGCCGAGCATAGGAACTGGCATGTGATCCAGAATTGAATGTACAGCCACCTTGGCCGGTTATTCAGGAAAATACATGGCAACGGCCATGAATAGTAAAATAGGTAGTTGATGAAGGATTTTATGGCCCCCAATCAGAGTTCTAAAAATGTCAAATAAACATATATAGGGAAGGGTAGTTGGTTGAAGGTGCATATGCGGACTATGCACCAAGTAAGCTTCATAGCTTAGCCGGAAGGGTATAAATGATGCCTAAGGATCATTTATAGTTGCTTAGCCTTGAGAGAGGGAATATGATGCTAAGGAATCACTATGCCATTCCACGGACTCGATGATGCATCACTTGGATGTATTTGACGAAACGGCCTATACGGACTAGGCCATTACCATTATTGCTTGGCCACGGCCTAGCAAAACGAGTTGGAATAAGTTGTTTGTCCCTTCGAGGATGAACTATGGTATGTTCTTGATTCCTTTAGAGTAGGGAAGGATATGTAGGCAGCCGCAATGAGTTGCAGCATTTCCGGTCTAGCACGTTGGCCCCTCATATCATCTAAGCTCGGTAGCTCGACGCAAGAGATGATTGTGGCCAGACTTGATGATGCTAAGTTGCATGCCATTAAGTGGATGCTCATACTTCCTATCAAGTTATAAAGAGAGTTGGTGAGCGAAGTAATGTAGGAAATGAAAATGGCTTGGTTCGGCCTGTGCCTAAGTCCATAGCTTATGCCTTAAGCCTGGACAAGACATGGCAATACGACGGTTGCTCAGCTAGCTAGGAAATTCAGTGATGGATTTCCTATGATGAGGCGAAGCTAGAGATGCATGTGAAGTGCGTTGTCATTGGCCTTATGGACTTGAACCCTTTTGTATAACAAGGGTAAGTTGGAAAGGTGTGGAAGCTTAAATAGCTGGATCATGCTCCTCGAGCATGCTTGCAAGGGAAAATGAGCGTGCATTTGTCAGGGGATGAGGCACGGATTGTAGCTTCATCAGTGGCGCACCGGGGGAGTTTCGGCCTGCGGGGCGACGCGCCGAAGGAGTAATTTTCCATTTCGTCACAGTGCGTGACCAAGTTAGGGTTTTGGGCCAAAGTCGTGAGGTGACTTTAGGCGGCCTAGATTTGCTCTTGGGTTGAAGGGGAACTGTTGATTGTTTCACTCCTTCACTCTAGTATCCGCAAGGGGAAGGCCAGCATGGGGGCGCGGCATGAGGGTCCATGGCGAGATATATTTGGCATGGCGCGGCTAGCTTGGCTAGGTGCGTGACCAAGCTTGGATTTTGGGCCAAAGTCGTGAGGTGACTTTAGGAGGCCAGTATTTGCTCCTGGGATTGAAGGGAAACCGTTGATTCTTGCATGCCTTCACTTTAGTAGCCGCAAGGGGAAGGCCAGCATGGTGGCGCGGCATGAGGGGCCATGGAGTGATATATTCGGCATGGTGCAGTCGGTGTGGCTGACATGATTTTTCATTGGCACAGAGGTGCATCTAGCATGGTTGGAATTCCTTGGCGCGGTTGGTATGGCTGACATGATTTGCCATTGGCATAGAGGTGCGGCTGGCATGGTTGGCATGCCTTGGCGCGGATAGTGTGGCTGGCATGATTTTCCATTGGCACATAGGTGTAGCTGGCATGGTTGGCATGCCTTGGGGAGGTCGGTGTGGTTGGTATGATTTTCCATTGGCACAGAGGTGCGGCTAGCATGGTTGGAAGCCTCAGCGCGATCGGTGTGGCTGGCATGATTTTCCATTGGCATAGAGATGCGGCTAGCATGGTTGGCATGCCTTGGCGCGGTCGGTGTGGATGGAATGATTTTCCATGGGCACAGAGGTGCGGCTAGCATGGTTGGCATGCCTTGGCGCGGTCGGTGTGGCTGGCATGATTTTGCATTGGCACAGGGGTGCGGCTAGCATGGTTGGCATGCTTTGGCGTGGTCAATGTGGCTGGCATGATTTTCCATTAGCACACGTGGGAATTAGGGTTTGTCTTGTCGTAACCCTAATTTGAAAAATATATCCCGGTAATTATTTTAGAGACACATTAAAGGTTTCAGTAAATGTGCCAAGTAAATGCTTTTTGCTTTAAATATTCTGACATCACTGTCTGCTAGGCTTTAGTTTTTTATGATTTTAACCCTAAACTAAAAACCACCATCAACATTAAGTCCTCTGCTTAGATCGGAACATGTTCCTTGTTGCGAAGTAAGCATATGATGGTGACACAAAAAAATGGAATCGAGGCGTAAATCATTGCAAAGATGGTCAGGAGAATCCGACAAACCTTTTTGAGTGGTAAAGAGAGTTTTGGATTCCCGTGTTGGTGGCCCTTCATAAGTTTTACTTGGAATGTACACCGTGGAGTGGTGAGGCGAAAGTTACCGGCTTGGTCTGGTCGTACATCTCCAAGGCAAAGGGGTGGCGGTCTTGGAAAGTGACGCAAGTGGATAACTTGGCTCAAGGGGACAAGGGGTGGCGCGTTCCTGGACGCAGAAATGGCATACATAAGCGACTAGGCATGGCGGGGCCGTTATGATGGGGCGAGGTCTTGGATAGGGCCGTGGCGATGGCATACACGGGCGGCTAGGCACGGTGGGGATGCGATTATGGAGTGGGGGCTTGGCTAAGGCCACGACAATGGCATACATGGGCGTCTATGAATGGTGGGCCCTTGGTATGGTGTGATGGGGCCGTGATATGACATGAGTGGTCTTGGACATGGAAATTGGTCTTTGCGGGACCGGTTTCCTCTTTTCCCTTCTTGGCTCAAAATAGGAAATCCTTTCTTTGTTTAAACTCCCATGTAACATGTATATATAAAGGAAGGTCGGCTTCTATTTTGTTTCACACCTCTTTATTCCTCCTAGCCATGTGACAGTAGTAAAGAAGAGAGGGCGAGCGAATCCAAGGTACACCTTCCAACACTTCTCTTTAACTCTTTTTTTTTTTTTGGTGTAAACCCTAGTTGTAGGCGTACCTCTTCATGACCTTGTAGTAATGTTGGCATGAATCTTAGGTATTTTTTTCCCTTGCTTGTAGTAACACTTAGGCATGGATACCATAGAAATGTTGACCACCCTTACTCACTGTACAAGGTAGGCATGTGATAGTAATTGTCATGTCTTCTCACGAAAACCTAGCTCTTTAGGGTTTTCTCCTTGCTTTGGTGTAGCCGTGTGCATGATCCCCCCCCCCCTTTTTTTTGTATTATTAGGCACATATATCTGGCTGAATACGAGTTCCCGGGCTACGTGTAATAGTGATGTAGAGTCTTGAAACCAGTCGGTTTGTGCCCAGGGCGGCTCCCTTGTGTCTAATAAAAATAATTTTACATGCTTTACGTAATAATTCCTGCTCCTCTTGTTCCTTTGTAGTTATCGCAGCGGTGAAAAACGACGTAAGAGAATTTTGCTAAGATGTCAACATCTTACGTGGTACCGAAGGATGTTAGTAATTCCAATCCAAACACAGATGATGAGTTCTTCACGGCATCAGCCATGGCTAGGAAAAACCATCCCCAATACATACCGATCCACCTGACCGGTTCGGAGAGTGAAGGAGAGGATCGATAGGTTCGTCCAGGAGGCGTTATAAGATTTTTCCTCCAGAGGAAAGAATATCATGCCTCTCCTACCGAATTCAAAATCCCTGCAAGTACGTTGCTTTCCATTGAGAAATGGGTGTGATTCATGATGAACCAGGAGCCTGTAAAGACCAATTTGAATAGGGCGCAGATTGTTGATGCTGTTATGGCTTCTGCAGTACTTCAAATTAGGAAAGACATCCCAGGCTTGGTCGCTTTCATTTCCAGATGGTGTCCAGACACCAATACGTCCGTATGCAGGTGAGGCGAAATGACTATTTCTTTGGAGAGCGTGGTTGTGTTTCTGAATCTTCCTGTAATTGGAAACCTCAACGTCATGCTGTATGCAGATAAAGAAGAAATACGCGCCACCCTGGTTGCGAAGTCAAATGGATTCGTCCGGAAGGAAAATGAGACAAAGTGCTTTTATGACTGATGGGTATCTCAGTGGTTTCCTGAAGAGTTGGAGTTGGACCAGAAAAATAGCATACTTCATGTCACGGCGTTTTTGGCTCTTTGTCTATCCAGGGATATCTTTGACGATGGCTCGGGCAAGAAAGAGATAAGGCAGGAACTTATCAAGTTTTCCATAAAATTAGCAAAGGGCGTCGTTCTCCCTATCGGTGGTTTGTTTTTTGGTTCTCTGTATGCACCTCTGGATCATCTGGTTTCGAACATGCATGCCTCGAACGGTCATATGAAGGTGGATTCATTTGTTCATGCCGATTTTCTCCAGGAATGGTTGTGGGAGAATTTCGAGAAGAATGCCCCGAAACCGTTGGCCATACTTCCCGAGTCTTGGGGTGGCTCCAAGATACTGCGTTAGTCGAATAGGCGCCGAAAAACAGGTCCGAAACTTATTAGGTTTCTTGACAACTCGTATGCGGTTAATTTTTGTCCATGGCCTCCGGTAAATGCGTCTATAAATCAGGTTAGTGCCTTTGCTCCCGCCTCGAACATGTCTTTGTCTTCTGATGATGAGGGCCTGAGTGTTGAACAGATGGTGTTCATGCTTAGTTGCATGCCTGGTCACGTGCCATCTTTTTTCCGAGGAGCTTGCAAAGTAATTTCCTATAATGTTGATAGGGCTTCTCGACATATGGGTTTTGACCAAGGGGTCCCACTTGTTCGTCAGCCGGGTGTTCAAGAAATTCCGTTGACGATTGTTCTAGATGCCAGTGCTCTTGTGTTGGGTAAAATCCTGCCTTTTCTCGCAGAATGGAATCCATCAACGACTTCCAAATATAACACATTTTGGCAGGATGAATTCCTTGTCATCCAGGAATTTGTGAAATCCGTGGTGGAGAATACCCATGGTAATCCTTCCTTCGAGGTTTTAGAAAAGCATCCGTTGTTGAGGGATACTTTTTTAATTAAAAGAAAATTTGTCGGTCTAGAAGCGGAAAGTCCCTAGGTGAAGGAGCGAAGGTCTAAAAATCGTGCAGGAGGTTTCCGGTCAGACACTACTGATTTACCGACTTTTAATTCATCCAATATGCGTGTACGTACGGCTCTTCTCTTGAATTTATCTTGGAACGTTTATATCATTGTTACTTTTATGAGAATGCGTCCTTGTATTCCATCCCGGGTCTCAGTAGTACGAACGCCTTTGCCAAACTCGCAAGCAGTCAAAAAGCACCATTATTTGAGACAGAGAGTGGCGCTGTCGAGCCTATCCATAGTGATGAAGAATCCGAGAAGGATGAAAGTTATGTTTCTTGCAAAGTCAAGAGCAATTATTCCAATAGCATTGTTGAATCTTCGTCTAGTCAGTCTGAAACTGAATTGGTGAGTCCCCTCCATGTTTTTCTTCTTTCCCCCCTTTTTTTTTCTTTTGCAGTAAAACTAAATTTTGATATTTTTTTAAGGAGGAGACCGTTCCTGGGGATGATCTTGAAGTGGAAGACCACCAGAGAAAAGACGTAACCGTACTTCCTACTGTGGAAACTGCGCCAGCTAGCTATTTGGATATGGCGATTCATCGTCCTGAGGGTATCGATGTGACTCAGGTGGAGGAGAGCATTTCGGGAGGAGAAATCATATTTAGGGGTCTCCTGCCAGTTTTTGATTCAGTTGCAGGGGCCACATTCAATCCTATGTATCCGACCCCTTTCCCATGTCATGTGTTGATTGGTGGATTTAGCGTGCCAACTAAACATGCGACAGTGTACATCAAGATTTGGGAAAGCTACGATCACATTGCAACGACTAAGAAGATCACTAGTCGACATGCGTTGGTCAAGCATGTGAAGGAAGCCTTGTCTTCGATTGATGAGATGTGCAACGTGACTGGTCATACAGTTTCTGAGGATGTAATCTCGAGCTGGAAGTTCTATCGTGACATGTGCACGGGCTTCGAATTCAACGTTTCCTGGTTCGTTGAAGGTCTCTCTGATGTTGAAAGGTTACTGGTCGAAATAGTCGAAGGTCCATCCGCAAACATGGTGAAGAAGCAGGAAGCGGAATTGAAATTGAAAAGGGCGTCTCTCCAGAGCACAAAGGATGCCTTTGCCAAGAGGAGTAAGCCGTTGTTGTAAAACTTTCCTTGAATATATATCTATCTTTCCGACTTATTATCTTTAGGTTTTTTTTTTTAAAGGAAAATGAGGCGCCTGGTTTTTGATTTTTGATTTTTTTGGTTTTCTTGGGTTAATAGATAAATACTACCTTGACGGTTTTGGGTTATACCTTTTTTTTTTTAAATAAAATATTTAGAATTGAACTGTCTTTGGCTATGAATAAAAGTGACACAGACGTCCCATGTAAACCATGGAACCGTGTGTTGGTAGATGACATATGAATAAACATGGTTATAGGTTTTATAAAAACTTGAAAAAGAAATCTATCGTATTTTGTCTAAATAAGACTTACACGGTTTCTCAGGTCTTCTGATGAAAATAAACTTTCCGGGTGTAAGACCAAGTTTTACGAAAAACATGGCCAAGGGAAGTCCCTAGTGTTCCGAGTCGTTGCTGAGTTGTCTAATAACCGAGCCATTAATCCCTGGGAGGATCATTTTGCTTCTGACCCCTGGGGAGTCCCCATCCATCCCTTGTCGTGTCATGACTGATAGTCGATTCGTCGAGTAACAGAGTCAGAGTGAGTCGCCTTCCTCTACCATCTTGACGTCTGGGTCGAAGAACGAGATCGACAGTCGAAAATTGACATTGTAACCGATAGATAAATCCTCCCGCCGTGGTCGCCAATTGTTTATAGGTGAAAATAGTTTCTGCTAATTTCGGTAATTGTGGGTGTGAAGGTGAGAAGCGGTTTAAACCCTAAACAATGTACTACAAGGGAGTAATTTAGATCCGATAGATCAATCTGGACAAGTCCGGCCTAAACCAAGAAATGGCCGTTCCATACTTGCTTAAGTCACAAAGTGGAGGAGAATGGGTTGGTTTTGGGAAGGGTAGCAAGGAAATTGGTAATACCAGAATAGTTGATTCTGGAAGAGCAGTTGGGTTTCTACGACTTGTTATCAGAAAAGTGAGAGAGCTCACGAGGGGAGCTAGCAAGTAAGTATTTCTGAGTATTGTCTTGTCCGAATGAACTAGTTGTTCAAATGGAAATAGATAAGACCTATTTATACAAGTCGAAGTAGAAACGTACCCTGGTCTCATTAAGGAGTGGGGAAGTAAACGGGAGGAGGTGGTAACCGTATGCATGGACTTGATGTTCCAAAAAGTGGTTAACGCATGAAACTGTTATGGAATTGATGTTCCAAAAAGTTATTAACGCACGACTTTATGTCCCATGAATGTTTCCCACATAACTTCCCATATTTACTAGCCACCTCACCCTTATGACACTTCCTTATGAATGGTGTAGTGTACGCCGCACGTTGTAAACCGCCAAACCAATACCCAAAGAGGATGCCCCAGTTTGTGTTGATTTCTCGAATGTTTTTGAAAAACATGTAACACATTGTTGTGTCTTGGCAAGTTGAGATCGGGGAACTTGCAAGCCTGGTGACCTTCGACGGTCGAGATTTTTCATCTTGAGAGGAGGGGCAACCGTTGATCATTGCACGCCTTCGTTTTGGTAGCCGCGTAGTGAGGGCCAACTGGGTGGCACAGATAGGGTGTGTTTAGACTTGGCATGAGGGGCCAAGGGTTCGCCATGGGCGTATGGCATGGCTAGTGTCACATGCCCATTTAATCGCCTAAAATTTTCTTGGGACATGACCGGCAATACTATGTGGTTCAGTGAATCAACTTCACCCACAAGTACTCAGCCTTGAACACTTGCATCAAAGTATGCATCTGCCTTCACTCATAAGGCAATACGCAACAGAAGTCTTTTATTCTTTCTCTCTAACTCTTCATGCCCCCATAAGCATAAGAGGTTCTGCCATGTACTTAAATAATTCTCACACAACATCAGCAACACAATGAACACAAAGATATGACACAATTAACCCATTTTATTGTACCAAAGGAAGATTACAAAACTCGTCCATCACATGGACCAAAAACAGGCCATTCACCCTCTTGGTGAATGCCTAACTCTCCCAAACATGAGACTAACTCTCTCCTATGTAGCCCACTGATTTTCCTACTCCTTATGACTATTTATACAGTGGTTACAATGGCCAAAACCGTGCACAACACTTGCACACGCATGGGACAGCCATGTGTCCCATCAGGTAGTTTTCCTAACCGCCACCTTTTGTGTTGTCAAGCCAACAGATGCTACATCTGTTCTTGGTGGTTATGAAC
Source organism: Papaver bracteatum (assembly GCA_023529315.1). NCBI lineage: Eukaryota > Viridiplantae > Streptophyta > Magnoliopsida > Ranunculales > Papaveraceae > Papaver > Papaver bracteatum. The sequence continues at coordinate 99,491 of JAJJWX010003040.1, forward strand.
ACTTTAATATGGTTATAAAAACACTTTATAACCGTTCCAACTTGTCTTGCTTCATTGGCATGCTCACAAAGCCAATAACCAACTCGTAACCGTCACTTGAGCTGTATTGCACCACTTGTTGCGCCATACTGGATTATGTCTTGATCCAACATTCATCTCTCTTGGCCCTACATGATTATTACTCAAAACTCATGCATGGACAATTCTTAAGCTTCCATCATCGAGGCCAACTCCATAACCTCACTCTAGTTACTTGTGCGTCATATATGCTTCACTTCGCCAATTAGCTTGACAATAGCAATGCAACTCTTGCATTACCAACTTGTTTGCACTGTTCATACTTTGGCCCTGCCTTGAACCAATGCATAGACTAACTATTAGTATATTCCACTCTTCTTGCATCGTCCTTGAGTTTGGGCCAACTCAATTCCATGGATATGCATAGATGCCAACATCGCATGTCGCATCTGTCAACTTTGGCCATGTCTTGTCAATCCTTCAATGAAGCCTTGTCGTGTCGGCCAATAAGCTTCATTCCTTAGCCAAATGTATTTACAATATAGTGCCACTCTTGCGCTTTATTGGCCCTATAGGGTTATGCCATTCTTGACACTTGACAGTCTATACAGCATACCGCTATTATGGCTTCGCAATGCGCCATTACGGCTGAATACTGACTTGGCCTGCAACTCCGTAACGCGTCATTAGAGGTGTCAAACAGGCCGGCCTGGCCTGCCCCGGCCTGTATTATCTCAGCCTAGCCTGGCCTGAAAAAGCCTGTCTATTAAACTGACCAGGCCGTCCTCCAGCTAAGCAACCAAGACAGCCCATCCTGGGCCTGAGCCAAGCCTGATTTTCATTGGGCCTGAGCTGGCTAGCCTGTGAAGGACTGTTTAATCTTTGCAAAAATAAACACCTGAAGTGGGGTTTGATATCACGACCTCCAGGTTGTATGAAATCAGGCAAACCATCTTGGCAGCAAAGGATGTTGGTTAGGATGTTAAACACATGTTAATTATTGATTCAACAGTTTGTATTATATATTTATAAATTTAAGATTTAGAAAAAATCTTGTAATACTGTACGACCTTGGTAATTCATTCACCCATATTTTTAGTTACCAAAAAAAAAAAAAAAAATCCACCCATAATTCGATAACCAGTTGATATATATATATGTCAATTTATTTTGTCGTTATAAAATTAAAGGAAACTAATATATGTTGTTTTTGTGTACTGTTGATATATCTTAGACTTAGCAAAAAAAAATAGAAAAAAATAAAGATGATATACACGACAAGTTTTCATGGCATCGGATGTTTAGGGGACATTTTGTCTTAAGATAGGCAGTAATACTTTTTCACATGAGAAAATGGACAAAACAGCTTATAGTGTAGCACGACGGTTTGTGCTCTGTCCTCTATACTCTTTATCAAGAGTTCGAACCCCATACGCTACTTTTGTAGTTAGTTTTACATCAGCACAGTTCTTAAAGTTTTCACAACGAAACGATTTCAATACAGGCCAAAGCAGGCCGGCCTGAACAGGCCCAATACAGGCTCAGGCTTTAGCAGGCCAGGCCTAACAGGCTATAAGGCTGAAAATTGCAGCCTAGCCTGGGCCTGCTACTAGCCTGGGCCCGAGCCAGACCTGTTTAAGCACGGGCCAGACCAGGATTTAGCCAACTTATACAGGCTGGGCTAGACCAGGCCCAGGCTGGCCTGGCCTTTTTGACACCTCTACGCATCATCATTATGCGTCACTTACAGCACCGCAACAGCTAGGGCCAAGGAGAGGGCGCTTGGCTTGGCATGACGTGATTAGCATGGCTAGGGCCAAGGCAAAGTGTGTTTAGCATGGCGCGGATATCCTGGCTAGGTTTGGTTTGGCTTGGCATGTGGGGCCAAGGGTTTGTCATGGTCGTATGACATGTCTAGGGCCAAGGCAATGGCACTTGTCTTGGAATAACGTGACTAGCATGGCTAAGGCCAAGGAAAACTGGGTTTGGCATGACACGGCTAGCTTGGCTAGGTTTGGTTTGGCTTGGCATGTGGGGCCAAAGGCTAGCCATGGGCGCATGGCGTGACTAGGGTTTTGATCTAAAGGTTGTGAGGGGACCTTAGACGGCCAGGATTTGCTCTTGGGATTGGAAGGGCAACCGTTGATTGTTGCACGCCATTACTTTGGTAGTTGCGAGGGGAAGGCCAGCATGGTGGAACAACATGAGGGGCCATGGCGAGATATATTTGGCATGGAACGACTAACTTAGCTAGGTGCGTGACCAAGCTAGGGTTTTGGGCCAAAGTCGTGAGGTAACTTTAGGCGGCAAGGATTTGCTCCTGGGATTGAAGATCAACCGTTGATTATTGCACTCCTTCACTTTAGTAGCTGCAAGGGGAAGGTCAACATGGTGGCGCGGCATGAGGGGCCATGGCGAGATATATTTGGCATGGCGCGGATAGCTTGGCTAGGTGCGTGACCAAGCTAGGGTTTTGGGCCAAAGTCGTGAGGTGACTTTAGACGGCCAGGATTTGCTCTTGGGATTGAAGGGAAACCGTTGATTGTTGCACGCCTTCACTTTAGTATCCGCAAGGGGAAGGACAGCATGGTGGAATGGCAGGAGGGGACATGGCAAGATATATTTGGCATGGCGCGATCGGTGCGGCTAGCATGATTTTCCATTGGCACAGAGGTGCGGCTAGCATGGTTGGCATGTCGTGGCGCAGTTGGTGTGGCTGGCATGATTTGTCATTGGCACAGAGGTGCGGCTAGCATGGTTGGCATGCCTTGGCGCGGTTGGTGTGGCTGACATGATTTTCCATTGGCACAGAGGTGCGGCTAGCATGGTTGGCATGCTTTGGCGCGGTTGGTGTGGCTGGTATGATTTTCCATTGGCACAGAGGTGCGGCTAGCATGGTTGTCATGCCTTGGCGCGGTCGGTGTGGCTGGCATGATTTACCATTGGACAGAGGTGCGGCTAGCATGGTTGGCATGCCTTGGCATGGTTGGTGTGGCTGGCATGATTTGCCATTGGCACAGTGGTGCGTCTAGCATGGTTGGCATGTTTTGGCGCGGTCGGTGTGGCTGGCATGATTTTCCATTGGCATAAAGGTGCGGCTTGCATGGTTGGCATGCTTTGGCGCGGTTGGTATGGCTGGCATGATTTGCCATTGGCACACGTGGGAATTAGGGTTTGGCTTGTCGTAACCCTAATTTGAAAAATATACCCCGGTAATTATTTTAGAGACACATTAAAGGTTTCAGTAAATGTGCCTAGTAAATGCTTGTTGCTTTAAATGTTGTGACATCATTGTATGCTAGGGTTTAGTGTTTTACGATTTTAACCCTAAACTAAAAACCACCATCAACAATTACCTAAAAGGAAATTTCAAGAGGAAAAATTGCCGACCAAGTCATTCAAAAAAAAAAAAGAGTGTCTCAAGCACTCCCCACTAAAAACTTGTGTAAGATCCTTGTTGACAGCTATCAACTACTTGATTTGGTTTCCTATAGAACGCCTTACAATATGCTGTGGAATTAAGCGAAGTGAAGATATCTTCATTGTCGCCATTGATCAAGGAGTTAGTCATGTTGCACCAATATCTTATGCTAAAGTGACCTACTAACCGTTTATTGATACAAAAGAATTCTATGATAAATGACTTTTGTATTGTACCTTATCTTAGTAAAATTTAACAGCTCTTCTTTTGTTAGGAATCAACTTAGGATAATCATCTTCGGAGAAAGTTTAAGAAGGTCGTATAAGAAATATTAAACTGATGTAAAATTCTTGTACGTTTTATGTAGTTAATGAATCATGCAATTGAATATATTTAGCTTGTTACTACTTCTGACGTTACGTGTATCAATTACTTCATATCTTCTTAGTTGTTTTTTATTGTGGCCCATTTATGTTTTCACCCCGAGCTTGGACAAGACACATAAATTAGTTCTTTCTTAGTACCCCGATTCATCATTAGTCAAAGTAAGGATTTTCCTCTCTCCTTTCTCTCTCTATCTTCTTTCTCTTCATCTTCCCTTTCTCAAAAAAAACTCAATAGCGGTGTTGTTCAGATCGGTCCTTTTGGACCATATCTAAGTGAAGATTATTTTCCTTTAAAGATTTTTGATAGTAGGTAAGAGTAAGATGTTTTTACATCATTTTTGGTGTCTTTTGACATATTTCTTCGCTTTTTTGGGGAGATTTTTCTTCGTCGTTGTGGGGCGAGTTCTTCAAATTTTAATGGCTGGTTCATGGCTTGATATTCTTGTATCAAAAACATCGACAATTTATCACGACATTGCGGATCTGTGTTCGTGTGGATCGACAATTTTATGGGTAAAGTACTCATTTATTTTAGGAACATCTCTTACGGAAGAAGAATGCAATCAGATTAAATGGTCGGAATATATTTCCGGATATACCATCATCTTTCCCTTATACATAAAGTTTTTTTGGATATCTTTGCAGTTTATCGCTCTTTCTCTTCACGATCTACATGTAATTGATGTCCTTATTTGTATTAGGGTTTCGATTATCTCTTATTTTGATGTTTTTGTCATTCTTGTAAGCGAACATGTAATCACTATTTTGATTTGAATGAATTGAAATATGTTGATTGTCAAAAAAATAAATAATAATAATTAAAAATAAAATAACTTAGTACCCTAGATGCAAATAGATTTAGATTAACCATAATGAATTAAAACTCATACTAAATCCAATCGGAGGAATACAAAATATGTTACCGCCATATATGATAATTTATTTATATATGCTAATAGATACTAGTAGATAAATTATAATAATATGAAGAAATGCTCGTACAAGTCAAGACTTGTTCTGCTACGATGCCTCTATTGTGGTTTCAATTGTAGTTCCGGATTCGAAAAAAATTCTCTCACTAATAGGGTTACAGTGATGCATAGATATCAATACTTTTGGATTTGAATTATGTTATTAGCCTAATATAATGAATTCAGTTGCCTCCACCCCTAGTTAGCAATTCGGGATACGGCATTCGTACGGAACGACATTCGTACGGAACGACATTCGTACGAGTATTATACGTATTCGTAAAAATCAAATTCGGTCAAAAATCCGGTCAACGATTCGTGATTCGGCAGTAATACGGAACGTGATACGTACGAGTATAATTCGTTTTTCTAGTCTGAGTTCGGGATGGAAAATACGGCACACATTAATTAATAAAATAATATGTTTTATCTGTGGAAGTGCATGATTTGTTATCTAAAATGCAATATATATTTCATATACCTAACTATGACACCAACAGACGGCTGGTGCAGTGGTCTTGGATTGATTTGGGAAGCAACAGGTCGAAGGTTCGACTCCCCCACTCCCATTTTTGCGAAAAAAAACTAAAAAGAAGATATTCGTTTGTGTTGTGCCAATATTATAGTGGGCTGTGAGGTGGGCTAGGAGCTACAGTGCGAAGTACAGTTGGACAGTGAGGTGGGCTAGGAACTACAGTGGGCTGCGAATATTATAGTTAAGCTAAAGCACCTATCCAGCTGGCGAACACAACCACCGAATGATTCGCGGATCCGTATAATTCGCGGATTATTCGAAAACTCTACAAAACACGCGTATTAGGTACGGTGATTCAGTTGGACGGCCGTATAATTCTGTCCCGAATAATACGCAAGAATTCGCGAATCATACACGTATAATTCGCCGAATTACTAACTAGGCCTCCACCATCTCAGTATATAATTTGTTTTTTCTTAAGTCTTCCATATATCTAATTTTTCCTTTTAACACTTAAAGACATACTAGAGTTCTTTATAGTTTTTATTGGTAGATATTTATATAGGGATCAACATGTTCACTTTTTTACTGCTCTAACTATCGTTTAGTCGAAACATATTTTATATGATAAATTAAGATTCCAACAAAATATCATCGATTCTGAATGACAGATTTTAGAAAACATTGACATCACATAAGACCGATAGTTATACAGTTGTAAAGGCTAGAAAATTCTCATAATAAACAAAGGAATAAGAATGATAGATTTAAGAACATAACATCTGTGTTTGTTGTGGCCCATTTATATTTTGATCACAATCTTGGACAAGACACATAAACTTTCTCTGGAATAGGCATAACCAACCGTAAATAGAAAGGGAAGGAAACTAGACAACGACGAAACACCAATTCATATTGAATCAATTACCTCAAGCAATTTGATGTGAACCTAGAACAATCATAGCAGTAAAAACTTTGTTATATCAGTGAGGTTTTCCTATTAATGAATTTGGATGTCAGTTTTTGATGATTAAGCGCATTGTTGGAAGGAAAGAAATTTTTTAAAGTTTTGTAAGGTTATTCTTATTTTTTTTGTTTTCTAAGAGTTTTCTAGCCTTTACAACCGTATAACTATCGTCTTTATGTAATGTCAATGTCAGCTTATTAGTATACTAGCCCTTAACCCGTGCCGTTGATGTTGGTTCATTTTTAATATATCGTATAATTTGTGTCCCGAATACTTATCAACTCCTTATGATTTAATATGTGTTTGTCATAAAAATAGTTAGGATTTTCCTCTTTTTTTTTCTTTGTTTTTTCCTTTAATATTTTACCGCCGGAGATTTGCACAAACGAGAAAAAATATAATCTTAACTTCCAGACACTTTTTTATTTAGGTTCATTGCTTATAATGAGATAATGCTATACATGAACATGGAAGTTTAAATATTTTTTGGAAATATGTCATCAGCATCGCTCATCTCAGTGAAATCAACTAATCAATATCGTCCATAAAAGTCTCCACATGCTTCTATTTCGCTCCAGCTGACTTATCTATCATGGTCATGTTGTCGATCCTCCAAATAGGCAGAGAATAGTATTTTTTGCATCGAACGAATGATACAAACTATCTAATGTGACATGATTTTCCCGTAATTTTTCAACACTCATTAGATGACAATGTTTAAAATGTGTATCCATTACCTTTTTGAAGGCATTGTATATATGCGAACCTCTGCCATTAAATCTTCAACAAAGTATTGTGCCCAACAATTCTTCTTAACGAAGGCTTTGGTAACTTCAAAAGTCTTGGACATTTTGTCACTTCCGTATGTTCATACCTTCACTTGGAATACAATCTGGCGACACATTACCTCATAAAGAACCTTGAACACATATTGTACTCCCTGATCCTATTTCAAATTAATAGGTTGTCAATAGATCCTTTACCAAAAGTTGACATATTCTACGTTGAATATTTATTAAAAAAAATGGTATTGTGGATCGTTTCTTTCTAAGATTGTAGTTTCCAAAATTGGCCTCTTCAACTCCCACGGCTTTCTAAGTTTATATATCTTGTTTGTTTTTAACATTTTAGTTAGCCATATTATGTTTGTTACTAACTTTAAACTTGATGTCATCTTCTACTGTGAACTTTATGTGATTTCAGAATCGAAATAGTTATATCTCTTTCATTCGTATCAAGTAATCCATTGTATATCCCAACAATTCTTCTACAACAATTCCTTTATTTTGCTGTTTCCTGACCATCAGTAGCCATTATTTCCAAACGCAATCTGTCTAATTTTTATTGATGTTATGTATTTGCAATGTTCATTTTTATTAAATAGATTGTGGAAAAACTAAAAAAAAAAAAGAACATAAGTATTACACCGGGTCTAAGTTAATATATCCAAAATACTACGGACACAGCTTCTGGTGCCTTGTTTCCTCAAATTCCTCGTTGCATTCTAGACAGTACATGCAACACCAATCATTTGCGAAGTGAGCTATTTGCGCAAGTGTGGTCAATGTATCCCTTGCCTGTAATTATAATAACAACACGTCAATTTTTTTCAAGGCATCCAGTTGTAAATGGCATGAATCTAGTAGATTTGAATTATACCTCAATCTTAGATATCACCTTCTTCTCACATAACATAGCAATTGAGGAAGGACAAATCTTGACCACTCTTTACATAGACAGCGTTAGCCAAACTATTTTTTTCAATTGTCTTACATGAAAATTATTATTAATCCATATTTTAGTCAGCTCCTATCGAAGTCGATCTAATTAGTCCTATAGAAAGTTAATCTTAAATTTTTGACCTTATCTCTTGACCAAATTATTGAAGTATTCTCAGTCGTGTTCTGTTTTGTGTGATCTACCCATATGTGTCTACTATACCTTCTGATCCAGTAAATGAAACATATACATATTGATCCGTAATTTGATATTGTTGATTTACTATCAAGAGATCGCATGATTTGAGAATGTAAAATATAAAAAATATTCCATAAACATCGGAGGCAAAATTTAGATTTATGATTTATAGTTTTTTATGATGATTTTAATGAACATACATAATTTTCAAACAAATATTTTAGAATGCAAATACATTTTCTCGGTCTATAAGGTTTTATATCGGGAATTGAGTGAAAGTTGTTGTCTTTGTAGGTAGTTGTCGCGAAACAACTCGACATTGATGGTCTTTCAGGAAAAAGAATGTAATAGTACTTGAGAGAGAGATAATGTTCCCTTACGCGGGTACACCAATTTCCTTTATATAATACGGGCGATCGAACAGTCATGATCATATTGTCTTATACATTCCGGTATCATCCTCGAAATATTTGATTTTTGTCCTTATCAATCGTGCTAAAAACAACCAATTACATCTTTCACAATACAATGTTTCATGTTTTGTGAAGATTATTTTTTTACTTAGTCAATAAAACTCGCTAAAAAGCAAAAACTATTATTATACACTACTATTACCAACACTCACCACCATAAAAACCATACACCGCCACTATTTTTTCCACCAATAGTAATGTTACCACATCCACTATTCACAAACACCCGCCACTGCTTATACTCACCATTAGAATTAATATAATTTTTAGTAAAATTATTTATTAATAAAATTATGTATTTATGTTAGATTATTAAAGGGACATTTATAATAGAAATTTAATTAATAATTATGAACAATCAATGAGACATTAATTAATAAAACATTTAAAAATGGTTAAGTTGAACAAACCCTAGCGGTAAATTTATATTTTCCATGGTCAACTCTTGACCACTCTTTACATAAACAAATCGATAATAAATAATTACATATGTTCTGATATTGATTCGTGTCGTTCGTTTAGTTATTGCATAACATGGCAATTGATTGCACCAATTTTTTAAAATGGACATGTGTTTTATCGAGTTTATTTTAACATTAAAATGATCAATCATGTTTTATATTTTATAATATAACGTTACACATTTTGTGGCGTTACGAAATTAGCATAATATGTTTTTTTCACCAATACTCGCCACCACCATAAAACCATATGAATCCACTTTTTTTATCCACCACCACCTAGTGGCGGAGCAAAGGGTTGACTAACCTGGCTCTAACTCCTTAAATTTTTAATAACTACATAAATTTTTTAGTTTATTTTATAAATAATACTTTGTCCATATATATTTATGGCTTAGTCCACCAAAGTTTACATGTTTTTTTTTTTTAAAATAAGCCTCCTCAATGTCAATTTTTGACTCCACCACTGGCACCATCACTGCCGCCCATCCCATGTAGGTTGTTGGACGCAATTCTAATTTTCAATCATAAATTCCATGTATGAGGTTTAGATTGAACAAAATTTCGTCAATTGATTAGTTTCATTATTTTTTTCCGTGTATATATTCTTTTTTTTATTTCAATCAATTTTATTTTAACATTAAAAAATCATGATTTATACGATATAGTATTGTTTGTACCATAAGTAAAAATACCACTTAATGGGCCAAATTAATGCTTGAATCATCTTTTGGGTCCTCATCCAAGCCCGCTAACCAGTCAACCAAGGAAGACCACCAGTCTACACAGACCAGCCAATGGTCAGAATCAGTCAATGGTCAAAGTCGGTCAACATCCAGTCAAGGTCAATGGTCAAAGTCAACGGCCAGTCAATGGTCAAAGTCAACTATCGAAGTCAGTCGCACCCCTAGCCAATTTTCGGTCTTATAGCCAGCAACGCTGCTAACCAATTCGACCAAAAACTCTTCCGCACTCGCCAGCCACCCATCCAATCAACTAACCAATTATGTCGACAACCAGCCTTCTACCCATACCAAACCGAGTCGCAACTAGCATCCCCACACTGCTAGTCAAGCCAGTCTGCCATCCTGCCATTCAATCCAGCCCGCCAGCCTGCCATTCAATCCATCCTGGTAGCCATTTCAGCAAAACAGTTTCATGCGAATTTATCAAGGGCCATAAATGGACAGTTTCATACATAAATCACCATTAAGTCATGCAGCATTAATCCCAACAGTTTCATACAGATTTATGATAGAGGCATAAAGGAGGCAGTTTCATGCATATTTTATGAGGGAGGCATAAATGGGCAGTTTAATGTCATTTAAGTTGATATTGAAAATTAGATGTGAAATTGTATAAATAGGGAGAGCAGAAATCATTTGAGGGGGGTAGCCAAGAGGAGAGAAAATCAGATGTTGAAACACAAACATCAATAAAAATTACTCCTCAAGGGGATTCACCCGTGGACGTAGGAAACTATGCCGAACCACGTAAAACCTGTGTCAATCTCTTTTGTTTGTTCTACGAATCATCTCCCAACCCCGAATTCGAAATACCAACCAAACTATCCATTCTTTGTGTTTCGTGCCCAAAAGTGATTTTGGGTCCAAACATTGGCGCCGACTAAGGGGGAATACGAGAAAATAAATTGTGTTTTCCCATTGAGAAAAGTTGTAGAAAACGCTTCAAAATCGTGTTCGTGAGAAAGCAGTCAGAGCATGTTAAAAAAAAAATCACTGCTGCAGTCCAGATTGATAATAATAGTCGCAGTCCAGCTGATCGCAGCTGCTGCTCACCGTATAATCGCATATACTGCAGTCCAGTTGATCGCAACTGCTGCAATCAATATTTGTTGTTTTAGATTTGCTGAAACTATTACTTACGGATACCTCCGAAAATCGCAATCACTACGAAATCTGAAAATAGTGTTGTTGCTGACCATATAATTGCACATACTGCAGTCCATTTGATCGCGACTGCTGCAATCAAGATTCTCCGTTTCAGATCTGCTGAAGCTATCACCTACAGATACCGCAGAAAATCGTAATCACTACTAAGTCTGAAAATAGTATTGCTGGGACACTCGGTCCGCGAAAAAAAAGATGTAGTGAAACATCATCAAAGTTGTTGCTGGATGTTCGATCCGCAACATGTGGCTGAGTCCAGTTTTAATTTCAATCGCTGCAGTTCAACTGACTGCAGCTACTGCATACCAATTAATCGCAGTTATTGCAGTCCAGTTGGTCGCAACTGCTGCAATCCAGTTTTGTGGATCAAGATCTACAAAAACGATTACCTTCGGAAATATCTACAAAGAACGATGAAACCAGGACGTTCCGTCCACGGTGGAAGTGCCACAAAGGTGCAACAAAGCCATGGAGAAATGTCCATAAAGAAACAGCAACGGTTCTATAAGAAACGTCAACTTTTACAACAGTCGTTACGAGGGAGAAACGACAACAGCTGTAATATAAAATATCACATTTCAGAAAACCGTTACAAGAAGCCTTTATAGAAAAGACAACAAGTTGAGAAAATAGTCACCAAAAATTTCAAAAAAAAAAAGCCGGAGCTCGACCCGGCGGCCAATGCCGGTGGCTTCACCCGGCGGCTAGTGCCGGCAGCGTCACACGGCGGCCGAGCCGGCAGTCTCATCCGGCGGCTCAACTAGCCCGATCTGTTCACCCACTTCTAGTTTTTCTTCACCCACGTCAAATGTTGTTCACCCATGTCAGAAGTTGTTCACCCAAGTTAACAACCCTCACCCACTTTAAAACTTTCAGTTCACCTACCTAAACAAAGGTGTTGTACACCCACATCCATCAATTATATAAGAAAAGCTTTGATGCTTAAGATTATATCAATGTTCAATGTTCTTCGAATTCTAACCGTTGATCCTACGGGTTCATCAAACTTCGATGATCCGAGATACATCAAAACTAGATTTCAAGAAAACTTTAGTGCTTCGCGTTACATCAAAACTTCGATGTAACGTGTATCCTGACCGTGGATACACATCAGTCCGGCAAAGATCGAGATCCGGCAGTGAACGAGATGCCGGCGGACAAAGCCGAGCGGCAATCGGCGATCTTTTGGAGATTAGTCGGCGAGCTGTTGCCGAGTCAGATGATGTTTTGGCGATTCGAACGATTAATAGGCGATTCGAAAGATGTTTTGACGATTCGAACGATGTTTTGGCGATTCAAACGATGTTTTGGCGATTCGAACGATTATTTGGAGATTAATTCGTTTAGCCATAGAATGATTCAGCCCCATCTCCCTTGCATTGCCGATATGTACACCCCACGTGAGCTTGGCCTGAAAATTTATTTCGTTGATATCTTCTTCGCCCCACGACCGAATTGGATGATTTTTGGCTCGTTGCGATCGCACTTTAGTATCCTACAACATGAAGGTGAAATTATACAATCGGGGAATAATATTTTTTGGTGAAATCAAGACATCAATATATTTAGAGCAAGGCTAACCAACCAATTCTTCGACAACTTCTTCTTTGTGCATCCAAACTGGGTGATTTTCGGCCCATTGAGATCGTATGAAAATTCCCAACACCGTGAAGGTGAAATTTAAATTTTCGAAGGAAATTTGAAACGACAGCGCCAGACACGGTCACATCCAATCACCACCGAAAATACTGTAGTCCAGTTGATCGAACTGCTGCAATTCTTTTCCACATAACTATTACAGTCAGTTGATCGAACTGTTGTAATCCAGTTTCACAAAGAATACTGGCATGTTGATCGAATCGCCGCAGATCCTTTTAAATTCCTCTGATCCAGCTTGATCAAGCTGCTGTAGTCCGATTTTCCAAAAAAACTGTTTCAATACAGTTTTTCTCACAACCGCTTCAATCCAGTTTTATGCATAACTGTTACTGTACATCTAATCGCAGTTGCTGAAACACAGTTCCGTGGAAACTATCTTCAATCCGGTATGGACTTGACTGGTGCATCCCAGTCCCACAGACAAATCAATTTACTAAGTCGAGACGAGACACTAAGGAAACTATACTAATTATCGTCGCTAGAAAACACCGACATAGCCAATGGGAATCCTAATCACTTCGCTTATGAAGTCGCAGTACCATTTTCAACATGGTAAGTATATGGTAAGTATACAATTTACATAGTTTTTCTTTTTCTTTTTTATTTATTTTCATACACATTTTTGTTCAATAAGGTACCTTTAATGTGGCGAGCATTCTTCTCAACGAGGGGATGCACACATTTTAATTCTACGCGCATCTGGAATAGTGGGATTGTCCCCCCGCGCCAGATAGCAGACATCTTAAAAATTCCATGCGCGAGCAAAATGCAGCAAGGCAGTGCACCCTTGTGCAAGCATTGAGAAGCATGACAATCACTATCTACTGGGGGCGATTCACATACCACTTCAACGTGACTGACTATCACTTGGGGGCGAGATATGTGACACCTTATGGTTTGAAACGACTCTTTTGGGGAAGACTGCGTAAACATTCTATACGATTGGGGGCAATTTACGTAGCACATAAATGCAATGCAGAGTTCAGCTTCCGAAAATAGGAACTTCAGGTAACCCGAACTTCTTAATCCTTCAACGAATTGCAGGATTAAGAGGGGCGAGCATATACCATAATATTTTTACGCTTAATATTTTTACGCAATTATTACAATCAGCAATTTTAAACTTCCGCGGTTATATTGATTGAATTATTGTACTCCAGTTCAAAAGAAACTGCTGAACTTGGTTGGACGCAACCAATGCAGTCCAGTTGCCTGCGAATTCTGTGCTCAGTTGGACGCAACTGATGCAGTCTGGTGACACTCAGTTGGACGCAACTGATGCTGTCTAGTTTTATTTATAAATTTTACACCTAGGTTTATTGAACTGTTTAAGTCCAAACCCTCAGCGGCTGCTGCAGTCCAGCTAATCAAATCTGCTGCAGTCCAGCTCCATTTGTATTCCTGTAGTCCAGCTAATCGAAGCTGTTGCAGTCCAGCTCTGTCTGTATTCCTGAAGCCCAGCTGATCACAGCTGCTGCAACCATGTTCGCATTTCCTGCAGTCCAGCTGAACGCGGCTGCTGCAGTGGAACTTTTTTCGTTGCTGTTGCATTCCATCTGATCGCAGCTGATGCAGTCCAGCCTTGCTCGCAGTTCCTGCACTCCAGCTGAACGCAGCTGTTGCAGTGGAACTTTGTTCGTTGCTGCTGCATTCCAATTGATCGCGAATGATGATCCAGCCTTGCTCGCGGTTCTTGCAGTCCAGCTGAACGCAGTGTTGCGTGGAACTTTGTTCGTCGCCGCTGCATTCCGCATGATCGAATCGATGCGCCAAGACATGCTCGCAGCCTCAGAGTCCGGTGAACGCAGCTGCTGCAGTGGAACTTTGTTCGTCGCTGCTGCATTCCAGCTGATCGCAGCTGATGCAGTCCAGCATTGGTCACACTTCCTGCAGTCCAGCTGAATGCAGCTGTTGCAGTGGAACTTTGTTCGTCGCTGCTGCGTTCCAACTCGATCGCGGTGATGCGATCCCAAATTGGTCACACTTCCCATGCCAGTCCACTGAAAACGCAGCTGCTGCAGTGGAACTTTGTTCGTCGCAACTGCGTTCCAGCTGATCGCAGCTGATGCATACAAGATATGCTCGTTGTTCCCGCGGTCCAGCTGATCACGGATGGTGCAGACCAGCTTCACTCAATATTGTTATCGCTCCCTCGCAACACCACCCCACTCAAGCGTCACGCTTCTGTTACAGAATAGCCCAGCCATCAGTCTTGATTTTGCATACAACAGTGGTTCATGCTCAACTATTTCCTGTCGATTCCCCAGCCGCAATAGCCTCACTTGGGGGCGTCTTGATTATGATTTCCGCAAACAACAAGGGAAGTTCGCCAATCACCTCGACATCAATAATCCACACTTGGGGGCGAGTTTTATCATTGACTTAGGAAAACGGAATTTTCTTAACCCCCAACAATTTGGAGGTTAAGAGGGGGCGATGTTTGTACCATAAGTAAAAATACCACTTAATGGGCCAAATTAATGCTTGAATCATCTTTTGGGTCCTCATCCAAGCCCGCTAACCAGTCAACCAAGGCAGACCACCAGTCTACACAGACCAGCCAATGGTCAGAATCAGTCAATGGTCAAAGTCGGTCAACATCCAGTCAAGGTCAATGGTCAAAGTCAACAACCAGTCAATGGTCAAAGTCAACCATCGGTCAACTATCGAAGTCAGTCACACCCCTAGCCAATTTTCGGTCTTATAGCCAGCAACGCTGCTAACCAATTCCCAGCCAAAAACTCTTCTGCACTGCCAGCCAGCCCATCCAGTCAGCTAACCAATTATGCTGACAGCCAGCTTCTACCCATGCAGCCAAACCAGTCTTCCAACTAGCATCCTGCCACACTGCCAGTCAAGCCAGTCTGCCATCCTGCCATTCAATCCAGCCCGCCATCCTGCCATTCAATCCAGCCCGCCAGCCTGCCATTCAATCCATCCCGCCAGCCATTTCAGCAAAACAGTTTCATGCGAATTTATCAAGGGACATAAATGGACAGTTTCATACATAAATCACCATTAAGTCATGCAGCATTAATCCCAACAGTTTCATACAGATTTATGATAGAGGCATAAAGGAGGCAGTTTCATGCATATTTTATGAGGGAGGCATAAATGGGCAGTTTAATGCCATTTAAGTTGATATTGAAAATTAGATGTAAAATTGTATAAATAGGGAGAGCAGAAATCATTTGAGGGGGGTAGCCAAAAGGAGAGAAAATCAGATGTTGAAACACAAATCATCAATAAAAATTACTCCCCAAGGGGATTCACCCGTGGACGTAGGCAACTATTCCGAACCACGTAAAACCTATGTCAATCTCTTTTGTTTGTTCTACGAATCATCTCCCAACCCCGAATCCGAAATACCAACCAAACTATCCATTCTTTGTGTTTCGTGCCCAAAAGTGATTTTGGGTACAAACAAGTACCAAAGATAACAGAGGCACCATTTGGGTGATCCAACTACGATCATGAAAATATTGTCTTATATGATATCATCCCTGAAATAAGTGTTAAAAACAACAAACCACATACCGATGTTATCGATATGGTAATGACAACATAAAATTAATATTTTCCATCACTACTCACCAGCATTCACCGTCACTACTTATTCCACCACAAACCAGGGGCGGAGCCAGGATTTTGAGGAGAGAGGGAGAAAAAATTCTTGGCAAGTTGGATACATGTGAAAAATGGACTTTGTATCCCATTTTACGATAATAGAACAAAAATAAATATAATTGTGCTTGGCTCTGCCCTTAACCACCACTAATATTTCGGCCTCCACCTCTTCTACTACTCATTGTCGCAGAAAATTTCTATTGATATTATTTATCAAAATTACTTATTAAGGAACTATTTGGTTAGCAATGACGCTAGTAGTGGATTAGGTAGTTTTATTTTCTATCGTTTAGGTATCGCTATTCAAAGAGGAGTTGGAGCTCAGCTTGTCGCTAGGCTGCCAACCAAAAGCTCTGTGTAATTGTTTATGTAAAGTTATATAATTATACATATTTATAAAACTTCCAGGCTTCCTATACTTATTAATAAAAATAAATATTATAATTAATTAAGAAAATATTTATAATTAAAAAATGATTTGTCATTTATTATGAGCAATTAGTGAAACACTAATTAATAAAACACTTTATAATGAATAGATTATTTATTATGTGCAATTAGTGAAATACTAATTAATAAAGAAATTATGGTATTTGAGTTGAACAAACCACCATTGTTGATTTATATTTTCTATCAATTCCAACCAATGTGGAACACTGGTTAGAGGCAACTCTTATGACATAATAGGTCATGAGTTTGAACCTCCCTATTATAATTTTTGAATTTCCATATCCTGACTTGAGTATTCATTTTTCATTCGTAATATTGGAATTAACGCCACACATGCGAGATGTAGGGGGGTGATCAGGAGAACCACATTCCTTGATTTATCTTTGTCAAGACAAATCCTGACCACCACTAACAAAGGCAAACTTATCCAAAACCCTGTTTTATACTAATGATTTTAAACTTTATATGAGTGAAAAAAGGACTACAACAATGGATAAATAAAAAAATTTAAATTTTCTACTATATAGAGGCAAATAATGGATAAATAGAGGGATTTAGATTTTCTCGAAAAATAAACAGAAGTAAATCGATTGATTGGTGTAAACAACCGACTGATTCGATATATACCCGGAGTTTCCCTAAGGAGACTGGGGGGTATGAGTCTGCGGCATAAAAGTAATGGCAGTGGGGATTACTTGCGTATAGTCTTGGATATGAATAATTACACATGCACTTTGGGAATGATGGGGTCATTAAACGTGTGGACAGCTTAATTTAACTACATAACTAATGGAACTTTGAGACTGCAGGGAGAAGGACCTGTCTATAGATAGGACATCAACTTATTTGTTCACAGTAAAACCAATGAATGCTCACCCTCTATGCTTCTCCACATTTTCTGTATTTAATGATGCATTAACTCCATCCTCCACGGCTTATTTGTTCACAGTGACGCCCGACCAACTTGTCCTTTAAAATTTATGGTCGTCACTTTTCCATTGATTCTCATCATGGATGATAACTTTTCGTGTATTCACCGGCCCCGACAAGAGGGGAAAACTAGATGGGACATGCGGGCATGCCGTCTCCGCCGAAAATCTGGGGAATTGGCTTTCGGTGAATCCCGGATGAACTGAGTCAGTTTATTTTGATATGCCTCCAATGAACGGTTTCATAAACACTGCTAAAGATAATGAAAAAAATCTTTAGTTATTTATAGCTACGTTCCAATGGCTGGGAAACGAGAACACTCTTGAAAAAAAAAGTATAAAATGTCTAGTTTGGGTACATATGGGATTTTCGGTTGTTATTGTATCGGGTTCGAGGTCTCAAAATGTATATAGGACCGAAGACATAATGAATTAGGCTCGTGTGTGGCATTGTAGTCATCGACTTATTGTTACAAATTCCTCGCATCCAAAGCAAATCTAGTGAGAGCACTAAGCCGATGTTGTTGTTGTTTTGACACCATAAATATGAAGGTCTCCGTCTCACACATATTTCTCGTCTTCTTTTGGTTCAAAACTGGTGTGCATTAAGCCAAGGCAGCAAACAAATGCATGATTGGGATTCACATTTATTTTATGTGTATTTCTAGTTTTATGTAATGGTCATCCAAGTCCGACTCTCACATGCTTTAATTTATTTTATGATTTCGGGATTAAAAACACTAATTTATTGTAATTGAGATGTTTGAGGGCATTGAGATGAAATATGTTGATAAAAGCCCTAACATATCTAAGTTAGAAAAGGGTTGATGACTTTCTTGGAATTTCTGACAAATCTTTCAGCAGCAGTATCAACAGGAGAAGTTTGGATTTGGTTTCCACCTTCTACTACTCCTAGTTGCTTTAGTGGTGCAAATTCATTTCCCTCTACTACGATTTCCTCTGGTGGATTTCCAGTGGCGAAATTCTTGAGTTGATTGAAAAAAAATTGTAACTATTTTGTAAGAAGAATAGAGATGGATTTTGACAGATTAGGGTTTTTCAGAGATGAGGTTCAGGAAGAAGAGATGGTGGAATGGTTTCAACTTTTTTCTTTTCTTTTCTAGACGTGGAAGAGATGGAAAGATAAATACAGTAGTGAGGCAGCAGAGTTTGCCGGAATTTTTTCGGTCTCCCAATTCCAATCAGACGGGGGCGTGTTTGTTTGTTTCTTTTCATTTTTTTTTTCCTTCTTCCTTTGCCTCATTGTGCCATGCATTATTATGTTTTGATACTAAAATATTTCTCGATAAATTCATATGCCATCTATATTACAAACTTCCGGACTTTTGCAGAGTGAGGTTAAACTTGAATTTATGAAGTCGGTAGAGGCAAAAAAAAAAAAAAAAAAAAAAAAAAAAAACAAGCTAGAGAGGTGAAGAATATTATCTCAAATGAGATGTCCTGGACGACGTGTCAAAATGTGTGCATAATGGTTGGTCCTTTATTGAAAATGGTTCATTTTTTGCACTCAGACAAATCCACCATGGGTTATTTGTTTCATGCACTTGTTACATGTGTGGAAACTATACAAATGGGTTTGGGATCAAATCGAAATGCCTCTATCTAGGTATAACCTAGTTAGAAATTCGGGGTACGGGTAGTAGTTCGGGACGGCATGCGTACGAGAATTATACGGATTCAGATAGGTCGGATTTGGACAAAAATCCAGTCAACGATTCGTTGTTCGGATAGTAGTTCGGAACGGCATACGTACGTGTATATTCGTTTTATAAATGTGAGTTTGGCACTTAAAATTCGGATTACATAAATGATAAATTGATAAGTATTATGATATTATTACGAGACTAATTTTATTTATATATGATTTATAAGATGAAAAAAATATTTTAGCGTGATTATTTAACAAGAAGTAAACAGTTTAATCGCATAAATGTATTATAAAACGAGTTTATAGATTTTTAAACAAAAATTAACACATAAAACACTGATTAAACAACTATCAATAAATTTTTTTACTGAATAATTGTATTTAAATATAAAGTATATTCAAAATCAAACAAAAACCAAACAAAAATTCTCTGATCAGAGAATTACTTATGGGAGAGCGAGGTTGGGTGCAAACTAGGTTCGAAGTTCTAGTTCGGAAATATTATTCGGATTCGATTAGTTCGGATACGTTCGCGAATCATTCGTGAGGTCTATATAATCCGGGAACTAGGTTCGGAGTTCAAATAGTTCGGAAGTATCATTCGGATTCGGTCAGTTCGGATACGTTCGGGAATGATTCGAGAATGATTCGGAGAATTACTAGTATAATAAAGAAACGATGGAAAAGTCAGTTGAGTTCTCCTCTTCATGACGCATCGTATTTTCTCAATCCTTATTACATCTTTAACCCATTAACCAATCTCATCAATAATGAAATTTCAGAACTTCGGATTTGTCTTACTTACTAAAGTTATATCAAAAATGGTTAGTGGCCCGCAAGAACAAACAAATATCTTATACTCCCTTCGTCCTAGTTTACTTACCAAAATTGGTTTTTGCACACAGATTAAGAAATACATAAAGAGTAGATTTTTTTTCAAATTTACCCCAAGCTAGTATTTAAGATACATAGTTTTTTGGTCTTTACTTGAAGAATTCAAAACAAAGGATATATATAGAAATGAGAATTTAAGATTGTGTATAGGAAATAAAATTACACTATTCTCAATACTATGATCTGATTCCAACATAGGGGTAAATTAGGATAAAAAGTGGAAAAATATAAAACTTGGCAAGTAATTTAGGACAAAAAATTCCCAATTTTAACAAGTAAAGTAGGACGGAGGGAGTAACACTTATGACATCCTAGAGTTTTTGATAGTTTACTACTGGTAGATATTTATAAAGGGATACATGTAGTAGCAGAAAATCTACTACCACACCCCTTGAAGACTTGATTACCTAAATTATGAAATCATGATGAAGACACATAAATAAATCTTATTGAACTTGGAAATCAGTACAAGAATAAGATATATAACACTAACTTGGTGAACAATTTACTTTCTCTCTCCTAAAGTTCTCGCTCAACTCTCCCAAAAAAACTCTGGGAATATTGATAAACTGCCCCACTCTCAATTTCCGTTTAATAAGTTGCCCCCGTTTTTTTCAACTTTTCAAAATTGCCCCCACCGTTAACTTTTCCATCTAATTTAGTTTTCTATCTAATTTTTTACTTATTTACCCTTTACTTGTCACGTTTACCTTCTACTTCATTTTTTCAGGTTCGTCGAGCTCGGTTCATGGATTCAGGATTTGGGGTTTAAGGTTCATAGTTCAGGGTTCATGGTTCAGGGTTCATGGTTCACGATATAGTTCAGGGTTTAGGGTTCATAGATCAGGGTTCATGGTTCAGGATTAGGGGTTTAGGGTTCATAGTTTAGGGTTCAGGATTCAGGTTCATGGTTCACAACATAGTTCAGGGGTAAATATGACTTTTTAATAGGTGAGATAACTGCCACCTTGCATTTAACGGGATGGAAAACGTTATTTGAAAAAAACGAGGCGGGGCAGTTTAGAAAAGTGCAAAAAAACGGGGGCACTTTATTTACCCTAATTCAAAACTGGGTCACTTTATCAAAATTCCCAAAAACTCTCCCTTGATACAGTAGTGGTTGGTCATAGGGTTGTCAATGGGTACCCATTACCCGAAACCGGAACCGGACCCGCTAGATTCGGGTCCGGTTCTGGGTCCTAAAGTTGGACCCATTAGAAACTTAGGACCCGACGGGTAATTACCCGATTGGACCCGAATGTTAACGCCGCCAAATGGGTAATACCCGTCGGGTACCCGCGGATAGTGGGTACCCGTTTATTTATCCTTTTAATCATCTTTTTAGGAAAATTATAGGTATTTTGCTAGTTTCGGCTTTGATTTTTTTTTTTTTTTTGATTTTTTTTCTTACATTTAATCTTTATTTAGTACATTAATAAAGAAATAATAATAAATTTTTATAAAAATAATTTATATTCAAGTTAAACAGAGAAAGAAATTAAGTTTTTCAGATTTTTTTAAATACCCAACGGGTACCCCGGGACTTTAAACGGGTCCGGTTCTGGGTCCAAAAATTTAGGAACTGGGCCCGGAACCGTTAGGAACCGGACCCGACCTTTATAATCAGGGTCCGGGTATAATGATACCCGAGAGGACCCGGACCCATTGAAAACCCTAGTTGGTCCTATATATAGGAGTTTTACATAGTGGATCGGACAGCTAATAAAGCCCCTATTATCGGATCTGACGTGCGAGGTCTTCGCACGTTTGTATTGGTGTCTTTTCGCGCGAGCTCTTGCTCTTCGCATGGCTCTCCCATTTTTCCTGTGACTCCATGACGTCACTGATTCCGTTATATGAAATATGCTAGGTGCGAGATCAACTCGCTCCTTTATTTTGTTAGTTCGCTTGTTTATTACATCATCACTTCGCATAGTTTATAGAGGAGCGAAATCCTGTCCCTACAATACATATTCAGTTTTTGACGCTCCAACTATCTTTTAGTTGACACAAGTTTTATATGATAAACTGATATTTCAAAAAGTAATGCCCTATACACTAATGGATGGCGCACACCCAGCAAAATAATTCAAGTTTTGACCGCATTTGCCGTTTGAGGAGGCCAAACGCTTTAAACTTTGTTATTATTACTGAGATTTGACTAATAAACGATAGGATATGTGGTGCAATGGTAAGGTATTTGATTCCCAGTTTTATGGTTAAATATGCCATGGAATTGAATTACTGGGTGTAATGGACTTGTAAAACATTGTTGTCGCTCAAAAAGATCAAAATCCAAAAATACTTTTCTACGGTCCAAATTTGAATATTTCACCCATATTCTACAACTGATTTTATGTCCCGTGTACATCAATACCCTTCTCTATAATATATGTTCTTCATGCAACAGAGAGAAAGGGATATTCGAATATGTAAAACATGCTCCAGTTTAATCAACGAGCTCCAGTTTTTTGATCCAATCGATGATCGATCTCCTATAAAATCTTCTCTAATCTGTTCTCAAATCGGTAAGATATTTCAAGTTTGATTTCTCTAATCTGTGCTCAAATCTTCTCTAATCTATGCTCAAATCTTCTCTAATATGTGCTCAAATCACCAATTCAAGATTCGAATCAATACAAATCATGAAAAATTAACTAAAGCATCAATGTTATGGGCGCATATCTGATGTCGTATAAAATGGGGATTCGGTTAATGGAACCTCTATTAATTCCATGTCTCATGGTGTATATGGAACAAAAATTCCAGGTCCAAGATATGTAGGAATCCAAAGAAGAAGTTGGTTCTGGAGCAACTTTTTGTTCCATACACCGGGGAAAACATGGATCAGCACTAAGAGTAAGGTTTATTGAATACCCATTGCGAAAGTTTAAGAAAACGAAGAAGAAAGTCGTTGTGGGATGAGGAAGTGGAAGTAGATAAACGAGAAGATGTAATAATTGTGGGGAGGACCTCAATGGACAGTGGTCCATCTCTCTATCAACCTTTTGTTTGCTTTTGCGTAGTGACTTATAATCATTCTTTAAATTCTTCCTTTTGCAGTTGTCTTGTGCTACTAGCTCCACTCAATTTTGTGTTCTTTATAGTACAACTCTTTTTATCCCCACATATTTTCTTTATAGTCAAATTGAATTAAGGGTTCTGTTCTATTTAGAGGAATTGGGTGCATTAATGGCGATGAACATGAATTGGAGATAGGTTTGGTCTGAACTTGATTTCATAGGAGTTTGGAAGCTGTTTTGTGTTGATGTGGTAGAGTTTTTGGTGATTTGGGTACCATTGAGTTCTTGTTGTTGATTGAATGAATGGTTAAAGCGATCTGGTGAAATTGAAGCAGGTGATGTTGTCTATGGTTGATTGTGATGAACATGGAGAAATCGATGTGTGATTAGCAGTATAAACCTAGATTTATCCCCAAAATACACATGATGCACCCGAGTGCATGATGTGTATTCTTTACAGAAAATAGGTTTTGACCAGGTGCACATGGGTGCATAATGTATATATTTTTTTTATGATTCTTACATGAAAAATATTTTTGGCTAGGTTGCACCTGGGTGCATAATGCATATTCTTATTTAAAATAAATTGTGGCCAAATTGCACATGGGTGCATAATGTATCCTCGGTCTGGATTGAAATAAAATTTTGTCCAGGTTGCACCTAGGTGCATAATGCATATTGTTATAGAAAATAGGTTTTGACCAGGTGCACCTGGGTGCATAATGCACATTTTTACAGGAAATAAATTTTGGCCAGGTTGTACCTAGGTGCATAATGTATATTCCTATAGAAAATAAATTTTGGCCAAGTTTTTTTCCGTGAAGAAATTTTGGCCAAGTTGCACCTGGGCGCATAGTGCAAATTTTTCTAGGAAATAACTTTTGGTCAAGTTGTACTTGGGTGCATAATGTATCCTCGGTATGGCTTAAAATAATTTTTTTTTTTGAATTTCATATCAACAATGGATCTTGTTTCGTAGATAATTTCAAGCCCTTTTCAAAAATATAAATTTTATTGAAATCCAACTTATATTTCGAAAATTAAGACATTTCTCGCGATTAATTTTAATTAAAGAGAGAAATTAAATAGGAGAGAGAAAAGGATAAGAAAAAGAATAAAATTTAAAGCAAAGGGTATATATGGCTAATATTTCCCATGTCTTTTTCACCCAGACCTATATTTTACAAGTCCATTTCTCCCATGTATATATGGCCTATGGTCATATGACCCATTTTCCGTTTGATTCCATCTCAGAAGGTAGCATACATTACCTTGCACGAACATGCACATTGGTGGGATCTTATCTTAGTAAAATTTGGTACTAGTTCGTATTTTGTTAAGATAATCATGTTCGGAGAAAATTAACGAACGAACGCCGCATAAAAAAAACTTAACTGATACGAAGTTCGTCTATTTAATGAATCAATTCTTCCTAGTGGTGTACGGGCAAAATATCGCACAACATATTTGTTAGTGTGCTACATTCGTTCATTTCCTTAGCGTGCGAGAACGTAGCATGGGCGCGAGACAATATTAGCTCTCCACTACATGTTAGCTGTCATCCATTATGTAAACACCTATATAAAGAGAAAGATAGGAGAGAGAAAGGGAAGAAACATTGGTAGAGAGGGAAAACATAATTAGTATTATTATTATCTCATTCTTCTTGATTCATCAACAAAGAGCTCCAAATACTCATTAATGGAGTCTCAATGTAATCCAAATATAATTTCAACAATGATAGTGAACCCTAACCCCGTGGATGTAGATCATATTGATCGAACCACATAAATCTTGTGTCTTATTTTACATTTCCACCATTTTTATCTTCATTTTCATATCAAATATGTTTAGATCTATAGAAATCATTAAGGGGTGTTAGTTGTGGGATTTTCTGTAACTACATTTTGGCGCTAGAAGGAGGGGGGAGTAAAGGATTTATCCTTCATATAACTTGTTGGTTCAAGAAGTTTACATGAAGATTAGCTACTGTTCATATTTTTCTAGATCTACAAAGTATAGGTTCAAAATTGGAAATTTCATGGAAGAAATCACACTTTCAGGGAGTAAACATCATCAACAATTCAAAGACATGAAAAGAGTAAGACAAAAAAATTAGTTGATGTGGTGAAATTCAGGGAAGAAAGCTAAAATTTCAATGGAAGATTTCCATGTTCGGATAAAAAGCGAGAGGCAGACACTGTGATTTCTATCACAAGCTAATACTAACGCAGATGGTTTGAGTTGGAGCGAATAAGCAATGGGTATTGCGTTCGATTCCTTCTCAGTGCGACATTTTTCGCATAACTTTGATTAAATCCCAAGGGAGAATCAAAGAATAAGATAAAAATGTTGTGCATTTATTTCGCACAAAGGTGGTTGAACGTTGGTCAAGAGAACAGTGTGTATGTTCGTGGTCACGTGTTCGAATTCGCCTGTGAGCATAGTTTTCTTCTTTTTACAGAAGACGAAAATATGAATAATTTCTAAGCGTTGTTTTATTATTTCGCAAACAAGAGGCAGCACAGTTGGTCATGTGCGAAGTTAATGAGCTCATTGTCGCGTGTTCAGGTCCCAATAACACACGGGAATATTTTTCGCGTGGTCTCTGATTATTCCGCATAGATGAGAGTTGATGATTATTTCTCTGATTATTTCGCACATATGAGAGTTGATGATTATTTCGCACAGATATTTCGCATAGGAGGGTTGGCACAGATGGCTAGAGGCGAAGAGAAAGACCTTGGAGACGCACATTCAAATCTCTCTACACTCTTATTTTTTACATATTTTCTAAAGCTGCCTAGAGAGAAGATCAGAATAAGAAAATGACAATATTTTCTATTTCGCAAACAGAAGCCAGCAAAGTTGGTCAGAGGCGCAGAAATGAGTTTGAGGACGCATGTTCAATTCTCACCTCCCGTAAATTTTTTGCATCTTTTTTGGACTACCAGAGGAGGTCAAGTTTCAATAAGTGTACGTCAATTCGCACAGAGTAGGTCAAATTTGCGCAACTGTTCGTCTAGTTCGCAATAAGGATGACACACAAATGGTGAAAGAAGGAGGAACTAAGCTATATTCCCAGAATTTTTTCTTAAAGAGACAAACTTACATCAAGATAAACAGAGAACTACAATAAAGACAAAGAAGTGCAAAGAAGAATAGGACAACAAACACAAAGAAATGAGAAGAAGAAGAAATAATCAAAAGATACAAATAGAAGAAAAAGTAAAAATGAGATATTACAATAAGACCTTACAAAAGGCAAAAGAATGAACAAAAATGAAAGAGGCACCCAACTATGGCGTACAACCTAGTTCGCGATTTTTTTTCGCAAGAGGCAAATGTAAGACCTAAAGTGCGTCATAGAAGGGGAGAACCTATTTCATGTCTCAGGGGAAGGGTATACCTCTATCGGAACCTTAGTCATGGAGATTTGTGGTAGTAAAACCCATCAAGGAGAGGCGCCATGGATTTTCAGCCTGAGATTATGACTTAGGTTGGACGACTAAGGTGAGAAGGTCTCTCCAAAGGAGTGTAGAACTTGATCAAGGAGCCGAGGTACACGGTTGAGCCAAGAGTGCCTGGGGCATCTGGAGCGTACCTGGCCATTCTTGTCAAGTCTTGGCTATGACGCACTCGGTTCGAAGAAAACCACACTTAAGGTGCGGTCTCGTAACCAAGAGCCATATCGGCGAAGGGATAAGAGGCCGCGAAAACAACTGGTTGTTTTTAAGACCTGATGGGAGGAGCAAACCTTATATGGTAGAGGTATGACTCCTTGAAGGGGAAACTAGGGGGATGATAAGGACGACACCCTCCATTAGAGAGCTGATAAGTGTCAAAGATGAAAATGTCATGAGGCTTTTTACTCACGGGAGTATTAAGGCTCGTCATATTTGTGCAATGATCCTGCAGAGGCAATAATACTAGAGAAATATAAGGCGAGGTCAATGGGTCGGTACACGAAAGTGTAATTTCGTCGCAAGACGGCAATGTCATGGGGCTTTATGTTCACAAGGATATATAGGCCTATCATATTATCACATGAAAAATATCTTGCCGAGGCAATAATACAAGAAAATGATAAGACAAGATCAATGGGTCATTACATGAAAGTGTAAAGACGGCCTGCGATTTTGTCGCAAAGACAAGGGATGGGAAAATAAGAACTTTAATTAGGAAGGAAAAATAAGACCACATAAGAAAGTAAGCAAACACTACAAGAAAACTTGGGTTTAGCGACCATTTTCTTGCCAACTATTGTGGGTATAACCCTCTGTCAACCGGTCCTGACAACTAAAAACAACACTAGTTGACAGAAGCCTCTTATCACTCGTTTTCAGTAACTGTAGTGGGAGGAATTCTTTAACAACAAGGCTTTATCTACTAAAATATCATATATGTAGCTATTTTCTTTCATCCACAATGACTCGGTAACTAAAAAGTGCACCAGAAGCTATAAATTTTCTGCTACTTTCTTTAGCCACCATAACAATATGTTGGTTGACACTTATACCAGGTGTTAATTCAATGGTGTTGATATTAGCTTTCGACCACTACTGTTTGACGACTACATAATATACTAGATGTTATATATTTTTACCCATCAAAGTTAGCCTCGAAAACTATCTATCGGTAGACACCTTTTCTAACCATCAAAGTATGCACGTGGTTATTAGCTTCTTTCCACTGTGATTTGACAACTACAGAGTGCATTGGAAGATTTCTATTTTGAGC
This sequence comes from Papaver bracteatum, assembly GCA_023529315.1. Classification (NCBI taxonomy): domain Eukaryota; kingdom Viridiplantae; phylum Streptophyta; class Magnoliopsida; order Ranunculales; family Papaveraceae; genus Papaver; species Papaver bracteatum. The sequence goes on from JAJJWX010003040.1 coordinate 127,481, forward strand.
CACTATAGTTTGCCACCGAACAATCTTCTGGTAGAAAACTATATTGATATGTGTCCTAAAATCTACCTAGTAATCCAAAATGTGCATTAAAATCACTTTGGCATACTACACAAAATCAATCAAAGTGATCCGTAGTGTGTCAAATTTTATCTTTTGGAATGGAAAATTTAAGGGGAAAATAAACCAATTCCTAGAAATTATCTTAACACGATAAAATATATACTTAAGTCGTTTGATATAGAAATTTAAGATCACTCGGTTAGTGTTGGAAACTTGATTTAGCTTTATTGGAAACCATTTAGAGTATCAACTTTTTCACATGTGATTTCGTCAAGTATACTACATCTAACACCCAAAGTTATCAAGTTGAATTTATTTTAACATAATAAAACTCCTACTCAAGTATGTTGGTTTTAGAAACTCAAGATCACACGTTCACAGTTGGAAAATTGATTTAGCTTTACTCGAGACCATTTGAACCATCTAGCTGATTCTTTTACATATGATTTTCTTCAATTGCATGTACTACTTCTATTTCCTAAGGTGTATATATCAAATGGATTTTATTTTAACATTATAAAATTCGTACATAACTAGTTCGTGTTAGAAACTCAAAATCACTCATTGGTTGTTGGAAACTTGATTTAGTATTACTGAGAACCATTTGCAACATGTAACTCTTGATCTTCATTCAATTACATTGGATGCGCTTAGGGACATCATCTGAAAAATTGGAAATCGGGTGAGGAGATTGATGAGTATCGTATTAATTGAAGTATCATAACTATGTACACTAGATAAGCATGCACATAGATTTCGAGCTCCCCGCCGAGGTCATGAATAATATTTCAAGAAATGAAAATTCGTAAAATATTGATATACCCAGATTCAAGTGTTTCCATACCCAATTTTTTTTTTTTAAAAGACCCACTCAAACATAATAACGTTTACAACATATTTGTTTGCGTCTGACTCGGCTACGAATCTGAGTCAATCCCGACTCGACGCGAGTCAAATGTCAAACTATTTATTTATTTTGCGTCAGATTTGACTCAAAACCCGACTCAGACATAATCCCTAACTTATGATACCAAGTCACTAACTCTTATATTTTTTTGATTCAAATGAGTTAGATGTGACTTAAAAACAAACATAATGAGCCAAATCCATAAATAATAAGCCATAAACCGGATCCAGATGAATCAAGTGAATTCATTCGAATCAAAAACAACCATCTTATCCGTTCATCTACCAACCCATCCATTATGCATTGATCCAACGATAAAAACAACAAAACCAAAAAGATTATCATACGTATCGGTGACTTATCCCAAAAAATCTTACACGTACACCACACAATAGAAACTAACCCTAAACCTTATCCATCATTTCACTTTCATCTTCTTTTCTTCCCTTCCCTTATCTCCTCTCCTATCCTCTCCTCTCACAGCGGCGGAACTCTTCCCCTACACTTTTTCACCTTCTTCATTAATAGATAAGAAGTTCATTTTCTTAATCTATAACAAATCATGACGATATAGATTCAAGAAAAAAAAAACCGAAGGTAAATCCTTCAATCCCGTCTCTTTATAGATTTTTTTCCTTCCGATTTTAGAATTACATATCAAGTTATTTAATTACAATCTCGATGATGCTCCAGTGTGATGCAATTGGGGATTTCTTTGATTAATTTGTTTGATTTTGCAGGTGATGCTCAAGTTCTTGCAAGGTTTTGGGCGAAAGCTTGGGATCAAGATTACTTGTTCTCAAGAGATTGAACCACTAGGCACTGATGGACCTTAGATTTACAGATCAAGTGTTTTGATTATAGTGTTTCTGATTGGGTATTCATTATTGAAGATGGTTACCTTGTTGTTCGATCTAGGTTTACAACTTATAGATAAAGAGTTTTCGAAAGAACAGCGCAACAACAATAATTACCCATTTGGAGGTACCCTATCTTTCTCCTAAGTTCCATTCTGGATGATTTTATTTGTTTGATTATTTCTGGATGATTCGTTTTTAATTAAGATTTAAAATCATACCCTTTGATTTACTGTGCAGGAGCAGCAAAAATATTCTCATATACATAAAATTAAAGCTCATTTTTTCTCATACTCTCTCCCTCTTTTGCAGATATTCATTTACTGGTAAATAAAAATATTGGATTTAAACTTCCTTTTGTTCATATGTATGTTGTACTTTGATTAGTATACTTTGTGGGGTTTTATCTGCAGTTCTTAATCCATTTAAAAATCAGTTTGTTTCTTCAATTTCTATTGTTGTGAAATTATGGTTTATGTATGTAGAAAAGTTTGGGTATTTTCTGAACCCTATATTTATGTTTTTGTTGTTAAGTACAGCAATTGAGAATATTATCAATACAGAAGATGTGTCTTATAATGTGTAGGTTGAGGCATGCTCAAGAGAATCATATTCTCTCCTCATTTCAACAAGTAGTCTTTGATTTACAAGCTTTATTTGGAGCCAATTGATGCAGTTATGATTTGGGTTTGTGAGATTTAGGGATTTTTTTTTTTGATTTTTTTTTCTCCGTATGATTGGGGTATTATAGGGTTAGCAAACTCAAAACTCAAAATGTGTTGATCAAACATCAAGTGGAAGCAATTTATCACCACTTGCTACTGATGACAGCTTGTAGATGACTATATGCAGGATATGAAGGTAATTTTGTTTTATTTAAAGAAAAGTTTTTCCTTGCATTACAAAGGTAATTCTGTTTTATTTGATCCATGCATGAATTCTAGTTAAAAATCCATATCGGTAATCCTTACATGTTTTGGGTGCAGAATATGAAGGTGTCTGGGAATGGGGTTTATTTTCGCAACCAAGCAAAGGTTAGTTTCAATTTATTCAAGCCTCCCCAGTTTTTTTTTTTTTTTGTTATTATATTGTCTAATCGATTTTTTAAACAGGTAATGATCTAGTGGATGAGGATGTTCATATTGGTGGGAATGACCTTCCTGCAACATTTTGTCCTCCCGTGAAGATTGATAAATATGCAACACATAAAAGTAGTAAATGCAGCAGTTCTAGTGGCTCCAGTAGCGACTCAAGATCTTAGTGGTTTGTATTTCTGTTTGGATCTTCCTTTTTTCTATTCCTTCTTGAAGCTGTCCATTTATTTCCTTCTTGAAGTTGTCTAATGGTTCTTCTTGCTGTCTGTTTTAGCTTTTAGAATTTTTTTTTGCTAAATACTCGTGTGCTTGATGAAACTTTTGCGGAGCACCACAACTGATTTGACTTAGTTTTATGGACTAGGATGTTAAATTTTGGTGGAATGCATTTTCTGATTTGACTTAATTTTAGTAATTGACTTAGTTTTTGTATTTGATTTTTATTATGTTAGCTTTTAGTATTTCTAGGTTGTCGCGAGACATTCTTGAGACACATGATAAAATGTCTGGTTTCTCCCATGATTCAAGTTTCTGTGTTTTTTTTTTTTTGCTACTGGTCTAGTAGTACTTGGAGTTTGTTTGTCGTCTTCCACACAATTGGCTTTGTATACTAGTTTTCCCATGGTTATTCTTCTAGTATTTCTCGGTTATTATGGGACTTTTTGAGACATATATTAAATGTCATGTAGTAGAGCTTCTGTGCTACTGGTTTGTTCACTGGGATTGTAACAGGTGTGAATATCTATGTATAGGTTTCTCGTCAGGCGCAGAAGTTTATTGAGCTAGTTGCTGAAGCAGTAGTATCCCCTAAGATGAATTCGGGTTTATAAGAGATTAAATCCCCTGGGATGAATTTGGGTTTATAAGAGAGTAAGGTATGTTAAGTTGTTGCTATCATGACTATTAGCTCTTGCTTGGAGTGGTATGTACTGAAATTGTATTATTACTTTCGTTGATTAGTATAAAACTAGATTTGTTTAGTATGTTCTCTTACTACTTTGTTCCGTTGCAGAACAATCTATCTAGTGTCTTTGAAGAGAATAAAGATGGAAATGCTAGTGTTCTACAACTATTTTATTGTCTAGTCTTGCTCCTAAAGCTAATCTGTAACCCAATTTTTCTATCATGTTAGTTATTTGTGTTTATCTGCTGGATTTCTCTATATTTTATTATTAAGGTTCTTGGTGTTGTCTGCATTCTCGTGAGCTTTACCCAATGTGCTTTTATTAGTTGCATCAAAGGTAACAAGATCCTACTACTAGTTTACAATTCAAGTCCTGCTTAATGATGAAAATGCAAAATCTTAAGCCAAATTGAAAAGTATACATGGTAGTACTTAATTTTGTTTTGTGTAGCATGAACTGTTTTCTTTTACTTGATTTTCATAACTTGGTTACTCTTGAAAGCCAGTTGGACATATGTTTTTTTGCTTTTTTTGTTTTTTTGTTTTTTTGTTTTTAATAATATTTTGGTCTTTTAAAGAGTCGTCTAGTGCTTTGTGGTTAGTCTGCTTGCTTATACCCCTGAATAGTGTTTGATACTCGTGGATTATTATTAAGATTTTATTGATGTCGAAATTCTCATGGCTTTAGTTTTGAGGTTGGCATGTGTTCTTGTAGTAGTTACATTTTGGATAGCAAGGATCCTAATGCCAAGTAAATATTTGAGTTATCCTGCTTAATACTAAAAGTATATATGATATTACTTGAATCTTATTTAATGTGGCGTCAACTATTTTCTTTTACTTATTCTGCAACATTACTTGTTTAGTCTGAAAAGGAAATTCGACATTGTTAGTATAAAATCCGTTATGTTTTCTCCATTACGAGTCTACATTCTGTCGTGTTTCTGAGTATGTTTGCACTAATGCGGTTTCATTATTGCCAAAATTTTCATAGTAATCCTGCATTAAGGCTAAACATCATCTTCTCATGGAATGTATGCAAATTATTAAACCCTTAAGTTAATGTGACTAGTCTTAGTAGCTTCTGTTGGTCAGGATATTTTTTTGACGGTGGGTTTAGATGGTAGCAGTTCAGGGTGATATCTGGTATATTTATGAAAACTAAACAAGTTGGTTGTTATAATACTTTGCTACTTCGGATTACAGGCTCAGAAGATCAGTCCGGAGTATACATGGATGTTGGAGGTCTAAAGAAGATCAACAAGAAGATTCATTCTTTTCTAGAGGATTAAGCCATGGTTCAAGATGAAATTTCTGATTGGTGCGGCTGCAGATCATTTGAGTGACCAATTTTGAAGTGTAGGCAGTCTATACAAAATGTCCATAAGGTGTAGTGCAGGTTAACTTTCTCAGTTCTTGTCTAAAGCCTAATGACTAGATATTTTTGTAATTTAAAATTGTACGTATATCTGTTATAATTATTGTGATTGAACGCTTGAGTTCATGAATAAAAGAATTTCTGAATTTGTTTTGCATCTTTGTTTTATTACCGAATCATCTTTATAAATATGCTTCACCAACACCTTAGCAGCTTAACTGGTTGTGAATAGAACACTTGAGCAACTCAACTGTAGTGGCTTAATCCCTTTGACAGTGAAAATCATAGATCCACTAACTGAACATATGATTCCTATAAAACTCTACCGGCCGTATTGTGCCTGAAATCCTTGAGCAGTTGAAATTTCACTGCCTAAAGCATTTAACCAAATCATAACCAACCAGGTATTTAATGGCTGTTGTTACCTGAAAAATAGCGTGAAGTATCCTGGTTTGGACAAAGAAGAACCAAGATGTATCTCATCTGGATGTTTTCAGTAATGAAAGACATGAAGAAGATTTGATATCTTCAGGAATTTCAAATCAAGTTTCTCCATGAGAAGATGTGAGTGTAGTAGTAAGTGTGTCACATAAAACACACCTTCAGCGTGGATGACTAGTTGACTTAAAATATTATGCACCTCCCGAAAGGAAGAGCCAGTCACAATCATTGAAAAATAGTACTCTCAAAGAGACTATTAGTGGAAGATCTAATTTCTTTGAATATAGTTCTCTTAATAAGAGAATGTCTCTGCAAAGGCCGTTGAACCTCAAAATGAGAGGATTTCCTTAAGGAATGCATGAAATATAGAAATTTGTGATCGTAATCCAATGATTGTTGATGATATAGTAAAGTATCCACTGATACTGCCATAGATTATGTTGGTGTTGAAACACTCTCTATAAGATTGTCATCAAAGGAATGATTGGTTAAACGTGAAAGGAGAGATTTAGGAAGAATAATAAAATACATGGTTTTGATACTGCAACCAGAACACTCGGTAATGTGAGCTACTCTTGGCCACAGACAAGTGTTTGCAGTTCCGACACCCGATAATGTAACCCCTAGTGGCTACAGGTGGGTGTATGTGCATAGTGAGAAAAATAAAGTCAACTAATGGCACAAAGTCTTTTACAGGAACCTGAGATGGATTTCTTTGTAACATATTCCCTATTATGGATGCAACTACCTCTTTGGTATTTGTCTGGAAGTCTTTTAAGGACTCGACGTACATCTAGAGGATGTGGTTATTGTGAATCTGTGTGAAAACATGATACATATAACCACAAACAAATTCATGAAGGTTTTCACCTATCCGTAGAATTACCATGTCATGTGCATTTGTCTTATAAATACGAACATGGTCAATCGTCTAAGTGAATGCTTATTAAACCAGGGATATGTGAACCATCTTATGTGCTCATACACTGTGCATTTACTAGATTTGATGTATACAACATCTACCTTATTGGAACTTCTGAAGAATTCTCCAAAGCATAAAAATGCTTAAAGCAGGAGTTCGAGATGAGACTCTCAGTAATATCAGGTCTCAATCTGTTGGTTGAGCATTGTAAATGGAAGTCCATTAATTTCGTCAACCTTAAGGGTTTAGAAATGTTTAAATGGACAAGCTGACCTGGTTTCAGTTCTTCGATCTCTTACAAGATTGATCGATATGCATCTCAACAATAGAGATGTATCACTCTGTGGTTTGTATTACAAAAAGATGTGTAAATGGTATATTAGCCGAAATATGCTATAGATACCTGATATTTGGTTTGTAGTAAACATGTAAGTCTAGATCTTCCAAGCACCAATATCGAGACATTAGTCCGAAGAAAGTCTCCTCTCATCTTCGTGGTACCATTAATCTAGATATTTTGCACAAAAGATCGTTGAATGTCTCCCCCCAGAGAAAAGCTAATTTGACTGTTTAAGTTTTGATTTTGGCAGGTTTGTTAAAACATCTAAATATTTTCCTAGCTATAGGTCTGGTAGTAGAGGATACTTGTTTATCTTTCGATCGATTATTATTGTTCAGACAAAGCTAGTGGAGAATATATAAATGCTGGCACAACCAGATGATCATTAAGAAATTGCACAGAGGAAAGTTAGACTGATTTTATCAACTAAAGAAAGCTGGAGCTGCTGAAGACTTTAAAGGGTGGTTCGGAACTCTAAGCAGTACTACCATGCATAATGATCAACCGAGAAATCTTCTCATCAGGGGGAGTAAAGCCATGTAATACTATGGATATGAGAATATTGGACATTACGTCGTGTACTCTTTTCCTTATTCAAGGTTTTGTCCCACTGGGTTTTTCCTTGTCAAGGTTTTTAATGAGGCATGCGAGTCCAATGATATCCGTAGTTTTACATGTTGTACTCTTTTTCTTTCATCTTGGTTTTTATCCCTCTGGGTTTTTCCGGGCAAGGTTTTAACGAGGCAACATCTGCGGATTTATTATTGTTCTGAGGACTCATATTTTCCTACGTTCAGGTTTTGTCCCTCTGGGTTTTTCCTGACGAGGTTTTTAATGACATAATAATCTTAGAATGGTGATCACCATCTAACGAGATGCATATCCTTAGAGGTTGTTGAGATATGGCGCTCAGGTTTTTGTCCCAAGTGTTTTTCCTAACGCATGCACTCAGGTTTTATCCTAAAATGGTTTTCCTGATGCGAATTTTGACGGAAATCATGACAATGACCAATCTCACTCCAAGGTCAGGTTTTCCTAAATGGTTTTCCTGACACGGTTTCGGCGATGGGAGAAAATTCGTGACGACAATCATCACTTTAAAGCTCTAAGAGTTTTACTCTTTTTCCTTCAACCAGTTTTTTTTATCCCAATCGGATGTTTCTGGCAAGGTTTTAACGAGGCAGTGGATTTGCTCGGATTTTGTCCCATCAGGTTTTACTGGCAAACCTTTAACAAGATAGTATATCTTAAAACGGTGGCCCAAGGGGGAGTGTTGTACAAACAAGTGTTATAGAAGGTGGACCACCATTTTGTCTCATTCTCTTCATATTACTCGAGCAAATTCGAGCACCTTCCCACCTCCTTTCCTGGTCAAAAGATAAACATGTTTAAAGTACTTAATGATTATCAAATCCTATTGATAGACACGTATGTTGTAACGTGGCTGTGTGGAACCTTCTTTCCTCAGATATAAATAGCCATTGTTCCTCTTTGTAACATACACACGTTTTTAGAAATGAAGAAATGAGAAGATGGAACCTACTATTCTTTTCCCTCTCCATTATTGCTTTTGTTTACTTATTCTTTTACACTATCTAATAGTATACCACACATTAAACATAGGAGCAAACACTAATCTAGAGTGATTGAACCTTCAGAACATTTGGTGTCTAAAATCCTTCTCCCACAACACCAAACACGTATAGCAACTAAAAATAAGTGGGTTAAATCCTTTAGAAGCCAACATCATTTTATACTTGGCCACCTCTAACAACAGTGTTTTAAGTCATCAGAACAAATTTTTTTGTGGGTCAAATGTTTTATGAGCTCTACCAACGACAGTGACTAGTTACAGAAAAATTGTGACAATAAAAAGTTGAGTCGCTTCATTGTAGTCGGCAGACATCTATTCCAGCAACATGGTTGGTACACATCTTTAGAAAATAAGGCTTCACCCACAGAGCATATCGGTTGCCATGTCAGCTGTTATAGAGCTCCAGCCACTCAAAACGTCCCCATACCAACTGAACCCTGCTAGTCGCTAAAGTCCATTTTTCTTGTAGGGAAATAAGCTTCCGAAAATGATTATATGATAAGCTTGCGGACATTTACATGGAAATGAAATTGAGGTAGTGAAAATGACACACACTTGATATTACGATTATATTATTATGCAATACTAATAGTGCAGGAATAAGGACAGATGAAGCACAAGTAAGAACGTGGGAGGAACAATAAATACACGAAGAGGAATGCATATACTAAAGACAAATCCAGATAAATGAAGAATTGAAGAAATTTAAAGCTACATCAATTTTAGCGCGGCAAAATAAGCTACGTAACACAAACATTAGTTATACATTGCAATAGATAAGCATTATCATCATACAAGCATCACACTCGCATCATGAAAGGATCACATAAGCATTTCATGGCATAAACATCGCATACACATTTCATAACATAATCATTACATAAGAATTATATTCGCACAAGTATTTTACAAAACTTTACGGAATAATATTGCATGATAAAAGCTGTGACAGGATAAACAAGAGGACATCACCAAAGAAGGATGTGATTATTTCGATCAATTATTTCGCACAATTATAAGCAACTTGAAGAGATTATACTATCGCAAGAGCATAAAACATGAGACACAGGCAAGATAAGAATGAAGAAATGAAGAAACAACTCTCTCATTCAACACATTCTCAAGGATCCTACCCTCATAGATAAAGAACAGAGGCAATTATGGATTACCAAGAAAGCATTTTATGTTCTTTATCTTCTTGGCCAGAATCATTTACAAAGAAGACGCTCGATCGAAAATAACAAGAATCCACACCAACAATGGGGTAATAATTTCGCATGATTAGTTTGCAATACTTCTTATTTAGCATTCAAGGATGGATACTTCTTATATTTCGAGGATTAGTATTTCTTATATTTTTCAAAGGATACTTCATACTTCGCATACTTCAAGAAATGATACTTCTATTTACTTCTCAAAGCTTCCAAACTTCACAAAAGAATAAAGGCAAGTAAGTACTTTTCAAGAAAAGTATTCATTCGTGTAGTTCCTTCATCAACAAAGATCAAAGATAACTTTAACATCACGCATCTCGCTCCAACAACTACAACAAGGTGGATATTTTCTTAAAGATCGCTTTTCAAGCCATATTCAAGAAAGAAGAGGCAAAATGTAGGGGCAAAATATCGCACAACACATTTGTTAGTGTGCGAGATTCATTCATTTCCTTAGCGTACGAGAACATAGCATGGGTGCGAGACAATATTAGCTGTACTCCACTACATGTTAGCTGTCATCTATTATATAAACACCTATATAAAGAGAAAGGCAGGAGAGAGAAAGGGATGATACATTGGTAGAGAGAGAAAATATAATTTGTATTATCATTATCTCCTTCTTCTTGATTCATCAACAAAGAGCTCCAAATACTCATTAATGGAGTCTCAATGTAATCCAAATGTAATTTCAACAATGATAGTGAACCCTAACCCCGTGGATGTAGATCATATTAATCGAACCACGTAAATCTTGTGTCTTATTTTACATTTCCACCATTTTTATCTTCATTTTCATATCAAATATGTTTAGATATGTAGAAATCATTAAGGGGTTTTAGTTGTGGAATTTCCTGCAAATACATGTTGGCGCTACAAGGAGGGGGGAGTAAAGGATTTATCATTCGTATAACTTGTTGGTTCAAGAAGTTTGCATGAACATTATCTACTGTTCATATTTTACTAGATCTACAAAGTTTAAGTTCAAAATTGGAAATTTCATGGAAGAAATCACAATTTCAGGGAATAAACATCATCATCAATTCAAAGACATGAAAAGAGTAAGACAAAAAATTAGTTGATGTGGTGAAATTCAGAGAAGAAATCTAAAATTTCAATGGAAGATTTCCATGTTCATCATAAAAAGCGAGAGGCAGACGCTGTGATTTCTATCACAAGATAATACTAACACAGATGGTTCGAGTTGGAGCGAATAAGCAATAGGTCACGCGTTCGATTCCTTCTCAGCGAGACATTTTTCTCATAACTTTGATTAAATTCCAAGGGAGAATCAAAGAATAATATAAAAATGTTGTGCATTTATTTCGCTCAAAGGTGGTTGAACAGTTGGTCAAGAGAACAGTGTTTATGTTCATGGTCATGTGTTCGAATTCGCCTGTCAGCATAGTTTTCTTCTTTTTACAGACGGCGAAAATATGAATAATTTCTAAGCGTTGTTTCATTATTTCGCAAACAAGAGGCAGCACAGTTGGTCATTTGCGAAGTTAATTAGTTCATTGTCGCTTGTTCAAGTCCCAACACATGTGAATTGTTTTTGCGTGGTCTCTGATTATTCCGCACAGATATATTATATAGGAGGGTTGGCACAGATGGCTAGAGGCGAAAAGAAAGACCTTGGCGATGCACGTTGAAATCTCTCTATACTCTTATTTTTTTCCATATTTTCTAAAGCTGCATAGAGAGAAGATCAGAATAAGAAAACGACAGTATTTTCTACTTCGCAAACAGAAGCCAGCAAAGTTGGTCAGAGGCGCAGAAATGAGTTTGAGGACGCAGGTTCAATTCTTACCTCCCATAAATTTTTCGCATCTTTTTTGGACTACCATAGGAGGTCAAGTTTCAATAAGTGTACATCAATTTCACACATAGCAGGTCAAATTTCCGTAATTGTTCTTCTAGCTCGCAATAAGGATGACACACAAATGGTGAAAGAAGGAGGAACTAAGCCATATGCCCAATTTTTTTCTTAAAGAGAAAAACTTACATCAAGATAAAGAGAGCAAAGTCCAAAGAAAAAAAGGACAACAAACACAAAGAAATGAGAAGAAGAAGAAATAATAAAAAGATACAAATAGAAGAAAAAGTAAAAATGAGATATTACAATAAGACCTTACAAAAGGCCAAAGAATGAACAAAAATGAAAGAGGCACCCAACTATGGCGTACACCCTAGTTCGCGATTTTTTTTGCAAGAGGCAAATGTAAGACCTAAAGTGCATTATAGAAGGGGAGAACCTATTTCATGGCTCAGGGGAAGGATATACCGCCATCGGAACCTGAGTCATGGAGATTTTGGGTAGTAAAACCCATCCAGGAGAGGTACCGTGGATTTTCAGCATGAGCTTATGACTTAGGTTGGACAACTAAGGTGAGAAGGTCTCTCCTAAGGAGTGAAGAACTTGATCAAGGCGCAGAGGTACATGGTTGAGACAAGAGTGCCTGGGGCGTCTAGAGCGTACCTGGCCATTCTTGGAAAGTCTTGGATATGACGCACTCGGTCCGAAGAAAACCGCACTTAGGGTGCGGTATCGTAACCATGAGCCATATTGGCGAAGGGATAAGAGGCCGGGAAAACAATTGGTTGTTGTTAAAACCTGATGGGAGGATCCAACCTTGTATGGTAGAGGTACGCCTCCTTGAAGTGGCAACCAGGGGGATGATAATGACGACACCCTCCATTAGGGAGCTGATAAGTGTCGAAGACGCAAATGTCATGAGACTTTTTACTCATGGGAGTATTAAGGCTTGTCATATTTGTACAATGATCCTGCAGAGGCAATAATACTAAATAAATATAAGGCGAGGTCAATGGGTCGGTGCACGAAAGTGTAATTTCATCGCAAGACGGTAATGTCACAGGGCTTTATGTTCGTAAGAATATATAGTCCTGTCATATTGTCGCATGAAAAACATCCTATCGAGGAAATAATACAAGAAAATGATAAGACAAGATCAATGGGTCATTACATGAAAGTGTAAAGACGTCCTACGATTTTGTCGCAAAGACAAGGGATGGGAAAATAAGACCTTTAAATTGGAAGACAAAATAAGACCACATAAGAAAGTAAGCAAATAAGCTTGCGAAAATGATTATATGATAATCTTGCGAACATTTACATGGAAATAAAATTAAGGTAGTGAAAATGACACACACTTGATATTACGATTATATTATTATGCGATACTAATAGTTCAGGAATAAGGAAATACGAAGCACAAGTAAGAACGTGGGAGGAACAATAAATACACGAAGAGGAATGCATATACTAAAGACAAATCCAGAGAAATGAAGAGTGGAAGCAATTTAAAGCTACATCAATTTTAGCGCGGAAAAATGAGCTACGTAACACAAACAATAGCTATACATTGCAATATATAAGCATTATCATCATACAAGCATCACACTCGCATCATGAAAGTATAACATAAGCATTTCTTGGCATAAACATCGCATACACATTTCATAACATAAGCATTATATTCGCACAAGTATTTTCCAAAACTTTACGGAATAATATTGCATGATAAAAGCTGAGACAGGATAACCAAGAGGACATCGCCAAAGAAGGATGTGATTATTTTGCTCAATTATTTTGCACAATTATAAGCAACTTGAAGAGATTATACTATCGCAAGAGCACAAAACATGATACAAAGGCAAGATAAGAATGAAGAAACAACTCTCTCATTCGACACTTTCTCAAGGATTCTACCCTCATAGATAAAGAACAGAGGCAACTATGGATTACCAAGAAAACATTTTATGTTCTTTATCTTCTTGGCCAGAATCATTTACAAAGAAGACGCACGACCGAAAATAACAAGAATCTTCACCAACAATGGGGTAATAATTTCGCATGATTAGTTCACAATACTTCTTATTCAGCATTCAAGGATGGATACTTCATATATTTCGAGGATTAGTATTTCTTATATTTTTCATAGGATACTTCATACTTCGCATATTCAAGAAATGATACTTCTAATTAATTCTCAAATCTTCGGAACTTAACAATAGAATAGAGGCAAGTACGTACTTTTCAAGAAAAGTATTCATTCGTGTAGTTTCTTCATCAATAAAGATCAAAGATAACTTCAACATCACATCTCGCTCCAACAACTACAACAAAGTGGATTTTTTTTTAAAGATCGTTTTTTCAAGCCATATTCAAGAAAAAGAGGCAAAATGTAGGGGCAAAATATCGCACAACACATTTGTTAGTGTGCGAGATTCATTCATTTCCTTAGCGTGCGAGAATGTGGCATGGGCGCGAGACAATATTAGCTGTACTCCACTACATGTTAGCTGTCATCCATTATATAAACACCTATATAAAGAGAAAGGCATGAGAGAGAAAGGGAGGACACATTGGTAGAGATAGAAAACCGAATTTGTATTACTATTATCTCCTTCTTCTTCATTCATCAACAGAGAGATCCAAATATTCATTAATGGAGTCTCAATGTAATCCAAATGTAATTTCAACAATGATAGTGAACCTAACCCTATTGATGAAGATCACATTGATCGAACCCCGTAAATCTTGTGTCTTATTTTACATTTCCACCATTTTTGTCTTCATTTTAATATCAAATATGTTTAGATCTATAGAAATCATTAAGGGGTGTTAGTTGTGGGATTTCCTGCAACTACATTTCGGCGCTAGAAGGAGGGGGGAGTAAAGGATTTATCCTTCGTATAACTTGTTGGTTCAAGAAGTTTACATGAAGATTATCTACTATTCATATTTTTCTAAATCTATAAAGTTTAGGTTCAAAAATGGAAATTTCATGGAAGAAATCACACTTTCAGGGAGTAAACATTATCAACAGTTCAAAGACATGAAAAGTTTAAGACAAAAAATTAGTTGATGTGGTGAAATTCAGGGAAGAAAGCTAAAATTTCAATGGAAGATTTCCATGTTTAGGATAAAAAGCGAGAGGCAGACCCTGTGATTTCTATCACCAGCTAATACTAACACAGATGGTTTGATTTGGAGCGAATAAGAAATAGGTCACGCGTTCGATTCCTTCTCAGCGCGACATTTTTCGCATAACTTTGATTAAATGCCAAGGGAGAATCAAAGAATAAGATAAAAATGTTGTGCATTTATTTCTCACAAAGGTGGTTGAATAGTTGGTCAAGAGAAAAATATGTATGTTCGTGGTCGCGTGTTCGAATTCTCCTATGAGCATAGTTTTCTTGTTTTTACAGAAGGTGAAAATATGAATAATTTCTAAGCGTTGTTTCATTATTTCGCAAACAAGAAGCAGCACAGTTGGTCATGCGCGAAGGTAATGAGTTCATTGTTGCGTGTTCAATCCCAACACATGGGAATTTTTTTCGCATGGTCTCTGATTATATCGCACAGATGAGAATTGATGATTATTTCGCACAGATATTTCGCATAGGTGGGTTTGCACAGATGTCTAGAGGCGAAGAGAAAGACCTTGGCGACGCACGTTCAAATCTCTCTACACTCTTATTTTTTACATATTTTCTAAAGCTGCCTAGAGAGAAGATCAGAATAAGAAAACGACAATATTTTCTACTTCGAAAATAGAAGCCAGCAAAGTTGGTCATAGGCGCAGAAATGAGTTTGAGGACGCAGGTTCAATTCTCACCTCACGCGAATTTCTTGCATTTTTTTTGGACTACCAGAGGAGGTAAAGTTTCAATAAGTGTATGTCAATTACGCACATAGCAGGTCAAATTTCCGTAACTGTTCTTCTAGTTCGCAATAAGGATGACACACAAATGGTTAAAGAAGGAGGAACTAAGCTATATGCCGTGAATTTTTTCTTAAAGAGACAAACTTACATAGAGATAAAGAGAGCACTACAATAAAGACAAAGAAGTGCAAAGAAGAAAAGGACAACAAACACAAAGAAATGAGAAGAAGAAGAAATAATCAAAGATACAAATAGAAGAAAAAGTAAAAATGAGATATTAAAATAAGACTTTACAAAAGGCAAAAGAATGAACAAAAATGAAAGAGGCACCCAACTATGGCGTACACCCTAGTTCGCGAAAAAAATTCGCAAGAGGAAAATGTAAGACTTAAAGTGCGTCATAGAAGGGGAGAACCTATTGCATGGCTTAGGGAAGGATATACTGACATCGAAACCTGAGTCATAGAGATTTGGGGTAGTAAATCCCATCCAGGAGAGGCGCCATGGATTTTCAGCCTGAGCTTATGACTTAGGTTGGACGACTAAGGTGAAAACGTCTCTCCTAAGGAGTGCAGAACTTGATCAAGGCGCCGAGGTACACGGTTGAGCTAAGAGTGCCTGGGGCGTCTGGAGCGTACCCGGCCATTCTTGGAAAGTCTTGGCTATGACGCACTCGGTCCAAAGAAAACTGCACTTAGGGTGCAGTCTCGTAACCATGAGCCATATGGGCGAAGAGATAAGAGGCCGCGAAAACAACTGGTTGTTGTTAATACCTGATGGGAGGAGCCAAACTTGTAAGGTAGAGGTACTCCTCCTTGAAGGGGCAACCAAGGGGATGATACCTTCCATTAGGGAGCTGATAAGTGTCAAAGACGCAAATGTCATGATGTTTTTTACTCACGAGAGTATTAAGGATTGTCATATTTGTGCAATGATCCTGTAGAGGCAATAATACTAGAGAAAGATAAGGCGAGGTCAATGGGTTGGTGCACAAAAGTGTAATTTCGGCACAAGACGACAATGTCATGGGGCTTTATGTCCGCAAGAATATATAGGCATGTCATATTGTCGCATGAAAAACATCCGGCCGAGGCAATAATACAAGAAAATGATAAGACAAGATCAATGGGTTATTACATGAAAGTGTAAATATGGCCTTCGATTTTGTCGCAAAGACAAGGTATGGAAAAATAAGACCTGCAATTAGGAAGGAAAAATAACACCACATAAGAAAGTAAGCAAATATGCTTGCCAAAATGATTATATGATAAGCTTGCGAACATTTACATGGAAATGAAATTGAGGTAGTGAAAATGACACACACTTGATATTACGATTATATTATTATGCAATACTAATAGTGCAGGAATAAGGAAAGACGAAGCACAAGTACGAACGTGGGAGGAACAATAATATACGAAGAGGAATGCATATACTAAAGACAAATCCATAGAAATGAAGAATGCAAGCAATTTAAAGATACATCAATTTTAGAGCGACAAAATGAGCTATGTAACACAAATATTAGCTATACATTGCAATAGATAAGCATTATCATCATACAAGCATCACACTCGCATCATGAAAGCATCACATAAGCATTTCATGGCATAAACATCGCATACACATTTCATAACATAATCATTATATTCGCACAAGTATTTTACAAAACTTTACGGAATAATATCGCATGATAAAAGCTGAGACAGGATAAACAAGAGGACATCGCCAAAGAAGGATGTGATTATTTCGCTCAATTATTTCGCACAATTATAAGCAACTTGAAGACATTATACTATCGCAAGAGCACAAAACATGAGACAAAGGCAAGATAAAAATGAAGAAATGAAGAAACAACTCACTCATTCAACACTTTCTCCAAGATTCTACCCTCAGAGATAAAGAACAGAGGAAACTATGGATTACCAAGAAAATATTTTATGTTCTTTATCTTCTTGGCCAGAATCATTTACAAAGAAGACGCTCGATCAAAAATAACAAGAATCCTCACCAACAATGGGGTAATAATTTTGCATGATTAGTTCGCAATACTTCTTATTCAGCATTCAAGGATGGATACTTCTTATATTTCGAGGATTAGTATTTCTTATATTTTTCATAGGATACTTCATACTTCACATACTTCAAGAAATGATGCTTCTAATTACTTCTTAAAGCTTCGTAACTTCACAAAAGAATAGAGGCAAGTATGTACTTTTAGAGAAAAGTATTCATTCGTGTAGTTCCTTCATCAACAAAGATCAAATATAACTTCAACATCACGCATCTCGCTCCAACAACTACAACAAGGTGGATTTTTTCTTAAAGATCGCTCTTCAAGCCATATTCAAGAAAAAAGAGGAAAAATGTAGGGGCAAAATATCGCACACCACATTTGTTAGTGTGCGAGATTCATTCATTTCCTTAGCGTACGAGGACGTAGCATGGGCGCGAGACAATATTAGTTGTACTCCACTACATGTTAGCTGTTATCCATTATATAAACACCTATATAAAAATAAAGGCATGAGAGAAAAAGGGAGGACACATTGGTAGAGAGAGAAAACAAAATTTGTATTATTATTATCTCCTTCTTCTTCATTCATCAACAGAGAGCTCCAAATACTCATTAATGGACTCAATGTAATCCAAATGTAATTTCAACAATGATAGTGAACCCTAACCCCGTGGATGTAGATCACATTGATCGAACCACGTAAATTTTGTGTTTTATTTTACATTTCCACCATTTTTATCTTCATTTTCATATCAAATACTATTTGATGTCATGTTCTTGGGTTGTCAAAAAGGTCAGGTAAGCAAACTTGAAACTTGAGTTGTCTAATCAATTATCTATCAGCTTAGCATAGTCGGTAAATATAATATTTTTATGCTTTTCTTAATTGTTGTATATCAAGTATTTTGGAAGGAATTTGACATCGGTGTACATATGTAGGTATGTACTAATTATTGTTTTGGTTTCCGTAGCAGCAGTTAGTAGGGAAATGTATGTCGACTGACATTATGAAATGGACTTGGTAGCTATGAATTTGTCTACAATGGTCAAATAATTTCATTAGAATTCAAGAAATAAGTTGGTAAGATGAGTGTGTCTCAATTTTAACTCTGTGATAGTGTCCATCGTTGCGGCCTCTTTGGATAGGAAGATACAAAACGTAAACTGAAATCGCTTATAGAGCGAAATTTGGCATTTTAGCCATGGACTATGGCATCAATAAATTGGTTCCATGCACAAAAATTGTATGACGGTGTGTCTATGATTTGAACTTTTTCCAGATTATAAAGAAGAAAGAGACTATCAAAGCGGGTAAGGAAATTGTTTACTGAAGTTGTTGTGTTGATCTCTGAATTGTTTTCCTACTTACCCAACAGAGATGTGGTCGGAACAAAATTTTTTTGGAGTTCTTTACCTCCTTAGTTGAAGTTGCATTTTGGTTACAAAAAATGGTAAAAGGACAAACAAATCATCCTGAAGCGTCAATTGCATCTTGAGGACAGATGTTACCACGTTTAACTCAAAGTTAGAAGGTTGTAAAATGTCGGATTATGCTGATTAATGTCAGGGTTGGTACTGTACTTCTAGGGTTCTAAGATATCATTAATTGTATGTGCGTTTTTGTTTACCAGTTTCTGAAAATTGCTACATGTATTAAAAAACTCAGGTGTGTTAATAGCCCCAGAATCTCAAAAGAAATTCAAAAATTCCATTTATTTTTCATTGTTTTGGTCTGAAATTTGAATTTGTTCGATGGTTGGGTTCACGATCATACAATTTATCTATTTTTTTAAACTAAAACAAAAATTGTCAGCTAGCAAAGAAAAGAGTCGAATGGTACATCCGAACATATTTCCATGCCTATGCCGTCACAGCATGGGTAAAGCCCTAGTATTATATAAACGATCGAATTCTCTAACATAAGTAGAACACACTAATGTGGCATAACCAACTGGAAATATGAAAGGAAGGAAAGTAGACAATAAAAAACACCAATTCATATTGAATCACTTGCCTCTAGCAATTTGGTGTAAAGTTAGAACGGGTTGCCTAGTAATGAATTCCAATGTCTGTTTTTGATGATTAACATGGGCTCGCTGATTTAGGGTGGAGAACAAACCAACCTAATGGGAAGCACAGCCTAAGTTTTTGGAAGAATATATACTCAACCGCGGATGAATTTTTCAAGCTTTGTCAATTCAAAATTGGCAAGGGAGACAGAATAAGACTATGAGATGACAAATGGAATATTCAAGGCCCATTGTCAATGCTATGTCTGAGACTCTACCAACTGACCAACACCAAAAACATCTCAATTTCAGAAGCTCATCAAATGGGAGAAGAGGATATGTATTGGAATTTGGGATTATTTCATAGAAGAATGTATGACGTTGAAATAAATGAACTGTTTGTTCTCATTCCGTTAGTTGAGGCCATTGTTTTAATTCAAGCGGAAGACGCTCAGCTCATATGGCTTGGGGACAAGAAAGGTGTGTTTTCAGTGAAAGCTGCTTATGATAGCTATACTCAAGGTATTCAGCCTCTCCCATATTTCCCTAAATCTAAAGTTTGGTCTACAGCTTGGCCACATAGAGTTGGGTTTTTCATTTGGCAGGCTTGTTTAGGAAAATTACCTACCATGAAAAACTTGCATCTTAGACGATCTAACCTTAGTAGCTCTATTCTCTGTAAACTCTGCAACAACTTTGAGGAAACGACAGACCACTTATTAACGGAAAATGGGTCATTTGTCCAAAAAAAATTAAAACACGGTTCAAATGGACGAGTAAAAAATTTTATGGGTGAAATGGACAAAAAAAGATAGCAAGGATGAAACTGGTTTCATCCTGGCTTAGACTTAAAAAATAGCAAGGATGAAACTGGATGCATCCTGTGTAAAATAAAAATAAGAAAAAAAGTTTGAAAATGGGTAGGATGAAACTGGTTAGATCCTGCCTATTTTTAAATTTTTGTCCATTTAAACAGTATCTAAATCTAACTGTCCTTTTCACCCAGGAAATTTTGAATTTGGTATTTTTAACCAATTTTGTGACTTATTAATTAGTTGCGCTCAAGCTCATAGTGTTTGGAATTATTTCCTTGATTGTGCTAACAGAAATAGTGTCGTTCATCAAATTGTTAAGGATGTGATTAGTGACTGAAAAGAGATTATTTTCTCTGAAAGGGGGAGACAATTATGGGAGAGATCTATAATGTGAGGGTTATGGAAAGCTAGAAATGCAATCGTCTTTGATGGACAAATTTTTAAACTAAATGAGGTGATTAAGAACATCAAGATTGATACTTTCAACTGGGTAAAGGGTCTGCATTACTTCAAAGGAGTCAATACCTCTTTTGTTCTTGTTGAGCGGGAAAATTTCTTTGTAACCCCTCATTAATTCTTTGTTTTTTGTTGAGCCTGTGTGCTTTGGGTTGTTTTTTTTTTTCTTTTCGCGTCGGCATGTTTGTGCGACCTTGTCTAGCCTTCTTGGCTACTGGGTTTTGTAATTTTTTCTTTCTTTTATTCTATTTCCTTTCTTTGCCGAGCAAAAAAAAAAGATTAACCTCATTGTAGGAAAGAATATTTTTTTAGGAACAAAACTTTGTAAGGTGGTTCCTTCGTTTATTGCGACAATTTTCTAGCCTTTACAACTATATAACTACCAGTTTTTATGTAACGCAAATGTTTTCTTTGTGCCTCCTTGGCACCTTTTATTAATATATTGTGAACACGTAAATTACGATGATATGTACGTGTCCACAAACAAAGTTCGCACATAGTGAAATCCGTAAATATGATATAACGTGCAGTATATAAAGTGCATAACGTAAGTGCGGAATGTAAAGTGCATAACGTAAGTGCGGAATGTAAAGTGCATAACGTAAACGAGACGGTTAGTTACGTGGTTCAGCACTGAGGCCTACATCCACGGGGTAAAATAGGGGTTTTATTATATGTAAAGTAGATACAAGCATATTCAAATGACTTTGGGCATGTTAACTTAGGCTGCGGGATTAGGGGACTACTTACTCTTCCTAATTATCTCTCTTTTTTCCTTCTCGAATCAACCTATCCTTCTCTCTTAGTGAGGAGAGGTATTTATAGGGGTTCCACTGTGGGGTCCATTAATGGAGTCGTTGTAACCTTATCGTCTTGTGTTTTGTGCCAATACGCAGAGTTTTCGGTTCCTACGAGACCCCATTCGCATCTTCGTTATTACCGCAGAGGCATGATTGTCTATTCCATTGACTGGTTGACACGTGTGCTGCCCCAGGTGTTTAATGCGGGTGGTTGGGTCCTATGCACGCGTCAGACCACGGTCTCCTGTCCTTGTCTTGTCCGTGTCAGTCAGTTGAGCCCTGACCGTTGATCTAAGATTTCTCTCGAGATGGGATAAAGCAGTTCCGAGGGTGTATTGGGTCCAACGCGGGGGTACTTTACTTCAGTTCTCCTTAATTTGCGGCCGTTGGATCTGCGAGATGAGGGTCCTGATCTGCTGGTACACGCTTCTTGGCTATATCCATGTAGCATCGTCTTTTTATGCCGCGTGTCACATGCTCTCCACGTGCTTACCCGAGGACACGTGGCGAGTGGTGGAAATATGTACTTACAATTTGCCCCTTTTCTTATGACTTGGGGCATCAGTTTAAATGAGAGGAAAACCGTCATATTCCCCACTCGCCCAATAACTTCCCCTTGATTTTAGGGTGCGTTTCCCATTACGCAATAACTTCCCCTTGGGAGAAGGGACGGTTTCGATTTTATGGGGCGTTTATAAGGGTGGAGAGAATGTGAAATAAATTTCATTCTCTGTTGGTCCTTCATTCTTTTTTTCTCTGCTTAAATTCTTCATTTCGTTTGGACGCCATTAACTGCTGCTGCTACTGTTTCCTGCTTCTATTTTGTCTTGAATACGACCTATCCTTGATTCCGTGTGTTCGCCCGCTGTTTCTCGTTCTTGTAAAACTCTTGGTGCAGGTAAGGTTTTAACTTTTGGTCTTCTTTCTTACTAACTGTTCATCTTTTGCTGCTGTTTGTTTACCCTTGTGATGGAGAACGCATATATTTATCACAAGGGTTACAAGTTCATAAATCGGCTAGGGTTTTTGTTCTGTGTTTTTTTTTTTTTGAGAAGTTTTTAGAAATTTCATCTTTTTGATCTTCACTTGAGATTCTGCGAGATTCACAACTTGTTTGCATATTCATAGATATGGCCGATCGTCCGCGGGTTCCTTATCAGACTCCGCCTTCTAGATCTCCTCCACGTAGATACCCGGACATATCTCCACCCGGGGGCTCTAGGGCTTTGCACGTGGATCGTCGTTCTCATCGGGTTTCATCCTCTTCTGGTCATAGAAATTCTTCTAGGAGGGGAGAGCCTCCGAGGGACCCACCTGGTTCTAGATACGCTTTTACCCGCGCTTCTTCCCGTCCGCGTGATGAACCTAGAGACCCGCAGGGTGATCCACGTAATGAAGCTTTGGATGCTCATCCCCTTCGCTCTTCGGTTCCTCCGATGTTTAAACAGAATCTTCTTCCCCCTCCTCCGGCGGTCCCTTCTAGAGGAAAATCTGTCAGGGGTGGTGCTTAGAAGGTCGAGCCATCTTAGAATGTGCCTTTGAAAAGGAAAGCCTTGGATACGAGCCCTTCAAATGACTCCGCGCAGGATTCTCTTGATGAAGAAGACGCTGCGTTGGTTATTCGAAGCGTCCCGGTTGGTAAGAAAAAAGTTACCTTCAAACACATTGATCTGGAAGTGTTCAAGGAGAATCATGAACATCAAGCTTTTGATGTTCGCTTTTATGCCCCTGATGATGGCATTACTTACGATCTCATCTCGGGGTACCAGTTCGATGAGTTTCATCTGTTGACCACCGTGGGGGCCTTTGAAGCGGGTTTTATGATCCCTTTATACAAGTCAGGTGATTCTTTTTATTACGATGTGTTGTCCGGTCGCGAGGGTTCTTCGAAAAATACCCATAGTCGCTCTGTATCACAGTTGACTGGGAATTATCTCCGCGACCTGAAAGAGTGCTATCTTCGCAGCAAGGGAGAAACGATGATGACATGATATACCCCCAATCCTGCTGAGAGGGAATGGTATACCCCTTAGAATTTTAATAGTTCTTTCGGGAATTATGTCAACAGTAGGAACCATAAGCCGTGGAGTGTGAGTCTTCGTAATATTGCTGCTTCCCATGGCGAGGTTTATCTTTTGAGTGAGGTTAGCGATGCCAAGATGAAGTATGTTCCTGGTACTGAAGGGTCTGCTAATAAGAAGCTTTTTCCTTCTCGTGAGAGGATCAAGCGCGACCATGACTATGAGTGGGATGCTACTGTTATAGAGGTTGTTGGTCAGTGGGCTTGGGGTTGGATTCCTCGTCCCGACGGATGGCGTCCTACTGCTGATAGCGTTCCTCGTGAGGTTCCCCCTCTTCGTTATGGGAATTACTGCCCTTGGAAATTGAACTTCGAAGGTATGAATTTTACCGACGGACCCGTATTGCCGAGCTAGTGAAAAAACTTAAGAGTGAGGCCGAGCGGTGGGATTCCAAGGCCGATGTATGGCGTGTACGTCATACCCAGACAGTTGATATGCAAAATAAGTATAACGCGGATCGTCGTCTCTTTGATGGTACTTTGATGTGGACGCACGATAATCTTCGCGAAGCCAGCGAGATTTTTTCGTTTTTGTTGGCTAAGATGAATCTTTTGGATGAAGAGCTACGGCAGGCTCATTCCTCCCAGGATTCCGACGTGCGTGGGTATATACAACGTCTTGCTAAAGAGAGAGACGATGCTCGGGCCAAAGCCTCTGCCCTTGGCAAGGCCTTATCCGCGTCCCGGGCTGACTTAGCTCGTCAAGCCGAGTCCGAGAGAAATCTCGAATTTAATATGTACAGACTTAATAAATGAATGGAGGAGCTGAATAACGAAGTCAACCATCTTCGTCATTTAGATTCAATGAAGCAGATAGAGTTAGACGCTAGTAAATTTTCTCTTTCCACACTTCAGCAAGATTATAATAAAATATCCGACGAGTATGACTTTCTTGACGAGGCTCGAGATGCGGTTGTTAACGAATATGAAATAGCTTCGGCTAGAGTCGAAGGTATATATTTGCTTAGCCGGGTGTGATTTTATTGCTTCTTTGTTCTAACTCTTCGTTTTCTTTTTCAGAGCTCCAGGGATAGCTTCTCGCTGCAAATGAAAAACTTGACAAGGCTCAATCTGATCTAGAGCAATCTCACACTGCCTTGGTGCAACATGTAGGACAGACCTCGTATTTCCAAGGCTTGGCTACGTCCAACAAACAGGCAGCTGACTTGGCCTCTTCGGAAGTGAACCGTCTATCTAACCTGTTGTCCCAAGCCGAGATGCGTAATACTGCTATTACGTACAAGGATCGTTGTCAGCTGGTCGAAGAGACGAAAAAGGTGCTGGATAAGATAGAGCATGACCTCCTGACTGAACATGGTATTGAAAAGCGCTATCCTCGTCGTCCTAAACCTTCGGCCCCGTCTGGATCTTCAGGGCCTTCTTCAGGTGGGAGCGTACCTTCGCTGCAGAGGGAAATCCCTACTGGTGGCACTGAGTCGTCTAAGTAGATTCTTCTGTCAGTTATAGAAAGTTGATCCTTGTTGATTATATAATTTTTTACTGTGTCTGTCGAACTTCTTTTGCTTATTTTGTTTCCTTTTTGCTTATTTTGTTGAACTTGTAATCAACTTTTATGGAATGGATCATCGTTTGTTGGCTAGCTTTTTGAATATCTTGAGACCTGTGACCCTGATGGCTAACCCTTAGCAAGACAATCCCCAGATGGTGGGGGTTGGTGCAGCGTTCTAGGATATGGGTTGTCACTATGTACATGTCCCCATTCCGTCGATCCGCTGACTTTATTTTTGAGTGGGGTGCCGAAAGTATGTACCTTTGTGAGCGTCTTGAGACCTATGACCCTTCTGGATAACCCTTAGCAAGAGAATCCCCATATGGTGGGGGTTGGTGCAGTGTTCTAGGATATGGGGTGTCGCTATGTACATTTCCCTCATTCCGTCGACCCGCTGACCTAATGTTTGAGTGCAATGTCGAAGGTATGTACCTTCATGAGTGTCTTGATACCTGTGATCCTGCTAGCTAATCCTTGGCCAGATGTTTCCCAGAAGGTGGTGGTTGGTGCAGCGTTCTAGGATATGGGGTGTCGCTATGTACATACCCCTCATTCCGTCGACCAGCTGACCTAATATTTGAGTGCGATGCCGAAGGTATGTACCTTCATGAACATATTGAGACTTGTCCCCCGCTGGCTAATACTTGATCAGAGGATTCCCAAACGGTGGGGGTCGATGATGCGTTCTAGGATATGGGGTGTCGCTATGTACATGTCCCTCATTCCGTCGACCCGCTGACTTAAAATAGTTGGAGATTTCCTTCTGCTGGATGTATGCCCCTTGTATTATACCCTGAGATGATTGCTTTTCACCGATTTAAAAAAGTTTTTCATTGATTTATTGAGGCCTGCTGTTCCTCGTCCAGAGATAGAAACATATCGAAAAAGAATCGTCTTCTTCTTCTGGTATTATTTACGCGGTTGTAACGCTGCGATGTGATCTAAGGATGGTATGGCTTGAGATACTTGGCGTTCCAAGGATGGCGGAGGACTTCTCCTTTTAGGTTGCGCGGGTAATAGGATTTATATCCTGCTATATCTTGTATGACAAAAGGCCCTCCCCATGTTGGTGCCAACTTGCCCCACTTCTTTTCACTTTGGTATTGGGGTATGGTTCTTAGCATATACTGTCCTTCTACGAAGTTCCTAAGTTTAACCTTTTTATTATATTCCCTTGCTAATCTTCTTTGGTAATTCTCCATCTTTTGTAGCGCTACTTCTCTTCTTTCTCCGAGATCATCGAGCCTTTCTAGCATCATGTCCATTGTGAGGTTCTTTTCCCATGCTTTTGTCTTTGTGGTTGGCATGATGATTTCCATGGGGATGACAGCTTCAGCTCCGTAAGTCAGCAAAAAAGGGGATTCTCCTGTAGCTGACCTTCGGGTTGTTCGATATGCCCATAAGACATTATGCAACTGTTCACACCATCGTCCTTTGTGCTCATCTAATTGTTTTTTTTAGAATGAGAGCAAGGGTCTTGTTTGTAGCCTCGGCATGGCCATTTCTTTGAGGGTATATTGGTGTTGACTTGTATTTTCTGATTTTGAAAGTATCAAATAGTAAGTCGATGTTTTTACCTTGTAATTGCTTACCATTTTCAGAGACAATTTCTGCCGGGATTCCAAACCGGCAGATTATGTTCTGAAAGATGAATGTGAAGACATCCGAGTCGCGGATTCTAGCCAAGGATTTAGATTCTAAACATTTACTGAAATAGTCCATGGCCACTATCAAAAATCTTCTTTTTCCTGATCCTTCGATCAGGGGTCCTACGATGTCTATGCCCCATCTTGAAAATGGCCAAGGACTATCTACTGAGTTTAGCATTATTGCTGGTGCGTGGATTCGTCTAGCGAACCGCTGACATTCTTCGCACCTTTTAGACATCCTTGCAGCGTCTCGTATCATTGTTAGCCAATAGTTCCCTTGTGTTTTTTCCTTGTCGGCCAGGGATCTCATCCCGCTGTGATTTCCCGCGTCTCCTCGATGGATATATTTTAGCACTAGGTGGCCTTCGGATCTGGACAAGCATCGTAACAAAGGTCCGAGAAAAGATTTTTTGTATAAAATCTCTCCCCTCAAGTCGTATCTTCCAGCTTTTGATTGTATATTCCTGGCCTGCTTTAGGTCTATGGGTAATGTTCCTTCCTTGAGAAATTGGTGGATACCCGACCTCCAGTCTTCTTCTTTGCTGAAGTCTTCGTCTTCATCCGCTCTTGTAAATCGTCGATGATGTATTCTACCGCATCATCGTCTGTCACTTCCCTCTCCACGCTATGCTTCATGTTCGTAGCGCAGAGCTCTCAGAGAGGGATTGACGGCTCGTAAACCCTGGTGATTTTAATTGCTTCTATATCTTTGTTTTTCAACATATATGAGATGTATGCCAAAGCATCCGCGTGCCTGAGCTCCTTTCTGCTCAAGTGCTAGAATATAATGTTTGGTATTTGATGTGATAGTGTCTGGACTAAAGTCATGTAAGCCGACAAGGTTTCGTCATACACATTATATTCCAGCTCTATTTGCCTGATGACCAGCTGTGAGTCACTGTTCAAGCGTATATTTATTATACCCATTTCTATTATCAGACGCAGAGCATGTACAATGGCTTCATATTCGACGATGTTATTGGTGTGTTCTTTGAACTCTATTCTGAACGTTTGGATGATTCGGTCCCCAGTGGGGGTAGTAATTACGATGCCAATGCCCGTTCCTTCTTTGTTCCTCGATCCATCGACAAAGATTTCCCATTGTATTGGGTTTGCCGGCTCGAGTACATCGACAGGATCTTTGCTTACGCTACCCTTGGGTAACCCTGATGTGTTAAGCCCCTTAAAAAGGATTTATTCATCGTTTTCCAGTGGTAGATCAGCCAAGAAATATGCTAAGACTTGGGACTTCTTGGAATTCTGGATCTCGTGTATGATGTTGTACTGGTCGAGGTGAGTATTCCATTTTGCGATTCTCCCTGCTTTTCCCGCGCTTTTGAGGACAGCCTCTAGCGGGGATTTGCAGGGGACGCGGATGTAGTGCGTTAGGAAGTAGGTCCTCAGCTTTTTGGTGGCCCATACCAGCGCCAAGATGAGTTGCTCGATCTTAGTGTAGTTCTTTTCCGCTGTATTGAGAGTTTTGCTGACGTAGTAGATGGTTTGCTCTATCTTCGTGTTGGTTTTGACCAACACCACGCTGACTGCATTCTTCGTTGTGGCTATGTATAGGGCCAGAACCTCCTCAGGGTCGGGTTTTTGTAGGATGGGTATTCCAGCAAGGTAGTCTTTGATTTCTTTAAATGCTTCCTCGTACTCTGCTGTCCATTCAAATTTCGTCCCTTTTTTAAGGATGTTAAAAAAGGGCTTGCATCTGTCTGAGGACCTGGATATGAATCTCCCTAGGGCTACTAGGGATCCGTTGAGCCTTTGGACTTTTTTCAATTTCGTTGGAGAAGTAATTTCCGCAATAGCCTGAATTTTGGTTGGGTCTACTTCGATGCCTCTTTTTGTTACCAGATATCCGAGGAATTCCCCCGAAGTGACACCGAAGGTGCATTTTTCCGGGTTTACCTTCATATTATGTTTTCTCATTTCCTGAAAGATATCTTTCATATCCTGATGATGATCTTTTCGCAGCTTAGTTTTGACCAGCATATCGTCCACATAGACCTCCAAAGTATTTCCAATCCATGGCTTAAAAATGGCGTCGACCATTCTTTGGTACGTTGCTCCTGCGTTTCGGAGTCCGAAGGGCATCCTTACGTAGCAGTAGAGGCCATGCGGGTTGTAGAATGCTGTATGTTGTTGGTCTTCTTCTGATAAGAACACTTGGTTGTACCCGGATCATCCGTCCATAAATGACATCTCTTCGTATCATTCGACTGCTTCGACCAGTTGATCGATACTTGGTAAAGGGTATCTGTCCTTGGGGAACGCTTTGTTGAGGTTGGTGAAATTGATGCATATTCTCACCCCGCCGTTCTTTTTAGGTACGATGACCATATTGTATATCCATGTTGGATACTTGGCTTCTTTGATGAATCCGGCTTCTAGTAGTTTACAAAGCTCCATTTCGACGGCTTTGTTATATTCTGAGATGACTTTTCGTACCTTCTGCCTGAAGGGTGGTGTGCCTTGCTTTATGCGGAGCTCATGCTGGATAGTCTTTGGGTCGATCCCAGGCATGTCTCATAGTTTCCATGCGAAAATGTCTGCATGCTCCGTGAGCAGCTTTATTAAAAATGCCTCGCGCTCCTTGTCCATCAGTGTTCCGATCTTGATCATCCTCGGTTCTTCTTTGGTTCCTATGTTTATTTATTTCACAGCCTCTACAGGCGTGAACGTGGGCTTTGATTGCCCCAGGAGAGGAATTTTCTTTGATTTCTATTTGGCAGACTCCTCGCTTTCCTTTGTGGCTGGGGTACTTGCCTCCGTGTTCCCAGTCGTATGTGGCTTTGGGAGGCTTTTTCCGGAGATTTCTTCTAAGTAAGCATTGATGGTTTTTTCCTTTGCGTTCTCCTTGTTTCGGGATCTTCGGTTCTTTCTCTGCTCATCTTGTTCGTTGTTGAGCTTGTTTTGCAGAGTTTGGAATTCTCGTGCCGATACTTGATCGCCTTTTATCTCTATTAACCCTTGGGGGGTTGGAAACCTAAGGTACTTGTGGTAGGTAGCGGCCACCCCTTTCAGTTTATGCACCCACCTTTGGACAATTATAGCATTGTATGGTGAGGGTGCGTACACCACACTGAACCTGGTGTCGACCTTCATCGGTCCTGCGTCAACTTGTAAAATAATGTCCCCTAAGGGATTCTTGGCGGTTCTATTAAATCCTTAGATGGTGTAGTACGAAGATAGAAGCTGCTCATCATTGAGTTCCATCCGTTTGAATGTATCATAGAATAGAACATTGACGGAGATTCCCCCATCGATGAGGATTTTCTTGATATTGCATCCTGCAATTGGTAGCGTGAGAACAAGGGGATCGTTATGATCTTCCATGTCTTCCCCTACATCGTCCGTGTCGAAAGTCAGGGGCGCTTCCATCCAATGTTCGTGCTCGTCCACTTATTCCCCGTCGATTTTATAAAGCTCGCAGTAGTCTTCGAATTGCTTCCTCAACCTCTTTCCTATCTGAGCCGTTAGGGAAGGTCCCACGGACTCAGAACATGAGATGGTGTTAAGGGTGCGATTGCCTTCGGGCAGTTGGACGTGCTTACTTCATTTATCTTTATCTTCCTCGCCCTTCTTTTGCACAAATTATTGGAGGTCTCCTGCGTATACCATCTTCTGGATCATCATCTTCAAATTCTTGCACTTCTCTGTCCAGTGACCGTTGAAACAATGATATTCACAGTATTCTTTAGCATGCTCTGATCTAGGGGGTTGTTTCCCCTTAGACCATGGCCATTCCAACTTCTCACGGTCCTTGATTTCTCTAAGGATGCGAGAATAAATGGCATTCATCTTCGTATATACTTGATCTTCGAATTTTCTAATATCCCCTCGTCGATCATCCATGTGTTCCCTTCTATATTCATTGGGTCTTTCAGCTAAATCGCCTATCATAGGTCTGCTGGATTGTTCTGCAAAGTTGGTTCGCGGGAAATGCTAGACCTGATCCCTGGGTTCTCCTATTGTATTTCTTCCATTCTGGCATGCTTTTCTATGATCACTCGAAGATCTACTTCGGTTGCAGGGGCGATTCCGTGGATTTCGACAAACAGTCGGCTCATCCTATCGAGCCCCCATTTGTAACACATGACGCTGACCACGGGGTCTAAGTTTACGATGGCTTGGCAGATCTTGTGCTACCTGTTTGTGTATTCCATGATTATTTCTTTGTAATGGACTGCCAGTGAGAAAAGCTTATCCATTCTGGTGTTCACCACTTTGTTTTACATATAAGTTTTTAAGAACTTCTCAGTAAGCTGATCGTACGAGTTAATAGAATTTGGTGGCAAGTTGTCGAACTACGAGAGCGCGGATCCTTTCAAACTTGAAGGGAAGTATCTGCATAATATGGCCTCGTCATAATTCCATTGTTCCATCATTCGATTATAATATCGAAGATAGGAAGCGGGGTCGCTAGATCCGTCGTAGAATTCGAATGCCGGGACTGGGCATTTCAGCGGAATGAGAGCCTTGGCTAGGTGTTGTCTTAGGGGGGTAGTGCTTGCTTCCTTCATTATTTGCTCCAATCTCCCCCCCCCCCCTGACTAGTTTTCAGTAGTTTGATATCCGCCATCATCTCGACGCGGAGATCTTCAATTGCACGCTGGTGCTCTTCCTGGTCAAGTGGTTGCTTGGTGTGCGGTGGATCATTGTAAAAGTAGTCCGAATCTTGGGGGTTGTAATCCGGGTCGGATATTTGTATTCTTATCGTATATCCTAGTTTCAAAGGGTCTGGGTTGTTGGCCAGCACCATCATGCGATCCTGGTTTGGCCTTGGTGCCATTGAGCTGGCTTCGTCGCGCTGGACTCCCATGCTCCTACTACGGGTAGCTCCGAGTTCTTTGATTTCCTGTGCCAACAGAGCTACCACCTCGGCGTATGTCTTTTGAGCTCTCCTCAACTCTTCTAATTCTACCCTCATCTGGTCAGATTGGTTTGACTCCTGATTAGGAGTCCTTTCCGGCAGAGGCTCTTCCGCGGCTATCGTTTGATCTTCGCCGATGATTTGAATCAGGGGCTCATGTGGATCTGTCTGCGGGTGTAGCTGCTCCACTGGCTACTGGGCGTGTATGTTCGCTATTAGGAGTGGATGGTTTACTTGGAGGGGTACATTCCGTTCATTAGTGCGAGGCATCCCGTAGAGTGGCTGCTGTACTCCTGACTCTGCCACCCCTTCACGCGGTTCGCGTGGTCGGGTGGCAGCGGTCGCTTTGGAGTACGCTCCTTTGGATTCCCCAATCTTTGATACTGCGACTTTTGAATCCGCGACTTTTAGGGCCTCCGCAGCGATAGCGGTTGCATCCAAAGGCCTCGAGCTTTCCGCTCCATTATGCGTTTTGTTTGCGGCTTTGAGATTTTCGTCCATTTTCTTGCTCCTAGTCATTACCGGTGTTGTCCGCGGTGTTTGTTTTGACGAGGCTTTCGTTTTTCCTGCACCTTTGTTCTTTTCCATTTTTGATATTTTTTCTGAAAAAGTTACCATGTACAAAAGAAAAGAGTGGTTCATGGGGAACCCATTAGTAGAGTCCCAAATCGTTAGGAGGTTTTAAGAGATTATCCGGCTATTGTTCCCCTTTTCACGGGTATCGGATCTCTTGATTCCTTCGGTTTGTGTCGCAAAAGAAGACCATGAGCAGGTATGGCTTAAAAAAGTGACGCGAACATGGAGGGAAGTATATCCGCGAGGGATTTATTTGTTTATAATACTTTTGAAGATGTAGATCTACCATAGAATACGTGGGTATCTCCACACGCTTGATTTTCTAAAGATAAGAATTTGAAAACCATTTCGAAGATGTAGATCTACTGAAATATACGTGGGTATATCCACACGCTTGATTTTCTAAAGATAAGAATTTGAAAACCATTTCGAAGATATAGATCTACTGAAATATACGTGGGTATATCCACACGCTTGATTTTCTAAAGATAAGAATTTGAAAACCATTTCGAAGATGTAGATCTATTGAAATATACGTGGGTATATCCACACGCTTGATTTTCTAAAGATAAGAATTTGAAAACCATTTCGAAGATGTAGATCTACTGAAATATACGTGGGTATATCCACACGCTTGATTTTCTAAAGATAAGAATTTGAAAACCATTTCGAAGATGTAGATCTACTGAAATATACATGGGTATATCCACATAAAATACTTCCAAGCACCGTTATTTTCAGAGAGCGATGCTCGGAACAGACAGAGCGTTCAAATCACAGGATAAGATAAATCTTTTACCGGGACAAAGTCCCTGTTTCTAGCGCCAGATTGTGAACACGTAAATTACGATGATATGTACGTGTCCACAAACAAAGTTCGTACATAGTGAAATCCATAAATATGATATAACTTGCGGTATATAAAGTGCATAACGTAAGTGCGGAATGTAAAGTGCATAACGTAAGTGCGGAATGTAAAGTGCATAACGTAAACGAGCGGTTAATTACGTGGTTCAGCACTGAGGCCTACATCCATGGGGTAAAATAGGGGTTTTATTGTATGTAAAGTAGATATATGCATAGTCAAATGACTTTGGGTGTGTTAACTTAGGCTGCGGGATTAGGGGACTACTTACTCTTCCTAATTCTCTCTCTTTTTTCCTTCTCGAATCAACCTCTCCTTCTCTCTTAGTGAGGAGGGGTATTTATAGGGGTTCCGCCGTGGGGTCCATTGATGGAGCCGTTGTAACCTTATCATCTTGTGTTTTGTGCCAATACGCAGAGTCTTCAGCTCCTACGAGACCCCCTTCGCATCTTCGTTATTACCGCAGAGGCACAATTATCTGTTCCGTTGGCTGGTTGACACCACTACACCAAATTCTCGGATTCGTAACAGCAATTCGTAACGGCTTTGTGGCCGTTACGAAATTCCTGTTACAAAATGCCGTTACGAAACTTTTGTAACAGGCTGTGGCCGTTACGAAAATTTTAAAATTTCGTAACAGAGGCCAACCTTTACTAATTTTTTTATAGGCGTGCCAACCACATGCTTCGTCACACCTAGATCGTAACACTGGGAGCTTGTACGTGTGCCATTCACACGCATACCATTGTGTTTCCACCCAAACTGAATAACACTAAAGGATATTTCCTCCCATGCGTGTGCGTTTCACATGCGTGATATGGGTATTCCCTAAGACTAAGTCTTATGGGCTAGATTGGAGGTGCTAGATTAGCAAATAAGTGTAGCAAAATTTTGAAGACTAGTTCTCTTTCCTACCAGTTGCTAGCATGTGAAGTAGCATGCTAGATTGATACGCTGAATGATTCAGCGCTAGAAAAACTACCTTTTCGCGGAATGATTCAGCGCTAAGGGATTTATTTTTGATCTGACGGCTGAGATTGGTTGCGCTGAACCATTTAGCGCTGGGCGCTGAATGGTTCAGCGATAGGATGACGTGGACTGCTAATCTAGCTGCTAGATTAGCACTTCCATAAGACTTAGGAGGTATTCCTGACTGCTAATATAGGTGCTAGACTAGCACCCCATAAGACTTAGTCTAATGAAAGCAGATCGAATTTTCCACGACTCCAAATTCCATCATCTTTCTTTCTTCGTTCTTCTTCTTCTGTTCCCTGGAGAACCATTAACAATCGCCTCTGTACTACCACCACCATCAACAACAACTTCAAAAACAACCAAATCTCTTTCACAATCAATAAACCATCGATTAGATTTCATACCTTCCTTCATGAAACAAGGTTCAGTAAACTTTGAGTTCTAGATCTAGGTTTTTTAATGGGTTTTCGAAAGTTTTAAAGTTAGTGATTTCGAGTGAAATAGCGACAGATCGAGTGGATTTTAAACTTTTTTGGAGATGATTAGATATTATTGAAGGAAGAACACAAATTTCATAGAAGTTGAATTTCTTTCTCTATCGAAGGAGCTTAAATAAAGATCATGGTGATTCAAAACGATAAGTTCTTTTAACCCAGTTCCATTTTTCATTGCATAGTCACATCTATGTTGTTTAATTTTTGTTCAATCGAAATATTGAATTTAGGATTTCTGTGAAATTTATTTTAGGGTTTTGAGAGTTGGGAACTCTGTTTGAAACATGAAATTTTTTAGGAGGAAGAGGAGAATGAGAATTTCAACAGTGTAATTAATACGAAGAAGATGAGGGGAAAGGGGGATGAGAAGAATTGTGCTAGTGGAAGTACAAGTACAAGAAGAATCAGAAGAAGACCACCTTCCACTTTCTTTTTGTTTTTCTGTAGAAAGGGTTTCTAAGGATGGGCGAAGAAAGATGTCCGTGGAGACATCACAGAAGAACAAAGTGAGCTCTTTTTCCATTTATATTTTGATTTACAATTACAATTTACAGCCTTGTTTTGCTGTGATTTTATGTTTATGAGATTGATTATTTGTTGTCAATAAGTAGGGGAAAGAAGAGGAGTTTTTAAGATGTCACCAATGTGTTGGTTTGAAATACAAAGGGGTGGTTGTTTGTTGCAAAAACTGTAAAATTAAACAGTATTGTTTGACGTGCATTCGTCGTTGGAAAGACTCAATAGAGAAGTTGTTCTGTTTTCGCATTGTTCATTAAATACACATGTTGGTGATCTAATATGAAGTGATTCATGTTTTTGTGTTGTTTTTTCATGGTGCACAGGTATCCTGGGCATATAACTGAAGCGATTGCAGAGTCTTGCCCATTTTGTTGTGGAAGCTGCAATTGCAAACCATGCTTGCGTTTTTGCAAAGTGTCTAAGGTGGATATTTTTGTACTTTCTGTTGGCTTTACTAAAGTTACCACTTGACCTTATTCAATTTATGAGTTCCATCCTTGCGCAGGATTTGAAAAGCCAGAAAATAAAGATGGAGGCAGAAAAGAGACTTAAGTATTGTAAATATTTGTTACAAGCTCTTTTACCAGTCTTAAATCAAATCTACGAAGAGCAAGCAATGTAACCTATGGTATCGAGTTGTGGGTTTGTGTTTTAAAGAGAAATCAAGATAGAACTTCTTCATGTTGGCCGGGATTGGGATGAACTGGTACTAGTATTCCATACCTTAATAATACTATTAGTAATTCTACTGAGTTTTTATTTTAAATTTTGTTTTTTCTTGTCGTTTAAGCGGAGAGAATTTGTTCCTTTTTTATCTTTTGCAAACACAAGTGTCTCGTTTAACCCGGATGCCTATGCTGCTGGATCAGG
Source organism: Papaver bracteatum (assembly GCA_023529315.1). Lineage (NCBI taxonomy): Eukaryota > Viridiplantae > Streptophyta > Magnoliopsida > Ranunculales > Papaveraceae > Papaver > Papaver bracteatum. The sequence goes on from JAJJWX010003040.1 coordinate 163,396, forward strand.
ATCAATGTCTTCGCACATGGCCCTTGATATGCTGTAAGATTTCACTTATCTTGTTCTCGAATTAATGTTTAGTGGATTGATTGTCCAGTAATTTTGAAATTATAGGCTTTCTCCAGATATAGAACGAGGAAACTAGGAAAGTATATATTATTCATTTATTTATCTTTTTTCCTGGATAGATATGAGAAGAATATGTCACTAGAAGAGGCAACGGTTCTCACCCTACGAGATGTCTATGATGCTTCTTTTTCCCCTACAGTGGAAGGACATGCAGTTGAGGCAGTTTATGGTATACATTCTCTCTTTTCTTTGATCCCCTCGCGCCCTCTTGTATTTCTGTAGGTGTATGTGTTTATTACTCAGAATTATCTTATATGATCTAGTTTGAGTGTTGATAATTGTGTATGCTATAAATTTACTTGGTCAAGTTCTTGCAGGTATGAATTTGAAGAAAAAACATAAAGTAGGTCTTTCTTTTAATCATTCAACAAATTGCACATTCAGTTTGTAATGTTATGCTAGGATTTAGGCTGTGTTGCAATGATACGGATAGTGTATCCGATACAGGATACCAATACGCTACTCCGATACACCAACAGAAAAATTACAATACGGCGATACGGCATACGCAATATTAATCTGTAGTAAATATATTACGTATAAATTTGATATCAAATCTCACTTTTTATTATTAATATATAGAATAACATGTCCCGCTCTTATTATTATTCCGGAAATGCTATTTGAAGACCCCTTCTGCGCCCTGTTCTCCTCCCGGTCTTACGTGGCATGCTGATGTGTAAATAATGCCATAAAATTTTCGGATAATTCACGTGGGACTCCTTCTCTCCTAAATAAAAGTGAAATTTTCTTTACAAAAACAAAACTTGAGACAAAACCCCTAGGTGAACAAACTAGTGATAAGAAAAAACCAGTCATATTATTTTTAACAAATAAAAACCGTTTGATAAAAAAGTGGCACAAAAACCCCGTATCAAAATATAATGAGTAAATTTAGTTTTTGTTATTTAAAAAAATACCAAACTTACCCTTTTATCATTATATTCTTCTTCTCTCATTTCTTTCTTCGTCTCCTTCTCCACGAACCTAGTTTAATTCATTCACCAAAATCTCCACGAACACCACCACCACCCTCCTCTGCCTGGTTTAATTCCTTCACCACCAACACCATTACAACCACCGTAAACACCACCATTACCTCACATCAACTACCACCTGCAATGCTTAGATTAGGGTTGCGACTGTAACCCTAAATCGTTTACTCGTTTTCATTTCATTCACTTATTTCACCTGAAATTGAAGAATAAAACCAGTGGATGCATTGCTAATCACTGATCGAAACATTCCGAGAAATTAAGAACAGAAATTGAAGCAGACATGGGATTACTGGTCGAACTACAGAATGGGCGAGAGATTAAAATGGATTTGAATCACAAATTGATGAAGAGCGGATAGGTTATGGCTGTTGATTTCGAAAGAATTGATGATGCTGTGATGTTATCATTTTCCTCCTGGTATTATTTTGTGCCCTAATTTCTTCATTCTTAGGATTTTTTACAACTAATTTGAACGAAGGATTCATTGTTTAAGATTTTTTTATAATTGATTTTTGTTTGTAATGGTTGATGGGAATTGAGTTTTGTTGATTGTTGGGGGATTTTGTGGAATTTTGTTTTCGTTTTGGGATTAAGGGTGTCGGTGAATGGATTTGGGGTTTTGGTTCAGGGGGATTGTTTCATTAGCTTAGAGTAGTCATTTTGAACTTGTTAAGATGGATTTTGAGTGGAATTTGGAGTAGAGAGTTAGGAGAGTTTTCTTTGATTTGGTATAGTAATGATATTTCATGAAAATGCGGCAATGGATGGCCTGCAACTGAAATGAACACAAGCAGATGCGAATGTTCACAGGTGGGACTTTAGCACTTTCTTATTGCTTAAGTATTATCACTGTCTTAAATTAGATGTCTAATCGTCCAAATGTTAAAAATGATTAGCCATCTAATTTAAAGATAGATAGCATATATATCCGAACCCAAAGGCATAGGTAACGAGGTACACTCAGTTGGATTCAAAGACATAAAATGATGATTAACTGAAACTGAACACAGTTTCTCTTTTTTTTTTTGACGTTATTCCAAGTATGCTCCTTTCCTTGTAAGCATTTGTTGAGATATCTTTTGTAGAATGATTTATTATTTTCTGTTGATTATATGGTCTCTATGTGCGTTCAAGATTCACCATAAATCCTGATGTGGTATATAGGATAGCAATGAGGAAGCTGAACACATCTGCAGGAATCCTTGATGTCATGGGTGCCCCATTGTCAGGCACTGATGTGAGAGCATATGTGATGTCATCATGTGGGCTTAGGTTGAAGAGCTTAAAGCCTAAGATTGGCGGAAAGAGGTGTTTCCTCATTTTCCCTATACGTGGCTCGGAAAGAAAGGGTCTTGTAAGTGTTGAAGTCAAGAAGAAAAATGGCCAGGTTTGTGATGTTCCCCTTCTCTACATAGTTATTGATGAATCAATCTCTTTACATACATATACCGCATAACAGGCTCAGGAACAAACCTTCCCACAGTTTTTTAAGTAAGGTACTAGTAGAGGACTAGATTCTCAAAATGTGAAAATGCTAAGCATCCCCCAAAAACCATCCCCAAAGTTATCCCCCGTTACGTGTCATTGAAGTAGTGGTTCATGCCATACAAATGGGACCCCCTGCTAATCTCAAAGGGTGGGGATCAAGGTGCTAGAATGTGCCATCTATTGGGGGATAGATTTGGGGGATACGTAGCACTGTCGCTCAAAATGTGTCAAGTACAAAGAGATAGTTACTTTAGGTGTGGTCAGTTAAAAGAATAATTAAGGATCTGTGTCAGAATGTATTACGTAGCCAGAGAGATGGATAGTAGTATAGTAACCTAAAAGTAGTATTATAAAGAGTAGTATCTATCTTTTCAGCTACTATACTACTACTGCTATCTACCTACTTAGAAGTTATCTCTGTTGTCTTCCTCGTCCTGTGTTGACTATGTCAGTCTGGCCAATTAAATCCCTGTGCTGTAAGTGCTAACATTGTTGATGATGGTCCATACCTCATAACAAGGAAAGAGGGTCAGGATTATATTTGGTTCCAATGTTAGTGAGCTGAAAGGGTGTTGTTTTCATTGTGAAATGTGAAGTATGACATGAAGCTACTAGCGGTTGACGTTCCCATGAGCACAGGGCCTGGTCAGCATTTTTATGATGAAACCAATTATGGTTCCATCTTATTTATGATGAAACCAAAATTGGTTCCATCATATTTATGATGAAACCAAAACAGGTTTCATCCTATTTTTAGCTATGGAGATGATGGTAGTGGTGGTACTGGTGCCATTGGTAGTCAAAGATGGAGGTTTTATGTAGTGCTGGTGCCAGTGGTGGCAGCAGTGGAAGATTTCAGTGGCGACATGGGTGATGACGTTCAGAGGTGGTGGTGGACGGCAACGGTGCTGGTGGTGGGCGGTCGTGGTGCAGGTGGCGGTGCGACAGGTGCTGGAGGTGGCTGGTAGTGGTGGTGCAATAGCACGATATTGGTGGTGCTGGTCGGCAGTGGTGCTGGTGGTTAGTGATGGCGGTGGACGGTTGTGGTGCTGGATGGTGGAGGTGGCTGGTAGTGGTGGTGCAATGACTCGCTACGGAGGACTGTGGTGGTGGTGCAATGGTCGTAATAGTTGGTCACGGTGGTGTTGGTCGCGGTGGTTATTGCAACTGAAAATGTAACTACTGTCAGTTCACCTAAAAATCTGAATCAAAGAAAACCCCGGCACCTAAAAATGTAGCAACTGTCAGTTTACCTAAAAAACACTCTAGCCAATCAATTTAGAAGGTCCCATACAGTTTCTTTGCAACTGAAAATTCATTCTCTAGTGTTGTGAACTTCCTCGGAATTGTGTCATAGGCTTTATTGATTTATTAGGTGTTTAATTGTTGTCCAATATACTGATTGCAGGCTTCATTTTGTGTGTGCAGTTTCTATCCTTGGATTAAGATGACGCGCATCTTCGCTTCCCTTGAAGTCAAGGTTTGTAGATACTTTTCCGATGATTTAACAATTACTGTTACAATATTATTTTTGCTGAACAAAAAGGTCTTTCTGCTTTGAAGGTGAATTAGCAATAATTTTTTGGTTTAGACATGTTTCGTTCCCCTTCTCTTATATAGTAATTGATTGTTTGGGGAATATGGTTAAATTTGAGATTTGAAATTTGTGGAGTTTGAAAGTTAGGGTTGGATTTGATATTGAAGGTTTGGGTTTAATATTGAAAGTTGTGTGGAAAAGATAAAAATTGAAAGTTCGGGTTGGATTTGAGATTCTGAGATTGAATGGATTTGCAGAGATTGAATGGGTTTGCAGAGAATGATGTTGGTGGTTGGATTTGTGGAGTTTGAAGATTCTTTAACTGGCTTGTGTGGATGAAGTCAAGATCATGAAGTGGTGGTGCCATTTGAGAATTGAAGTTGATGGTGAGGAATTGAAGAAGGTAGTGTTGCTTGGTGTTGGTGCTGCTACTAAGTGGTGGTTGTGTAATGTCTTGGGTCTAATTTAGGAAACAAGGAATGTGAAGATTTAGAAATGCAGGTGTTGGGGTAGTTATTGGGGTGGTGTTGATGGAATTTGCAATGGTTGCAGTGGAGTTGGGATGGTATAACCACCTCAATTTAGTGAACGAATATGTATTTGGTTACGCAGGCGAGGTATTCATCTATAGGTACCACCCATATAACATCTTCTAAAGATGGTGCTGTGACAATTTGGGATGGGGTAACCGCCCAATGTGTGCGTTTTATGGGTCAGCTGAAGCATATAGCAGTTGAAGTCGACGAAACCAATTATGGTTTCATCTTATTTACGATGAAACCAAAATAGGTTTCATCGTATTTATGATGAAACCAAAATAGGTTTCATCGTATTTATGATGAAACCAAAATCGGTTTCATCGTATTTTTGGGTGTTGGGAGGTCGTGGTGGCGGTACGGCGGGTGTTGGCGGTGGTGCTGACTGGTAGCGGTGGCTGGCAGTGGTGATGAAATTGCTCAGTATTGGTGGTGGTGCTAGTGGTGTGGCAGGATTTGAGCCAAGGAGTAGATGAAGTTGCAGGAAAGAACTGAGCCAAGGAGCAATTGCAGTCGACGAAATCAATTATGGTTTCATCGTATTTATGATAAAACCAATTTCGGTTTCATCTATTTTTTGGTGAAACCAATTTTGGTTCCATCATTTTTTGGTTTGGTTACATCAACCGAAATTTTGGTTCCATCATTTTTTCGTTTGGTTTCATCATTTTTTTCTCATTTTCAGTTTGGTTGCATCATTTTTTCTCATTTTGCTGAACATTGGTCATTCAAATTAATTGTTTGTGGTGGCGACGGTTGTTTGGTGGGGGTGGTCGGTGATAATGATGGTGTTTCTCGGTGACAGTGGTAGTCGTATGTGGTTGTGGTCGTTGGCTGCGGTGGTGGTGGCGGTTGGAAGTGGTGGTGGTGGTTAGTGACGGCGGTGGTGGCTGGCGGCGATGACGGAGGTGGTGGGCGGAGGCGGCGGTGGTTATGTGGCGGCGGTGGTACAGTGGTGGTGGTGGTGGTGGTGGGAGGTGACTGTGGTGCAGTGGTGGCGGTGGTGGTGCAGGGGTGGCGGTGGTGATGTGGCGGTGGTGGTGGTGGTACAGTGGTGGTGGTGGTGGGAGGTGGCGGTGGTGTGGAGGCGGTGGTGGTGGTGTGGGAGGTGGCGGTGGTGCAGTGTTGGCGGTGGTGGTGGCTGCGGTAGTGATGTGGCGGCAGTGGTGGTGGCGGGAGGCGGTGGTGGTGCAGTGGCGGTGGGAGGCGGCGATGGTGCTGTGGCGGTGGTGCACTGGTGGCGGCGGTGGCGGTGGTGTCGCGGTGGTGGTGTTGTGGCGGCGGTGGTGGTACAGTGGTGGTGGTGGTGGCGGTGGCGGTGGCTGCGGTGGTGTTGTGGCGGCAGTGGTGCTGTGGCGGCAGTGTCGGTGGCGGCGGTGGTGCTGTGACGGCGGCGGTGGTGGTGTAGGGTTAGCGGTGGTGCTGCGTGGTGGTGGGCGGCGGCGGTGCTGCTGTGTTGCTGTTGGTTGTGATAATTTAATAAAATTTAAATGTGGGGTTGATTTTTGTTTTTGTTGGGGTGATTTAAATAGTAGAAGGGTAATATAGATAGTTTATGATATTTGGGGTTTTTGTATCATATTTGTTTGGATGGGTTTTTTGTGGATAGGTTATAACCCCTTTGGGGTTATAACCCGCGCGCCGTTACAAAAATGTTAAACGAACCGGGGGCAAAAACAGAGGCAAAACCGGGCCGAGAGAACAAAATGGTGGGCCCCACATTTCTTTTAACTGTGAGGGCTCGGTTTTGGGGGAGTTTTTCCCCCGGTACGTGTAGCAGCCCTGTTTTCTTTATCAATATTTTTTCTCTTTCCATCTATCTTATCAATATTTTTCTCTTTCCATCTATCTTATTACTGTTATCTTCTTCTCTCCTGCTGCTTCTTCTTCTTCCTGCTGTTGCTTCTTCTTCTTCTCCTTTCTTCTTCTTCTTATTTCTTCTTCTCCTCTCTTCTCAGAAAAAAAAAAACAAACAGGGATTGAGCCGTATTGGCCGTATGGATACACGTATCCGCATAAATACGTATTGATACATTAAAAAATAATAATATGCCGTAATCTCATCATTGATTCCACGCTGGTAGTTCTAAGTGTTCTGAGTTAGCTATTGTCCCCATGTTTCTTCTCTTGCAAGTGGGAAATGGTGATATATGGGACCTTCTTGAACATGTGGAAGTTCTAGCTGCATTAATCACATCAATTACAAGAAGTGCTGGAGCTAATACAGTAATTAATGTTGGTTCTTGCCAGGTACACTTTGAGGTGTTGTTTACACAGGAGGATCCTTCTTATAATCACTTTCATGGAACCTTCGAATGAAGGTTGCTCTTGGAGAAGCTAAAGGTCATGCGTTCCTTCACAGTGCAGTAACACAAGTCATCTATGGAGACTTTAACACTTCAAATGCGATTTCTATCAATGTGATTTATACGTTATGATATTTTCGGTGAATTGGTAGTGTCTCTTTTTTTTAGTACGCTCTTTTTCTCTGTATTTGTGAAGGTCATCTTACAGCAATAAGCGACATATATAGCTTCGGGGTTGTTTACTTAGAAATTTTGTCTGATCGAAAAACAATATACAAGAACCGGCCAAGTGGAGAACACAATCTGATTGAATGGTAAAGCCTTCCTTGTCCAGCAAACATTGGATTCTATGTATTAGATACCCGACTTGTTGGTTAATACACACAGGCAGCAGCGTTAAAGGAAGGTAACCTTCATTCTCATTATCAATACTTAAGAAGAGTCGACGGGAAAGTGTCAGTCCGGCTCATTAAGTATGAAAATAATGGAAATTCTGAGTCTGAATCTACTTGTTTTGCAGGATGGTGTGTAATATTGGATATATGTTTCCAGCCATATGAACTTCAGTCAGGCTCATCCTCCATACGGTGTTTCTGCTTCACCTCAAACAGGTTCACATGCTGCGACAAGTTTCTCCTGTCTACCAAATCATTTCATGGTGGGTCTAGTAACTTTTTTGTATTTCCTTCTGAATATTGAAACTTGAACAACTGGTTTTGGCTTGATGTGCCGTAGTATTCCACTTGATACCATCAAGGTTTGAGAGGTTATTTTCTTGTTAAATGTAGGTTAGCTTCTATAGTAACAAATATAAAACAAAGAAAATCAATGAAGCCAGTCTTTGTTATTTTCATCCTTTTATAACTGATTAACTGTAGATGTCTCTGAGGGTTTGCTAGCAAAAGAAAGTAGATAAACATTGTCTGGTGGATGACTTAATTGACCTCATATATTCGACTCTAAACTATGCAGGTCTGGATTCTTCTCTTTCTCACTGACCCAAGCTTTCAACAAAAGCAAGCCTGCAAAGGATATAAAGCTTAGCTACAAGGTTTCAGGATTTGTAAGTTGCGGTTATTCAAGTTTTATTTTGTAGGCAGTTAGTAATTTTTTGTGTTCCCTTATAAGTTTGGAACCCTTCCATGTATTTCCTTAGAATTTTGATACTTAACAGAAAAAAAAAACAGTTTGGTACTTAGAGAAATTTCAAAAAGTTTGGTACTTAGAGAAATTTCAGTTTTTTTGTAATATAAATTTGATACGAGTTGAATGAATGTGATATGAATAGATTGAAGAAATTGTTGCTGAGTGTGGATGATGAATGTATGCAGGTATTGAATTTAGAATTCGGGCTAATTTCCGGCAGAAAATGAACTGCTAGTCAGGCTTGACCTGGTCAAAATTAGTCAATATTAACCAATTTTGACCAGGTCAAGGTTGACTGGCAGTAATTTTTTTGCTGTTACGAAAAAAATAGTAACGGCTAGAAGCCGTTTCAATGTTCCACGTAGTAACGGCTCAGGCCTGTAACGGCTCCATAATGTTACGACGTTCTTGTTACGAAAACATTAGTAACTTGGGCTGTTACCACGTGGCGGGTTCGTAATGGCCTTCAACTGTTACTAAGGGCCGTTACAACCAAATTCGTAACGGCTACATTGCCGTTACAAAAAAATGTAACGCCTCGTTTTGTAACAGCCATGAGCCGTTACAACCCGTTTTAGTAACGGATCAGGTATGTTACTAATGCAGGAATTTGGTGTAGTGCACGTGTGCTGCCCCAGGTGTTTAATGCGGGTGGTTGGGTCCTCTGCACGCGTCAGACCACGGTCCGTGTCAGTCAGTTGAGCCTTGACCGTTGATCTAAGATTTCTCTCGAGATTGGATAAAGCAGTTCCGAGGGTGTATTGGGTCCAACGCGGGGGTACTTTCCTTCGGTGCTCCTTCATTTGCGGCCGTTGGATCTGCGAGATGAGGATCCTGATCTGCTGGTACACGCTTCTTGGCTATATCCATGTGGCATCTTCTTTTGATGCCGCGCGTCACATGCTCTCCACATGCTTACCCGAGAACACGTGGTGAATGGTGGAAATATGTACTTACATATATATTAACCTTTGTACGAGAAAAACATAAGAAAAATGAAAGTGGGACTACGACAAGTCTTATGGTGGCAAATAAATAGACGGATTTAGATTCTCTGGAAAGATAACGAGTAAACTGATTGATAGGTGTAAGCAACCGACTAAATAGACTCCAGAGACAAACCAGGTGAAAAATGAAACTCTTGTACAAACTGCGAAGTAGAAAACCAACACATGAGTCTGCGCCATAAAAATAATGGCAGTAGGGGATGACTTGCATATGAATAATTCTACACCGCATGCACTTTGGGAATGATGGAGTCTGACTTACCAGGATACATATACAGTACGTACATGGAGAGTGATGGATGGATGGATAGATAGGGAGAAGTAAAGTACATGTCTATATATATAGGACATCATTTCTCACTTTGATCAGAAAATGTTTCTCCACAGTTTTTGTATATAATGCATTGATTAACTCCATCCTTCAACTTATTTGTTCACAATCACACCCAACCAACTCGTCCTTTCAAATTTATGGTCGTCATTTCTCAGTTTGTCTTGACCCGTTCTACTCAGCTTAAGGCGAGTTTGATACTGCTGTAGCTTTTGTAAAAAAGTTTTTTTTGTTATGCTGTGCTCTGCAGCGGAAAAAAAATAGTTAGACATTTGGTAAACTCTATTCTTAAAAATGTTGTGAGTTTAAAAACGAATGAAATTCTGTTTGGTAAATTATCATGTAAAGTGACGTTGATATAACTAATGACGAAAATAAAAATATTTAAAAATATGTCATTATTATAATTATTATTATATATCATATTATATTGTGGCCATTATGAGCTTTTTGTACAAAAATCATCGATAAACTTTTTGTATAACATGAATCCAAGTAATATTACTTTAAAAATAAAATAAATAATAATCCACGTAATATTCGCTAGTTTCGTTGTTAGAAAAAAAAATCATTATGTTCGTGTTGCGTACTATATTTTCTATTTACGTAGGTTTGGAATATCCATCACTTGTATCTCCTAACATGTATCACTTGTATTTCCTCGCGCGTACCATATAATAGAAATCTATTGACAAATCTTGTCATATTAACAAAATAATAAGGTTAAAAAAGAAACACTACAAGAAAGTATAGCTATTGCTACACCATATGTTGCCACACCTTCAATATAGGTGTTGCAAAAGCAAATTTCTAGCCACAGTACTTTTTAGCTGCAGCTAAATATTTTAATTTACTGCTGCAAAATAAATTTTTTGCCACATAGCTGTATCAATAATATGAAAACAGTGTGGCTAAAAACATAATTTCTTGCTGCACCAATAAAGATTGGGTGCGGCAATAGACTTCTTGCCACATAGGTTCTCACGACACTAGTAGGGGTTTTTGCCATAATCATTGGGTGCTGCAATATATTAAGTTTTTTGTGGGTCCACAACTTCTGCTTTTCAGCTTTTAAAAGCAGGCCTAAAATGGAAGTATTTTTGGTAAAAAGTGCTTTGATTTTTTTTTAACAAACATAATTATTGGTAAAAGTTTGTTACAAAGTGTTTTTGATGAAAAAGAATCAATCCCAAACAGGACTTTAGTTTTGGTATTTCTCCAGAGTCACCGGACTTGTCCTCCGATTTGATCACCATCCGGATTTCAGCCTTCAGGTATTTTTAGCTCCGTTCCAATGGCTGGGAAATGAGAATGGTCATGAAATAAATATACATACACAAACACACAATGCAGGCTCCTACAACTACGAGCATGTTATCGGGACAAACACATGGGAGCAGTTCTAAACAGACTACCCATCTTAATAATACTACTCCCTCCGTCTCCTATAGGCGCAAAATTGCATTTCTCTTATATTAAGAAATTTTTATGATTTTGCAAATATCCATTCACTTTCTTATTTTTATCTTTTGGGGAAATACGAACTTTTTTCTTTGTTGTTTAAGTGAACCTTTAAGACATTGCTCAGGTTTTCTAATGGTGCATATATTTGATGCACTAACCACTTTGAAATCTAATGAACTCATTTGTAAGACAAAATTATCAAGAAGTTTCCGGAGGACGTTGTTTCATTTCTCTGAATAACTGAACCAACCGCATATGCTTTTGCAAATATGATCAGAGGTATAGATTTACAAAGAATATTCTTGACAACTTACATAAGCAATAATACGTTAAGACATGGGATAGAAACCTTGAACAACTTAAGAAGGAAACCAGGCGAAAATCTGCGAAGTCTGATTACGATATGGAGAACAGTATGCAGTGAACTCGCAGGGAGGGTAGATGAGAGAAATTTCATTATGTCCTTCGTTAACGCGTTAATACCAACCGACCTCTTACACACACAGCTTTTCGTAATTCACAACACAATATCGATGAGTGAACTCCGAGAGTATCAGGAGGAGTACGTGGCATTGGAAGAAAAACAAAGGGAGGCTATTGAGGCAGCTCTGATTCAATCCAAGGAAGGGAACTCGTGTCTTCTACCAAGAATAGAGAACGTAATAGAAGATAACACGAAATACGTGGACGCAGAACCGTTAGCAACAATCCCTGCGAAGTTGGTAGCAGTTTCCAGCGGAGACCAAGAGTGGATAGATCAACATCCGAGGTATGTCGACCCCAGATCTCGGAACTACGAGTCCCGAGGTGATAATCCGAGGAATTCGCGAAGATACAATCCAGGACAGCAATACGGAGGGAATAGGCCACAGTTCGAAGACGTAGTATTACCTGAACTTAACACCACAGTCGAGAAGATATGGGAATCAATTGTTCTAACAGAATAAATTCCTCCCCCGGAAAATTTTGGGGTGGAAACCTTTTCAAGCGTGAGAAATAACGACTTTTGCAATTATCATTGTTTTCACGGACATCGCACGGAAGATTACAGAAACATCCGACGGATAATACTTCTTCTAATTGAAAAGGGGAAACTAAAGCATATTTTGGGAAATTCAGAACCCTTACCGCCGCCGCCACCTCGGAAAGGTGATCAAAAACAAACAAAAGTATACAGAATCGAAATCGATAGAGGAACCCAAAGGTTAAATTGTAACTCCATTATTCATTCTGCGAAGAATATACGTAAATTTCATGATAATATATTACAAAGGGTTCATAAGCGGGATTTTGAAGGAAATGAGATATACAACATTACAAAGAAGGAGCCATTGGAAGAATGGCAGAAAAGAATTATTTCCTTCTCGGCAGCAGATGCCCCAGAGGGAGGAGCTTCGCACACAGATCCTTTGGTGATCACTTTGAACTTCGGAGAACATACAAAGTGGGAAGAAAGTCTCACGATAAAAAAGAAAATATGGGAAATAGACAGGATCTTGGTGGACACGGGCAGTTCGGTGGATATAGTCTTTTATCATGCATTTAAAACGATGGGTTATCGAGATTCGAACCTGGTGCCGTCGACTTATAATATCTATGGGTTTAACGGAGTGGCATCAAAGCCGAGAGGGGAATTAGCCGTGAAGATCTTCGCAGGGGAACTAGAAACCGAGGTAACGGTATGTGTGGTGGATGTGGAATCCCCTTAAAACGCTCTGATTGGGCGGCCATGGATACATGGAATCAAGGGAATATCATCCACTTACCACCAAGCTATCCGATTTCCAATGCCAAGCGGAATCGGCGAAATAATAGGAGATCATAAGGAAGCTAGAGAGTGCAATGACAAAGATGTGCATAACTATGACGAGAAGATAAGGCGAAGGAAAGAACAAAAGAAGAGAGTGCAAGAAGCAAAGAGGGAAGAAGAATTAATGGTATATATAGTTAAAGCGAAAGAAGGGTGGGCTATTCCGAGTTAAATTCTGGGAGACAAGGATAAGACTTTGTAGCAATTAAAGGAACCGTCCCCACTCGGAGAATCGATCATGAATGGAGGTAGACGAGGAAGAAAGCCTGATAAAGCCTGATAAAGCTGGAGGTAGACGAGGAAGAAAGCCTGATAAAGCTGCTAAGATAGTACCTTGATATCTTTGCATGGGGCATGAACGAGATTCCTGGGATAGACCCCGAAGTCGCTTGTCACCGACTGGATATGAACCCAGCAATCAAGCCAATAAGGCAATGAATACGAAAGATAGCAACTACTTACCACGAGAAAATAGAGCAAGAATTACAGAAAATGCTGGACTCGGGAATAATAATACCCGCGAAGTATCCAACGTGGATAGCCAACATGGTGATTGTACCAAAAAAGACTACATGAATAAGAATATGCATAGATTTTAGTGACTTGAATACTGCCTCTCCGAAGGATAGCTTCCCACTACCCAATATACCGCAGATGGTGGAGTCTACATCCGGGTACAAGCGGCTGAAGTTGATGGACGGTTATTGTGGATACAATCAGATACCACTCGTAGAGGAAGACCAAGAGAACGCGGCTTTCTTCGCCCCTAGAGGGTCGTATTGCTATACGAGAATTCCATTTTTCTTGAAGAATGCGGGAGCAACCTACCAACGAATGGTCGATAAGATTTTCGTTAAATGGGTGCACAATAAACTGGAAGTCTACGTCGACGACATGCTGGTAAAAACTAAGGAGTCAGGGGATCATGTTGAGGATTTAAAAGAAATATTTGAACATATGAGGGCGTACAAAATGAAAATAAATCCTGCGAAGTGTATATTTGGTGTAGAATCAGCGAAGTTTCCGGGGAATATCATGTTCAAGAAGGGAATTGAAGTGGATCCGGCAAAGGTTCAAGCCATATTGGATATGCCATCGCCAGCAACGGTAAAACACGTGCAAAAACTAAATGGGCAGTTGGCAGCTTTGGGTAGATTCATTTCCAAATCTTCAGATAGATGCAAACCCTTCTTCGACATCTTGAATAAGGGAGCAAAATTCTCATGGACACAAGAGTGTGAACAGGCACTGAAAAATATAAAATAATATCTCATTAACTTATCAATTCTTCAGAAGCCCGAACCATATGAAGAATTACTAATTTGTCTCGCAGCTACACCAAATGCAATAAGTTCGGTATTACTTCGGGCAGATGAAGGCGTCGAAAAGCCTATCTTTTACGTCAGCAAAACCCTCAATGCTGCTGAAAAGAATTACCCAAAGATAGAAAAGTTAATTCTAGCGTTGGTGTACTCGTCAGAAAAATTAAGAACCTATTTTCAGACTCACAAAATAAAGGTTCTAACCAGAATCCCAATAGAGTCAACTTTAAAGAATACTAGGAGAGTTGGGCGAGTTGAAAGATGGAATACCCGAATTGATCAATTCGGTTTAAAATACTAAGTCCATACTTCGACGAAGTCACACATAGTCGCATAATTTCTGGCCGAGTTTCCAATAGAAGAAGATGAAGGAGTGGAAGAGATGCTAGAAGTAGATGAGGAGCGTCCGGATCCTACAGATCTACTGAAAGAAAATCATCCATGGATATGGGAAATATTTGTGGACGGATCCTCCAACAACGATGGAGGAGGAATGAGAATAGTATTTACTTCGCCAAAAGGAGCTAGGACGGTATTTTTCTTTCGCCTGGAATATAAAGCTACTAATAACGAAACATAATATGAGGCAGTCATACAAGCTCTAAGGCTAGCCATCGAGATGAAGTTGGAAGAAATAAGAATAACCAGCGACTCTCAGTTGGTAGTTAGGTAGATAGAAGGAAGGTACCAAGCGAATGATGCCGTGATGAATCGGTATTTGCAACTCGTGAAAGAGTATTCAAAGAAAATACCAAATATAATCTGGAGGCAAGTAATCAGAGATAATAATATACATGCAGATGCCTTAGCCTTCATCGCATCAATGGTCGAAGATACCTCGGAGAAATATATTCGAATTGAAAGGTTAATGCACCCCTCGGTAACCAACGAGTTGGAAGATGAAAAATTCATAATGATAATAGAGGATAGCATACCTAACGAATTGGGAGAAGATGACTGGAGGACACCTATTCACAAGTACATCGAAAGGGGAGATCTTCCTAGGGACATATTTGAGGCAACTAAATCAAGGGGAGGTCTACAAATTATGAATTAAGAGAAGGAATCCTATATCGGAGATCATTCCTAGGACCACTGCTGCGATGCTTGTCACAGGAAGAAGGAGTGCAAATCATGAAGGAAATACATTACGGTGATGTTCGAAATCATAGCGGAACTAGATCATTGGCCTACAAAACCAAAACACAAGGATACTTCTGGCCGAGCATGCATAAAGATGCAAAAGGTGTAGCAACGAGGTGTGAAGCTTTTCAAATATTCGAAAAACGAAGACACGTACCCTCGACGAACCTCAATTCTGTGCTAAGTGTGTGGCCATTCATCATATTGGGAATAGACATCGTGGGACCGTTTGTTGCCGGAAGCTTGCATCGAAAATACATGATAGTGGCAACAGACTATTTCACGAAGTGGGTTGAAGCCAAGCCAGTGAAGAATACGCGAGATGGCGACATATACGATTTTATACTAGAGCATATCATATGTAGATTCGGAATCCCTCTGCAGATAGTCTCAGATAATGGAATGCAATTCGAGGGAGAGAACGTGAAGATGTTATTTAACACTTTTAAGATACAGTCTGCAAAGTCAACTCCGCTATACCCACAGAGTAATGGTCAAGCAGAAGCGACGAACAAAATGATAGCATCCACTCTAAAAAAAGAAGCTAGACGGGCATCTACATAACTGGTGCGAAGAAGTTCCGAAGGTGCTGTGGTCATACAGAACCACCAGACGAGAAGCAACTGGAATGTCCCCTTTTTGATTGGCATATTGAGTAGAGGCGGTTATGCCTACTGAGATCATGTTTCCAACTACAAAACGGGAGGCCTGGAAAAAGGGACTGAACTCGGACCTGATATTAGCAAAGCTAGATAACTTGTAAGAGAACATGGAGATTGCTCTACATCACATGACGAACTATCACCGAAGACTATCTCGTGAGTACAACAAGAAGGTGAAAGAAAGAGGCTTCGTTCCAGGGGAGTTAGTTCTGCGAGAGATACCCCCGTATCAAAAGGGACCCGGAGGAAAGATGGAGCCTACGTTGGAAGGACCTTTCATCGTGAAAATAAGAGTAGGGAACGGAGCTTATGAACTCGCGGAATGTGAAGGAAAAGATACATATATCAACGGAGATGTGATATACGGCGAAGCAGAAATGCAGGGTCGCAGACTAGACCATCCATGGAATCCAATTTACATCAAGAAGTATTATCCATGAGAAGCCGGAACTCGTAAAGAATTGTTCTTTTAAAAATAAAATAAAATATATATATCATTTTGTTGACAGCCAGAAAATGAAATGAAGCGTTTATTTTTCGAGAAACTAAGACAAAGCAGAAAACAAGATGAAAATTCGAATGTATATGAATGCAAGGGCCAAAAATGAGACCTCATTAGGAGGCTGCGTAAGACCCACATAAGATACGTACATAAGAATAGGCGATCGTAAGCCCTATAAAAAACCTCTACATAGGGAGGCTGAGACTTCGTGGCGTGCAACCTAGTTCGCACAAAGTGCAAGAGGCAAATGTAAGACCTAACGCGCGTCAAGAGACCCATCAGCTAGGGGAAAGAAGTAAGACCCATCCGTCGGGGCCCCAATTGGGTAACCACTCGGTAAGGGGTGTAAGAACGAGCCAGTGGAGAAGAAGATGGCCTGGTGTAGTTCTTCCGCTCGGTCCTAAAACCACCTCAACTAGGGTGTGACTTCGTACCCAAGAGCCATATTGGAGAAAGGGCACGAGGTCACGAAATAACTGATACCTAAGCCCAAAAGCACGGGGGTACTCAGAGGGGAAGGGACGGAACCCTCCTTTAGGGAGCTGAGTGACCAAAAAAGTCGGAAATATTACGGGGCTGGTACTCACGGGAGTAGGTAGGCCTGTGATATTGTTGCATAATAATACCTCAATGAGCGAGATAAGCCGAGGTTGATGGATCTTTACTTCTAAAGAGTAAAGAGCGCCTGAGACTTCGTCGAAAAGCCCTGAACAACGGGGTGGGGCATAATAAGACCTTAACTAGGAGGCAAGATAAGACCCCGAACTGATAAGAGAGATGTAAGGCAAGACATGAGACCTGAGGCAAAACAAAAGGAAGGATACAAATCAAAACAAGAGGCAAGTGCATCACAAAGCTTGATCACACAAATCTTTGCAAGCCAAAGATTAATCCATCACAAGGCTCTATCTCATGATAATAAGTCACACAAATCCTAAGGAGTACTTCTTAAAATTGCGTAAGAAGTACTCGCAACTGAAATATTACACATGATGATATATACATTAACTTAATTATGTTACGAATTGACCAATAATAATTGCAGCGAGGTAATAAAAGTGCGAGGTCGATCACAGATGGATGGATAAGGAAATGAAAGTAAGGCCGCTGAGAGCTGAAAGCACAAGGTATGCTACATAAATCTACGAAAGAATAAGAGGAAAGTATATACTTTAAATACGGTTTTATTCTCTCGATCATTTATTTCGCAATAAGGAAAATGAACAATTACTTCCGAAACACCCAAAGAACAAGAGGCAAGTATATACTTTAAGTAAACTTATATTCTTTGATTATTTCCTTCGTCAAGTATATACTTGGGATAACGGATTGATTCCGAGATATCAGGATGAGGCAACCATTAACAAACATGCATATTACATATATGATGACTATGATAAGCGAAGCAAGCAGGGCGAAGTAAGAATATGAAACCAAGCAAAAAAGTTGATATACTAAGGCATAAGAGCAAAAATTGTCATGCCCCCAAGCTTGGGAGAGCCCAGATAATATGTTAAAAAGATGAAGAACTAAAGTATCAAACAAACATCAAAGAGAGTGATCAAGGATTGTTGGCTTCTTTTTCATCAAGACCGTCACCGGATCCTCCAACACCGGCACCATCCCCAGCATCACCGATACCTCCTGTGCTTTGAGGGACCTCGTGGTGAGGCCCCCCGATGTGTTCATCGGTCTCAGTATCTTTGCTCTCAGCTTCGACGTTGACAGTAGGCTCATCGTCGGAGAAAACCTCGAGATTCATGTCAGGAACGTCGATTCCATGGGAATTGCAAAGCTCGGTGACGAATTTCAGTTTTTCCTCTTGAGCATTTCTGCGAGTAAACTTCGCAACTCTCTTGGAATCCTTCTCCATCTGGTCACAATCCTCGTTCAAGGATGAAAAGCTTTCCTTCAGATCGGACACTTCCTTGGCCAAACCATCCCTCTTGCGAGACAAATGCAGAATTTGATTCTTCATACTATCCTCGGATTCTGCGAAGATAACAGAGAAATGAGAAACATGAACAACAGAGCAAAGTGCGAAGCACAATAATAACACCTAGAGCTACCTTCTTTCTGTGAAATAACATAATTTAAAGTTTTCTGAACGTCGAGGTTAAAGTGATCAAGTCTTGATATTTCTGATTCAAGAAAGCTGTGAAATTCAAGAGATGATTTATCCATGTCTTCACCGTGACCAGGCACTGGTTTATCGTCATCAGGAGACCCTATCACAAGTTTACCACTTATCGTAGGAAAAGAAAGCTTCTTCTTCGCGGGAGGAACAAGAGCTGTTTTCTTGCCTTGAAGTCTCTCTAAGAGATCCAGGACAGAGGATATTTCGTTATTTAACTCGTTATTTTCATCTCATAGCCCAGTATTCTCAGCCTTCAGCTTTCATGTTTAAGTTTTAACTCGGAAAGCTCACTCCCGAGCCTGCGAAGTTCAACTTCGGATTTATCCTTGCTTTTAATTATCCTATCTTTGTCTTCCTCAAGACGCTTAATCTTATCCATGGATGAGGATTGTAGGTTACGAAAAGTAGTGTGGGAATTACTGACTCGTCGAAGTTCAGCCTTGAAACGTTCATTCTCTTCATGAAGATGGAAATTCAATTCTTCATTGTTAGCAGACTCATTAGCTAAACGATCATCCAGGGAATATGACGTCGTTAGATTTTCATTCAAGATCTCATTTTCAGATAGATAACAGTTGATCTGGGACAAAAGGTTCGCTTGTTCAGCTTGGTAGTCATCCACGGTCGACTTGGCTTCTTCGAAACTCATATAATACTTCGCGGAATGGGCTTGACGAAAATAACTGACTAGTAAAGACGAGAACGAGATAGAATTAAAAACCAAGAAGAGGTTAAACTTACTACTGAGTTCCGAAATACTCTGATCTTTCTTGATGGAGAGATCTTTCTCATCAGCGAGGTCATTCTTAAGATCCTGGATACGTTCCCGGGTAGTCCTCAGATTTTCGCGAGAAACCTTCATCTCCACAAGCTGAGCCATGTGACGGTTGAATTCCTGCGAAATATTCGAAGTGAGATATGGATTTATACATAAATCACATGAGAGATCGACAGCACTAACCAAGGCCATAATAACGGCGTACTGATTGGTGTAGAGGTTTAATGAAGCATTCTGCATAAAGGACTGATCTTGAGCCAGAAAAGTGTCAGTGCTGAACGAGATCACAGACTCCATAGCTGCAAATCTTGTGGAGGGCGCATTCCGAGTCAAGATGAAAGCATTTCTCAAGAAGTCCATATCGGGGGTGTAGGATGGATCCTCCACCTCGAAGACTTTCCGATTTTTATTATCAGAAGGACCGACAAATGATTTAACCGGGGAGTCATCCTCAGTGATGTGAGGAGTTGGCATCGGGATCTTTGGAAGAGGAGTGGGTTCTTGAGGCACTTCGGACTTGTTCTTGGTAGAAGGAGAAGGAGGCCCTGCAGATTTATTGGATGAAGGTATGCGGGTGAGCTCTCCCATGTCCAAAACTTTGCGCCATTTGGGAGGCTCAGTATCAGGGACGGATTGAGAAGGAACCTGAAAACGAAAAATTAGTATTTTGAATCGTATAAAGACTGAGGCAGCGAGAAGAGGAGTGTCGCTTCGGAAAAAACACGACAGCGAAGTACCTTAGCAGCATCAGTAGCAGAAGAGCTTTCTCGATGATCCCTCTTCCTGGAAATACGAGGACAAACAATGGGAGGCTCTACGAACTCCTCTTCCTAAAAAGCATTAAAGTTAGACCCTGAAAGTAAAATAAAGACACCAAAAACGAAACAGGAAACGGGATACCTGATCAGGAACTGGAGATCCAACAGTAGATTTCTTGGAAGAGGACGATCTATCCTTAAGCAAGCCAGGAGCAGGCCGTGCATACTAAAAAAAAATAACAAGAAATTCAGACAAAAGAATGAAAAATAAAACCGAGAAAGTCTAGCGAGCTTACATCGGAGGGTCTCTCGGACCAGCAGAACTTCCAAGGTTCGTAAGCCGCGAGATGAGCATGACCTGGGAGAGGACCATCCCGAGATTTCCCTGACTCGTCAAAGCCCCAGACAAGGGGACCCTCAACAATGACTGGGAACATCATCCAGTCTTCATCATTAGTCAAGAAAAGAAAGGGGCCTTTAGGAGCTTCCTTTGAAGAACTGACGGGCTCGACATCCAGGAGAAGAAATTTGGAAGGATCCTTCAGGGACTTTCGATGTAAAGCGATACCCCACTCTTGATACTTCCTTCTTCGGCCTTGGGTCTTGTAGATAAAATTTTCCGAGAAAGAGGTAATATTGTAATCATATGAGTCGAAATTCTCTGCCATTGTGGGGATTTGAGATAAACCAGCAGAAGAACGCCTCACAAACTCGTTACCAATCCGAATTTCATTGCCACTCAGCTGGAAAACTACCCTGTTGATATAAGCGAGAATCTCATAGAAAAGCAGATTCTGAGCGTCATACAGAGGAAAGGTTAAACCTGCTCTTATCTGACCTAAGGTGGTAATCATCCTGGTGGAAGACCATATTTTCGCCTCAATCCAGCAGCAGTTCAATTCCATCTATCTGGTTGCAACAACCGGATGTGTGACGGAGGAATCCACCGCCGACGACAAAGTTAAGCCTAATTTCCTGAAATCGGCCTGGAAATCCTCAAGGTACTTTGATGTAGTGGCAGGAGGAAATTTCTTGGGCGCCATTGTTGAAAGAAGAGGTGGTAGAAAACGGATATTTAAGAAGAATATTCGAGAATAGCAGGGAAGAGGAGTGAGTGAAACCTATCAAGAAACGGTACCAGGGAAGAAGGAGTTGGAGAATGTAAAGAAGAAAAAAGGTGAGGAAGAAGACTATTTATAATGGACCAGGGCATGACCGGGAGAAACGGTCACACGAGAAGGGGAACCGGCAGGTAACTGTTGATGGGAATCGTGGGAGACAAGATAGTGGAAAATCAGGGTACGTGGAGGTTACGAATCTAATGCGGGATTCTCTTTCCTTTCTTGGTTCCCGCAGACGGAATGAGAAAAGGTAAAATGTAGATACAGAAAAACACTTCGCCATGTGTCCGAGTTAGATTGAGCGAGACAATAAGGAGAATCTTCGAGAAAGATATAATTCACCACTCCCAAAGAGGTGTAAGCGAATAGTCAAATCAAGTGTCAGGTCTGCCACGAGATAGCACTAACTTGCTGAGAAAGACAGCTAGCGAAGTAAATAAGAAGTGCGAGGTAAGAATTGCTGCACAAGAAAATAGGAGACCTGTGAAGTCGCTTACACGAAGTTCGACTTGTTTTCCAAGAAATAGAAAGATTCCTGAAGTATATTGAGCGAAGTATGGATTGTTGTGCAAGAAATTGGACAGTTGTCCCCGACCAGATCCGATCTTTAAGGTATAAAGGATGCATAAAGTTGTTCTGAGCGAAGTAAAAAGTGTATTTTCGAGGTAAACCGGGTTGTATCCCACTATGTAACTCTCCCCTATAAAAGGAGGACTTAACCTTCGTTGAAGGGGGTTGGATCTTTAAGATAAGAGAGGGAGGAAATTTGTGAGAGAGTGGTCTGGTTCTTGAGAGTGTTCTTGAGTGGTTTTTAACTTAGATACTAAAAAATGTTCAATAAACAAATATCTGTTGATAAACTCGTAGTTGCTTAACCTTGTGTTTGTCAAACTAGTAAGTGGGTGTAACTATGGATTTTCTGTAGTTACAGGTACAATTCTCCCTCCCACTGCACTGTTTCCCTCTTGCAAATCCATTGGCCTTTTGGCTTTGTTGAATTTTCCCGTGACTGTACCGTTACAGGAATACAGCTCCTCGTGTGCAATCTCTTTCTAATTTTTGTATTTAAAGCATATGCATGCTTTGAGTTCCGAAACTTCTCTTTTAGAGAATGGGATTCGGCTTTTGTATATAATGTCATTAGTATAAAACAAGGTTTGGAAAAGTTAGCCTTTGTTAGTGGTGGTCAGGATTTGTCTAGACAAAGATAAATCAAGGGATGTGGTTCCTCTGACCACCACCTACATCTCGCACGTGTGGCGTTACTTCTAATATTATGAATGAAAAAATGAATACTCAAAGAATTTCAAAAATTATAACGGGGAGGTTCGAACTCATGACCTATTGTGTCATAAGAGTGGCCTCTAACCAATGTTCCACCTTGGTTGGAATTGATAGAAAAGATAAATCAACAGTGGTGGTTTGTTCAACTTAAATACCATAATTGCTTTATTAATTAGTATTTCAATAATTGCACATAATAAATAATCTATTCATAGTAAAGTGTTTTATTCATTAGTGTTTCACTAATTGCTCATAATAAATGACTAATCATTTTTTAATTATAAATATTTTTTTATTTAATTATAATATTTATTTCTATTAATAAGTAATTTTGATAAATAATATCAATAGACATTTTCTCCAACAATGAGTAGTAAAAGAGGTGGAGGCTGAAAGATTAGTGGTGGTTAAGGGCGGAGCGAAGCACAATTATATTTATTTTTGTTCTTTTATCGTAAAATGGGATACAAAGTCCATTTTTCACATGTATCCAACTTGCCAAGAATTGTTTTTCCCTCTCTCCTCAAAATCCTGGCTCTATCCATGGTTTGTGGTGGAAGAAGTAGTGACGGTGAATGCTGGTGACTAGTGATGGACACTATTAATTTTATGTTGTCGTTACAACATCGTAGTGTGGAAGACGTTGGTTATTTTTAACACTTTTTATAAATGAAGGTACCATATATCTCAGGGATGATATCATACAAGACAATATTTTCATGATTGTAGTTGGATCACCAAAATGGTACCCATGTTATCTTTGGTACTATATCGTATAAATCATGATTTATTATTGCAATACAAAAAATAATATATACATAGAAAAATAATAATGAAAATAATGATCAATTGACGAAATTTTGTTCAATCTAAACCTCATACATGGCATTTGTGATTGAAAACTAGAATTGCGTCCAACAACCTACATGGGATGGGCGGCAGTGATGGCGGTAGTGGTGGAGTCAAAAATTGACATTTAGGAGGCCTATTTTTTTTTTCCAAAAAGAAACATGTAAACTTTGGTGGACTAAACCATAAATATATATGGACAAAGTACTATTTATATAATAAACTAAAAAATTTATGTAGTTATTAAAAAATTAAGGGGTTAGAGCCAGGTTAGTCAACCCTTGGCTCCCCCACTAGGTGGTGGTGGATAAAAAAAGTGGATTCATATGGTTTTATGGCGGTGGCGGGTATTGGTGAACAAAAATATATTATGCTAATTTCGTAACGCCACAAAATGTGTAACGTTATATTATAAAGTATAAAACTTGGTTGATCATTCTAATGTTAAAATAAACTCGATAAAACACATGTCCATTTAAAAAAATTGGTGAAATCAATTGCTATGTTATGTAACAACTAAACGAACGACGTGAATCAAGATCAGAAGATATGAAATTATTTATTATTGATTTGTTTATGTAAAGGGTGGTCAGGATTTGACCTTGGCAAAGATAAATTTACCTCTGGGGTTTGTTCAACTTAACCATTTTTAAGCATTTTATTAATTAGCGTCTCATTGATTGTTCACAATGATTAATTAAATTTCTATTATAAATGTCCTTTTCATAATCTAACATAAATACATAATTTTATTAATAAATAATTTTACTAAATACTATATTAATTCTAATGGTGGTAGTGGAAGTAGGGTTAGTATAAGAGGTGGCGGGTGTTTGTGAATGGTGGAGGCGGTAACATTACTATTGGTGGAAGAAATAGTGGCGGTGGATGGTTTTTATGGTGGTGGGTGTTGGTAATAGTAGTGTATAATAATAGTTTTCGCTTTTTAGTGAGTTTTATTGACCAAGTAAAAAAATAATCTTCACAAAACATGCAACATTGTATTGTGAAAGATGTAATTGGTTGTTTTTAGCACGATTAATAAGGACAAAAACCAAATATTTCGAGGAGGATACCGAAACGTATAAGACAATATGATCATGATTGTTCGATCACCCGTATTATATAAAGGAAATTGGTGTGCCCGCGTAAGAGGACGTTATCGTCCTCTCAAGTAATATTACATTCTTTTTCCTGAAAGACCATCAATGTCGAGTTGTTTCGCGACAACTAACAACAACTTTCACTCAATTCCCGATATAAAACCTTATTGACCGGGAAAATGTATTTGCATTTTAAAATATTTGTTTGAAATTATGTTTGTTCATCAAAATCATCATAAAAAACTTTAAATCAAAAATCTAAATTTCGCCTCCGATGTTTATAGAATATTTTTTATATTTTACATTCTCAAATCATGCGACTTCTTGAAGACAAGTCAACAGTATCAAATTACGGATCAATATGTATATGTTTCATTCACTGGGTGGAAGGTAGAGTAGACACAGATGGGTAGATCACACAAAGAAGAACATGACTGAGAATACTTCAATAATTTGGTCAAGAGACAAGGTCAAAAATTTAAGATTAACTTTCTATAGGACTAATTAGATCGGCTTCGATAGGAGCTGACTAAAATATGGATTAATAATAATTTTCATGTAAGAAAATTGCGTAACATAGTTTGGGTTACTCTGCCTATGTAAAGAGTGGTCAAGATTTTTCCTTCCTCAATTGCTATGTTATGTGAGTAGAAGGTGATATTTAAGATTGAGGTATAATTCAAATCTATTAGATTTATACTATTTACAACTGGATGCCTTGAAAAAAATTGACGTGTTGTTATTATTATTACAGGCAAGGGATACATTTACATTGACCACACTTCACAAATGATTGGTGTTGCATGTACTGTCTAGAATGCAACAAGGAATTTGAGGAAACAAGGCACCAGAAGCAGTGTTCGGAGTATTTTGGATATAGTAACTTAGACCCGATGTAATACTTATGTTTTTTTTGTTTTTTTTAGTTTTTCCACAATCTATTTATTTTAGAAAAATGAACATTGCAAATACATAACATCAACAAAAATTAGACAGATTGCGTTTGAGAATAATGGCTACTGGTGGTCCAGAAAAGGCAAAAGAAAGGAATTTTTGGGATATACAATGGATTGGATTACTTGATACGAATGAAAGAGGTATAACTATTTCGATTATGAAATCACATAAAGTTCACAGTAGAAGATGACATCAAGTTCAAAGTTAGTAACAAACATAATATGGCTAACTAAAATGTTAAAAACAAACAAGATATATAAACTTAGAAAGCCGTGGGACTTGAAGAGGCCAATTTTGAAAACTACAATCTTAGAAAGCAACGATCCACAATACCATTTTTTTTTTTTATAAATATTCAACGTAGAATATGTCAACTTTTGGTAAATGATTTATTGACAACCTATCAATTTGAAATAGGATTAGGGAGTACAATATGTGTTCAGGGTTCTTTATGAGGTGATGTGTCGCCAGATTGTATTCCAACTGAAGGTAGGAACATACGGAAGTGACAAAATGTCCAAGACTTTTGAAGTTACAAAATCCTTCATTAAGACGAATTGCTGGGGACAATACTTTGTTGAAGATTTAATGGCAGAGGTTCGCATATATACAATCCCTTCGAAAAGGTAATGGGTACACATTTTAAACATTGTCATCTAATGGGTGTTGAAAAATTACAGGAAAATCATGTCACGTTGGATAGTTTGTATCATTTTTTCGATGCAAAAAAAATACTATTCTTTGCCTATTTGGAGGATCAACAACATGACCATGATAGATGAGTCAGCTGGAGAGAAATAGGATCATATGGAGACTTTTATGGACGATATTTATTAGTTGATTTCACTGAGATGAGCGCTGCTGACGACATATTTCCAAAAAATATTTAAACTTCCATGTTCACGTAGAGCATTATCTCATTATAAGCAATGAACCTAAATAAAAAAGTGTCTGGAAGTTAATATTATATTTTTTTCGTTTGAGCAAATCTCCGGCGGTAAAATATTAAAGGAAAAAACAAAGAAAAAAAGAGAGGAAAATCCCAACTATTTTTATGACAAACACATATTAAATCATAAGGAGTTGATAAGTATTCATGACAAAAATTATACGATATATTAAAAATGAACCAACATCATGGCCCGTGCCGTTATGGCACGGGTTAAGGTCTAGTGTTTCTGCTAAAGTACAATAGATTTGTTTCCAAGTTTAATTGGGGGCCCTAAAAACTAATTAGGGGCTTCCCAGTAGAGGATAAAAAAAGGTCATTAAAACCTAATTTGAGTCACCTTTTAACTAAAAATTATTAAATGGCTAAACTGCCCCTGAATGATAGTATTAAAAATTAATTAAATTTAGTTAATTAGTGTGGATAGATTATGTTAGAATCAGATTTGAGAATCATTTTTTTTTTCATTTTTTTTTGGGAGTTGAGAAGAAGAACCAGGGACGGACCCAGGATTTTACTTTGAATAGGGATGGATTGTAACAGTCGATAATGCGGCCGAAGGCGGCGTCAATTTTTTTTGGAATACATCACATAAGTAGTGGCCAAAGAGTGATCCTCCCATACAATACTAAATAGATAGGGAAATAAAAGTTAAAATGAACACAAATAACAAAAAGAGTTAGGGTCACAACACATAGATGGTTGTGTTGATAGTAAGATTATCTTAATTTCTCCCATGGATTGGATATATGTCCCAACACAGAGAAAGCGTCATCAATGTCGAGGGATGTATACCCTAACGACTCTATAAAGTCGTCAATGCATTGACAAAAAAATGACGACTCAAAGCTGCAACTTTTCCAGGTTATGAAAAATCGTCAAGGTAATATGATATACCCTGACGACTCTTTTTTAACTCGGGCCAAGAAGAGTCGTTATTTTGTGTGTTTATGCCAAGACGACTCTGAAATATTTTGGGATAGAGAATCTGTTTTTTTCTCACCTGGGGTCGTTGTCGTTTTAAAAAGGGTCGTTCATAGAGGATCGTCATAAGCATCTAAATTATGTTAAATTGTTAACGACTCTAATTTAGGGTAAAAAATATGAAAACCATAAATATGGTATTTATCTTTATCATCATATACCCTAACGATTTTTTATGGTCTTTACATGCATAAGAAAAATAGTTAGGGTTTTGGCTTGTCGAATTGGCGACCCTTTTACTGTAAGTGACATTTTTCTGGTGAAGATTTTTTTTTTTGAAGTCGTTACTAGAGGAGAAGAGAAGAGTCGAGAGGGTGAGTGAGTGGGGAGAGCGATTTTTTTGTTTAAAACTAGAATTGAATTGGGGCTTAGGATTAAGTTTAAAAATATTTTAAGATTTATTTATAGTGAAGGATAAAATAATATTTTCATAAATTTTTTAATATGCCCTGAAAAATTTGGGGTGTAAATAAAATGGGTGAGGCCCCTAATTGGTTTTCAAGGCCCCAATTAAACGAGGCTTTCTTTCTTGTTGTTAGTAGTTTCCACGTAGTGGTTGTTATCAACATTTTTTGTGCTTTTAAATGGTCCCATATTGCTTAGAGCAATTCCTATGAAAATGTTCAAATGTACTTGTTTGTTCATCCACATGGATGGTCAAACATGATTCTCCACTATGGTAAAGAAGCGAGTGATTCTTAGCTAAACGCGCGACAGCAACCCTGACGCGAGCGGCATAGCTGTGAACGCCGACGCTTTTGTTGCTGACGCGAGCGATAGATTTGTGAACGCTGGCGTTTTATCCACGGTCGCCAACTGCAACGACAATTTGTGTAACGGTCATCGGAACGGCTAGTTTCCACCTCTATAAATTCGGCTCGAATTTGATCTTAGAAATACACAACAATCTTTCGCCTGATTAATCTTTTCTTAATTTCGATTCCTCTCAATTTTCAACCATGAATTATGAATTTGATTCTTCTGGGGAGGATATGGAGATGGATGAAATGTTCTACGATGAAGTTGAAGAAATGTGTATGGAGTTTTTTCATCAAATGGATGAATATGCAGATCAAGATAAAAGAATACGAAATTTTATGTTGAAATTACAAACCGGGATCATACCAAAGCCGTTAGAGCCACATGAAGTTGCGACTAGAAGATGGAAATGTGTGAGGATTTTCAGCGTCGATTCCGCATGGGCGCAAATTGATGCAAAGGATTATAGCCGATCTTTGTCAGGTACAACCTTTATTTAATTATCAGTATGATGTACGACATATACGAGGCTTTAGTCCCGAACAAAAGGTCAATGTGGCCCTCCGTATACTATGTTACGGGGTACCAGAGGATTCCACGGAAGATTACATCCGTATTGGGAAAACAACCGCCTTTAGGTATCTCAAACTGTTTGGCGAAACAATAGTCGAGTATTTTGGTCCATCATTTTTAAGAAAGCCTACTCGGGAAGATGTTCAAATAATAACTGCAAAAAACACCGAGAGGGGTTTTCCAAGAATGCTAGGTAGTCTTGACTGCATGCACTGGACGTGGCATGCGTGTCCGGTAGAATGGTCAGGCCAATATAAGGGTCCTTATCCAAAACCAACTGTAATTTTGGAATCTTCAGCTACTTATGATTGTTGGTTTTGGCATGCCTTTTTTGGACTCCCGGGTTCAAATAACGATCTCAACGTTTTATATAAGTCACTATTGTTTGAAGATCTTAAGAATGGGATCGCGCCGCACTGTAATTTCACCATCAAAGATCATCAGTACACTCAGGGTTATTATTTAGCATACGGAATCTATCCAGAATGGTCAACTATGGTTCAAGCTTACAAACAGGTAGGCTTTGGTCCAACGTCTTCGAAGGATATGCAGTACTTTAATACTCAACAAATGGCATACAAAAAGGATGTGGAACGCGCTTTTGGAATATTGAAAAGGAAGTTTGCCATCATAGCTGGGCCGGCGCGCTTTTTTGATATTCAAGAAATGAACAAAATTATGCTGACTTGTATTATTCTGCATAACATGGTCATTGAAGAAACCAGGTGTGACCCAACCTGGACTAGTTTTCCAGATGAAGATTTGAGGCCGAATATTGTGGTGGAGCATGGGCGTCTGTCATGAGAATATAGACTTGCCACTGACAGACTTCACAATCGGGGAATATATGCACAATTAAGACACGATTTAACAAAGCATATTTGGTCTTTAAAAGGAGCAGTATACGGGGGGGGGGGGGAAGAATAAGAAGATAATCGTGTACAATTGAGGCAATAATAAAAGTTGTTGTTTATTTTAAGATATATGTTTTTTAATTTAAAGTTGTTTGTTAAAATTGAGGCAATTATAATAAAAATAATTTTTAATAAACGTGTACAATTAAACTAAACTGAATTAAATTAAATTAAAACGACCACACTCGTGTTCATTCATTAGCAAGACTGAATTCCTATTCGTTTTCTTCTGAGCAATCATCTTCGTCTTCCACCGTCACATACTGGCCAGTTGGTTGAGGGGCGCCTTCAGTTTGTTGGTGGGGGAATTGTTCGGCATGGACTTGTTGTTGCTCGTCCTGGACTTGTTGTTGTTCGGCCGCATCCATTTGCTTAGTCCATGCAGCATATTTTCGTTCATTCATTTTTCCGGTGTCCAAGGAGAGTAAATTGTTTAGCTTACAATCCATGTAGTATTGTTCTCGTGAAAGACGACTTTTCTGTTGATTATTCAAAGAAATGGCACGGTCCCTGACTCTATCTGCCTCCATTTCCTTGTGATCAGTATAGTTGAACTCGCTTGAACCTCTTTGTGCGGCTCGTTGGGCTGCGTCTCTCGCTCATTTTGCATCTTTCACACCACCTCCTCTTCTTCTCTTGCAGTTGGTGTTAACATCTATATTACTATTGTGTTGATCCTGACTACCTGGAGTTTCATCAGATGAGAAAGCATGCCTTCCATTCTGAAAATCTTGCGAGATTTGACCATGTGGTGATCTCAAAGGTGCTTGATGACCTTCCAGCAAGTATGGATTAAACTTTTCAAGCACCCTCAAAATAGTGAAACAAGTTTCATGTTGGAAGCTTGAACCTTTGTGGGTTCTTTTCCACTCTTCCCGACATCTACGTTCCACATCCAGTTCGCTTTCACCACTTTTTTTGTTGTTCCACATTTGAGTGATCAAAGCTACATATTCACTAACGGCTCCAGAAATTGCGCAAAAACAATGAGACAACCCATCGACATCACAACCATGAATGTTACCGGTTTCTTTACAATTTTTTTGTAAAATCTTCCCATAATTTTTTTTTCTCTTGATAAATACCATTGATATCATCTAATTATATAATACATAATTTCTGCAAAGTGACTCGTCTTCCTCCATCGTATACTTTGGACCACGAATTCTTGTATTCCTTTGTTGTGGTGTTTGTGTTTGTTGTGATGCTTGTGTTTGTTGTGGTGTTCTTTGTTGTGATCGTTGTTGTGAGGATGCCATATTTGTTTCTGTTGAAATTTTTCTGAAAGATTGAATTGATATTAATAGTTTTGTTTGAAAAGAAGAAATTTTTTTGAGATGGTATATAAATTGTAAAATGTGGAGGAAGGTGTAAGTTTAAATTCCGTAAACGAAGTGAAATTATAGGGAAAGGAAGAAACGACAGAGTGGGGATGGAAGAGCAGTGAGTGACATAATACATAACGTCAGCGTTATTAACAAAAACGCAGGCGTTTTGCGAAATGACACGCGTTATGCAGTACAACATTGGCGACATTCTAAAACGAGCATTTTTAGGTATGACGCGCACCGCTTGTACCGACTCAGTGTTCAAACCATCAAATTTTTTCATTTGAACATCCGTTTTTCAAGTTTGTTCATTCCATAGTGGGAGCAAAATGAACAAACTTGGAATTTGTTCATCCCATAAGAATTGCTCTTCGGTAGCTGATATTTCAACTAAAATAGCACGTGAAATGCATGTGCCATCTACCAGTATTAATGAGGGTAACAATTTTTTAAGGAAAGCTACTATAAAATAAAAGTTTCCAGCAATTTAAACACAGAAATATTTTAAAAATCAGAAGTTCTACTAACATAAAAATTTGTAACAACTGCTATGAAAGATTTCTCCATCAGAAATACATGATGATTAACGCGCTTCTCATACTTCTTCATTAGATGGTTGTGTTTTCTTAGACACCAACCCGGCCCATGTCTTTGATGTCACTCCAAAATCTTTCAGGGAAACTAGGCTGTTCATGTGTAGAGTTCCTTTGAATGTCTCAAAGTTGGTAATCCCTTCCTTAATAATAACATTCATAGATTTGGTTATCGGATCATAACATTTGAGAGAACATAGAGACCACATCAAAACTTCCTTCTTCTTTGTGAGGGCCAAGGGTTGATAGAATGAACCATCTTGTTTCCATTCTATGCTAAAATCCTTGCTCCAGATCCAATCCTGGTAATACTCATGTTCTTTCACGCCGTAACTACTTTGGTTACCCTGATGCTTATTCTTCCTAAACGACCAAATGTCTATACAATCATCCTCTGGATGATCTACAAGACACATATACCCTCCCAACATTGTAAGATGAAAATTTGTACCCTCTTCTCTGGGAAATTGGATACATGGTGGCGGTGGGAGCACCCGAAAAATTTCATCTGCCAAATCAAAAGATACAATCTTGTGGTTTAAGTAGTCCTTCCAAAACAATGACCCATCTGCAAAGATACCCTCTTGATACAATGAATCAAGAGGAGGGATCGCTGTTAAATTTCTCCAACCACTACAACTACCTTTGCCGAGAGTGTAAATTTGGACCTGGATCTTGCGGTCCTCGGTAGAAGAACCTGACTTTTTTAACCCTTCTGTAGGATACATGATCCTTACAACTTTGTACTCGTTGGTTGAAGGAAGGTAACCGAATCCGCTCACCACATCCCAATATTTGGTGGTGGTGCTTATTCTTGGAAGAGTTGTGTATTCACTCGTAAAGGGATTGCAGATATAGACGGGATCGTAAAAACCTCCTCCTTTACAGGATATTGCCAAGCAAACCAAACCATTGCAAGAACCGACTATGACTTGATGGTCTTCGTGTTCTTCTTTTATGGGAGGAAGATTGATCTTAGTTATTTTTGTCTTGTAAAAATCCTCCTTCTCCACCTCCACATCGCCATCATCATCATCATCATCATCATCATCATCATCATCTTCCTCCTCTTCTTATTCCTCCTCCTCATCATCATCCTCTTCCTCCTCATCATCTTCCTCCTCTTCCACAGGTTTGTTACTTTTAATGAGGTCATAATCTGCATAGTAAAGCTGAATGAAAGACTCTTTGGAACACGTGATGGAGAAAAAAACACCAAGACAAACTTTTCTATTAGAAAGAAGTTGTTGCCATCTTTTGCAAACAAGTTTGCAGTTTAGGACAGATTCATCAGGAACTCGAGAAAGAATTTTTGATTGAATATCTTCATGAAAGCCTTCCATCTTCTTTTGGAGCACAGGTTCAACAGGAACGTGATAATGAATTTCTGACCGGCCGGATATCTTCATGAAAGTCTTCCATCTTGTGGATTGTACTACCACCATACATACATATATATAGGGAGAGTTTGTACCGACTTACTGCATTCAGGAATTAATAAGGACTCCTAATTCTGAAGTGACGACTACTCTGATTTACCCAATCTTTCGAGAGATGGAAATCGGGCTGGCGTGATAATTTACTTGGGACAATCGTCGATACGCAATAGTTTAAGGAAAGGATAATTTAAGGAAGTAGAAGAAGAAGATGATGAAACGTGATCAGAGCACTCTTCTAAATTAAACCATATGAAATATTCCGAGATGTTGCAAAGAAGGAAAAGAGAGATATTACTGTTTTAACCATATGATATATTTCGAGTTCCAAGCCACAGAAGTGGCACTTTGTTGTATAGGTGGCTCATCATCTTTGGTTTCTAGAAGGTAATTAACCGAAAAGGCAATCGAAAGATTCGGAACAGGTGATCTCAATTTTCTCCTTTTAATTATTTTTTAAACTTATCATTTTTTTTTTTAATAGTAACCAGTACCGCTATGGGTATTTTATTAGAAATCATAAATAAGGTCAAATTACAACTTCAGTGGAGGGTGTAGGTATCCGTGCAACAAGCTGGGCCCCTATTCCCTTCTGAATAACAATTCCTAGTCTATGAAATAGAGAACTTCTTATTTTAGAATTGGCATCATGATTCGCCATACAGTTCTTCAACCGCTTCAAAAGTGTTTCTGTATCATCACTGAGAC
Organism: Papaver bracteatum; assembly: GCA_023529315.1. Lineage (NCBI taxonomy): Eukaryota > Viridiplantae > Streptophyta > Magnoliopsida > Ranunculales > Papaveraceae > Papaver > Papaver bracteatum. Next base: position 196,999 of record JAJJWX010003040.1, read on the forward strand.
CCCCAAAGGTTGTGCAGGCAAGAATACCAAAACCATAACCATGTTCGGAGCAAATTGCTAAATACTTGTTACGTTTACGTGTAATGGCTTCTGAGATGGCTTGCCCAAAATTGAAGTTGCGATATCTGAAATTATTATTGTCATTGAAATTATTATTATCAGCATATATATATACATATCATATCAAAACAAAACAGTTTCCTTACAGAAATACATGTATTTGTCTCTCTCTATATATATGCATATATCATATATTCGCAGAGAGCATCCAATATTCACGTTCATCGGTTTAACCTAGTTTTTGAGTGGTTAATTTATTCTTCTGATATCGTTTGGTAGGAATCTAAGGAAATAGAGTTTTTAAAATAATTTAAACTCAGGTCGTGCTGTACGTGTTATATTGATTGATTTGATCGATATGGAGAATCTTAATGGCGATGCGAGATCCGAAATCTTTTCTCGTCTTCCTCCAGAGACACTTTTGAAGTGCAAACTTGTTTGCAAAGATTGGGAAAATCTCCTCTCACATCAAAAAGTGGGTCTTCTTTTCCTGATTGAGCCATCCCTCCGTGACAGACACCTTCAGCTTCACTGTGGAGATCACGATAAAAAATTTAGTATGAGTAGTGGCCGGGAGGAGGAGTTTACATATAAAAACCTTACAAAGATCAATCATCCCGTTGTTAATAAGCGAGCGGCTTGCAATCCATACGTGGATAGGATGGTTGGTTCTTGCAATGGTTTGGTTTGCTTTACTGTGCCGCATAACGAAGTCGATGATCCTGTCAACATATGCAATCCTATCACCACAGAATATATTAACCTTCCACGGTTAAAACATAAAATTGGTTATGTAGTGAGCGGATTCGGCTACCATCCTTCCATTCACAAGTACAAGGTCATTAGAATCAATTATCCAGAAAGCTTTTATTTCGAAAAAGACCCCGTAAGCAAAGGGTCGGTCGAGGTATATACACTTGGGAGTGGAACTGGATGGAGAGACATCACACAACTCAGCTACGAAGTCTCCAGGAGTGGTGTCCTTGCAAACGGATCACTCTATTGTCTGGACAACAAGCAAAAGAAAATCGTGGCTTTTGATTTGGAGGATGAAGAGTTTCGATGGCTCCCAACGTTACCAGAATGTTTCCATGGTAGCAAAAAGGCCACATATCTGATCAAGGTGTTGGGAGGAAATTTATGTCTTGTTCATACAGAGCCGGGTGAGCCTACAGATATATTGTCATTTAGAAATAACAAGAAGGAAACGGATGGCGGCCACGAGGACGATGATAGAGAAGAGAGGTATCAGTCTTGGAGCTGGAGTCTGGAGTTTCGTATACCATGTTCACTCCTCAACCAGAGATTTTCGTACCGGCCTTTTACCCTAACGAAGAACAATGAGGTTTTTTTGTGGACAAATGAGTCGGCTATTTATCGTTATGACAAGAAAACCGAAAGCTTAAACGAAGTTGTGGGAAAAGACCATAGGGTGGGCTACTTTGAAGGAATCCCACACATGAACAGCCTTGTTTCGATGAAAATTATAGGTGAAAAGTTTAAGAGTAGAACACATCAAAAGAAGAACAATCAATAATGGATAAGATAAATTAATCGGATATTTGGAAATATTAGAGAATTCTCCTTTTATTTGTTTTGAGTTTGGAGAAATCTGTTGATTTTACGTGTCTTATTGTATTTTCTTTCTTTGGCCTTGTTAAACTGCACTTTTGGAGTCCTAGACTCCTAGTCTTAAAGGTGGGTGGGGGCTATCCCCCGCGGCAGTAAAAAATGCCATTACACGTGTAAGCAAATCGGAGTCGGCGAAATCTATTTGTTGTTTTATAAATATGAGTTTACTGTTTACCGAAGGTTCTTCTTATAACACGAAATAGAAACGGATCGTTGGGAAAAGAAGAGAGATATTCAAGAAAGATACAATACTTCAGCAAGTGCAAGAAAATGAGCTTGAGAAATAAACAATGTCAGACGTTAAGATCGAAGTCGTAGAATATGAGAATGTGGTTTCTGGAAGGAAAATCCGTCTTGTCTTTTTCTTCTGCAGTTCCATATCTGGATGTGCATATACTGTGCACTGATGAGTTCCGCCATTGATTGGCTAAGCAAATATGTCAGATCAGATTTGGTGGTAGGTTTAGATGCAAGAGTTAATGAAGAGCATGAGTTTTACCGATTTCTGGTAGGGAATCAGTTCTTGGTGTACCGTAATGCTGCTGCACCTCTTCTTGTTTCAACTAGTATGACCTACCAGAGTTCTCCTCGACTAATTTGATTTTGTTGTTGCTTAGACTTTTTAGGGATTCAAATTTTCCAGCATTTATACTTGGTTTCGGAACTATCTCGAATCCTGTTTTTCAATACCTGGAAACACAGTTTTCTCCAGAATCTTAATATTTCCCCATCCTTTGTAATTGTTGATTTATAAAAGGGCAAAGGGGCAAAATGCCCCAATTTCGACCACCAAGAAACAAAAATGCCCCAGATGTTAGGCAAGAAACCAAAATGCCCCAATCCGTTAATTTTACCTATTATAGTCAAGCCGGGGCATTTTGGTTCACTTTGACTGGTCAACTCTAGGATGAAAAGTCTATTTTGCCCTTATGTCACATGTTTAAAATTGGGGTTGGTGGTTTAAAATTCGTGGTTCAAGGCCTAGGGTTGTGGTTTAGGGTTCAGCGGTAGTGGTTGTGGTGGTGGTGGTGGTGGTGGGTTCAGTGTTTAAACTTCAGGATTTAAGACATAGGGTTGTGGTGGTGGTTGTGATGGTGGCGGCGGTGGTGTTGGTGGTGGCGATGGTGGTGGTGGCGGCGGTGTTGGTGGTTGCGGTGGTGGTGGTTGCCTAGGGTTCAGGGTTCAAGGTTTAGGGTTCAGGGTTTAGGGTTCAGGGTTCAAGGTTCAAGGTTTAGGGTTCAGGGTTTAGTGTTCAGGGTTTAGGGTTCAGGGTTTAGGGTTTAGCGGTGGTGGTTGTGGTGGTGGTGGTGGTGGTGGTGGCGGTGATGGTGATGGTGGTGGTGTTGGGTTCAGTGTTTAAACTTCAGGATTCAAGACCTAGGGTTGTGGTGGTGGTTGTGATGGTGGCGGCGTCGGTGTTGGTGGTGGTGATGGTGGTGGTGGGGGTGGCGGCGGTGTTGGTGGTGGCGATGGTGGTGGTGGGGGTGGCGGCGGTGTTGGTGGTTGCGGTGGTGTAATTAGCGTCAGCGGTGGCGGTGACGGTGGTGTTGGTGGCGGCGGCGGCGATGGTGGTGATGGCGGTGGCGGTGGTGTAATGAAGTTAAAGGTAGTGAAAATACCCCATTTTGTGAAGGGAAAAAGTGTCATTTTTTGGCACGTGCGTGGCCACATGCTCACTGTTTTGACCACTTAACCATGCCTAACGGAATATCTAACAGATTGGGGCATTTTGGTCACGTTTTGGGGCATTTTGGTTTCTTGCCTAACGTCTGGGGCATTTTTGTTTCTTGGTGGTCGAAATTGGGGCATTTTGCCTCTTGACCCTTTATAAAAATACGTTAAGAAATTTGAATATGATTTTTTTTTTAATGCTGGACTAGTATTATGACAGATTGTGCTAAAACTGAGTATATATAATTGCAAAATGATCATGCAAATCTTATTTGTTTTGATAGCTCACGCAAAAAAGAGTGCATGGAACATGAAAAAGAACATTTTTGAGAAAATTCAAGGGTTATTCAACCAATATTATTAATTATTATGGAGATATACAAATTATTTTTGTGGTGTCAAATTGGTTGAGTTAGAAGATTCATAATGGATAGATCCAGATAAGTCGACCAATTTCTTTGGTTGAGATAGCCTAGCTCTGACGAGTTAGATATGGAATGCCTTAACCAAAAATTTGTCTTACATTAGCTAGCTGATTATGCCTTTCTAATAATCCAACCTTCACCCCCAAGTGGTCCTAAGATTTACTCGCGGAAGACGCCATAGAATCATCTTTGTATTTAGTTTTACTAAATAAAATTTCACTTAAAATTTAGTTACAAGTTCCTATAAAGTATTTTTCGGGAATGATCCCTAAGAGCATCTCTAACAGAGTGTGATTGTTTTTATATTTTTTCGGAATGACACGTATGATTTTAGACCTCATTTAGTATAAATGCATCTCCAATAATTAGATCTTAGGGATGAAATATTAAATATTAAGGTGTTAGAAAGTCTTAACTACACATTCAGAATGACCCTTAACTAATTCCAAAATATTAATTATTATTTAAAAAATTATTATTTAATTATAAAGAGTATTACATTAACTAGTTGGAAGCCTAACAAGCTAAACTCCAACAACGCACTACTACATGAATTGAACAGGTTGTTGTGCTAACCTACCAGCGAGTCTCATGGGTAACCTAGCCAAGGGAGCAGAAGCGGGAGGGGGCTGAGATTGTGTCACAAGGGGCGCAAACTAACACTACCTTTCATGTTAATTCCTGCAATATTACGTCATTGGGGGCTTGAACCTGAGACCTCCTGAAACGCATAAAACTTGGGGAACGGGGATGACCAGCTGAGCTCGGGCCCGTTCTTATCAGAGATGAGTTTTAAAAAAATAGTCTTATTTAGGCCCACATATAAAAACACCAACGAATGAAGGTCTAACAATGACCTTCACCTAGGATTATTCTGACCTTACTATGGAGATGCTTTAACGAGTGGCTATGGTCTCATGGACCATGGTTAGCAAAAAAAATCAGCCCCCTTGATACTGTCTAGTCAAATACAAAGCATTGAGTAAGTACGTCAAAACTTTTATGTCCATTCGGGCCAAGTAACTGTAGTAAGTTTCCAGGTCAAAATAATACCGTACATTTTGTTCATCTCCATTCAGTGATTAAATTTGTTAAAGTAACCAAAAATACATTTTGGTAGAAAAATAGGGTGATAACAAATTTGCAATGAAAAATATTTGTACATGTGATGATCATGTTTGGTTCAAGGAATTGAATTCTTGGTAATCCAATTTCGGAAAAATATTGCGGGTAATTGCTTGAACCCAATAACACAAATCAACTCTATGTATTTAAGAATTTTGATTCATTGGAATCCAATTCCCTCCAAAATGATAGATTTTCATTGCATTGGTTTAATAGTGCAATGGAATTGAATTCCAGGATAAAACAAAAGTAATTGAATTACCTCAACCAAACGTTATTTTTTGGATTTGTAGTTAACCTATCTATACCTGAAGAATCGCTGATGATTTCACGGATTTTCCTTTTTGAGGTTAGTTTTGAGAAGAACCCTAATTTATTTCGTAGAAATTTTAATCCCTGATTTCATTATGGTGATATATAATATGAGAAAATTGGATATTAGTAAAAAGCGAGGAATTGAGGTGGTTTAGATTGAAGTAGGTTTGGCCTTGTCTCGAATTAACAGTTCGGAGAAGATGATAATGGTAAAATTGGAGTTAGGGTTTCTGATGAAATTAAGGTTTGATATTTGTTGTTGAAGAAATTGGATTGATGGGTCTGTGTTGGAATTATGTCTAGATCGATTTACAAGGAAGATTGTGAGAGAAATTGGCAAGAAGGGTTTGAAGAAAGAAACTACAGTAAAGATGGATTGTTGCAGAGCTGAAGTTGATTAGTGGTGGACAAGTTGTGGTTTGACTTTGAGGAATCAATGTTGTTGTGGTACTGTGATGCTGCTAATGGTAGTACAGAGAAGGTTCTACAAGAAAAGTTGGTTGCAGAGAACGGGAGTTGGTATTGCTGCAATGGATAGAAGGAATGAAGTTGCTGATATGTTGTTGCTTACAGAGAATGAGAAAAGGCAGGGGATGATGTATCAATGGTTAGGCAATGTCAATAAATCTCAGTTATAGTATCTATTTTCAAGATATATAGTAATTGCAGAGTTCTATTCATCACCGACTTTTTGATCCTCAAGATAGATATCTGAAAACTGACCTTGATTGCTTTTTCGAAGATTGTTCTTGAGAGGTGGATAAGAATCGGGATGGTTTTTGGGAGCCGTACGTTCCAAATTTATGAGGTTTGCTAGCTTTGTCTATTTCAAACAGATTTCCTCACCTTGATCTAAACGAAAATCAAATAAGCTTATCTGTTAGAGGAAGATTTGTACCAAATTAAAGTCTTCACTCCGGCTAAAGAAACTCTTAGGCTGTAAAGGACGTCAGCTAAGGGAATCAAGTGCGTAGAGCCTTGCGAGGTTCAAGAAACGTAAAGAGCGCGACTGTAACTGAATGCTTGGAGGATGGATTCAGTCTCAACTATATTCTAGTTCAAAGTCTAATATGAGGCTACTGTCATTAGTGGCTTAATAAAGTGTGGTGTTCAAATCTGGGCGACATCCAAGGGTTATTCTGCTATTACGGTTTCCTCGTTAACAAAATTTCTGGTGTCTTGTGTTTTTTCTTTCCCGCATTATACTGTATATCTTTATAATTGGATTTACAGAGGTTTGTACTATTCAATATAAGTAGATACTTCCACTTAATTGTAATCTATTACGAGACTTTTTTTTTATAGAATTCATATCTTGAAAGATAGATAACAAGTTTAATCACTTGGCGAAATTCTGATTAGATTATTTGGATACGACTAGATTGATCTTGGATATTGATTTTTGAGATCGTCCAAGTACCCTAATTAACCACCTACTGATTAGAGGAGGAGATATAAACTATATAAATATTGTCAAGGATCATTTAGTTGGTCTACTTGCTATTGTATTAAGTTTTGTCTATACGGGTTGCCGACGAAAAAGTTGAGTGTACTTGGTATCCCCCGCGTTTTACCCCGTTACTAAATTCTTAGGAATCCAATTCTTCCAACCAAACAAGGTGATCGGTAATCTTACCTATGGCAAAATTTTGAGTACCCAAGTTAAGTGGTAATTTTGGTGAGTCCAAACTTTAAATAGCTACACTGCAAAATGTGTTAAATCGTTAAATCTGTTTCTAGATTCGAAGATAAAACTAACTATGTTAGGTGGTAATTTACCCTTTACCCTTTTCATCTTCATCAACATCCAACTTTCCACCCATACATCAATTCCTCAGGTATATTATCAAGAAATTCACACACAAACGGAGTTGGTTCACTCTTGCTTACTGGATTGTGATGAGAAGTTTAAGATTTCGCTTTTAGTGTGATGTGAATTAATGACGAATTTTTACTCCTAATAACCCATAACGGGTTTTGTTATCTTGTGCATCCATGCACAACAAAAGAGCCAATCATTGGCATGGGAAAGTGTAAAACACAATAAGATATATGAGAGAGAATGATTATTTGCATGGATTTTTTAACTTCTCAAAGAATCATTCTCTATCATATATTTTATTGTGTTTTACACTTTCCCATGCCAATAATTGGCTCTTATCTTGTGCATGAATGCACAAGATAACAAAACCCATAACAATTTAGTTATAAATAATCAAAACAATTAGTGGTGATGTTTTCGATAGAGTGGAGTGTAAAGAAGAACATCAAAACCTAAAATCCTGTTTTACATACCCATTTAATGAACGAGGGAAGACAAAAACGGTCAGATAGTAAATATATGGCAGGCGAAATATGTTATCACCAAAAAAATCGTTAAAATGATAGACAACCGTAGTTAAACAGTGGGTTAGATGACATCATAAAGCGCCACATGTTTTTCCTTGGTGCTGCTAGATCAAATATGATCTAGCTGTGCTAGGGAAAAATATTTTCCTTAGGCTTCACTGTTATCTCATAAAGACTTTTTTTTATTCTCTAACTTTGTATAAATATATCAGATGAATTCTTGTTGATAGGAACTCAATCTTAGTATATTGAATTCCAATTAAATTTTGGTAACATAATCACTTTCAACATATTTCATCTCAATTCTCTCAAACATCTCAAGTATAATAAATTTTTGTTTTCAATCGGAGAACCATTAGATAAAATATAAAATAAACTAAAAGAGTCGGACTTGGATAGTCATTTTATACAACTAGAACATGTATTTGCAGCCTTGGCTCATTGCATACCAATTTTGAACCAAAAATAGACAATGACTACAATGCCAAAACAACAACTATGGTGTGAGAACTTCTAGGCCTATCACAACTTATGGTCCAACAAGTCTGGCCGCCCCTAAACCAATTAAGGGAGTCGGATAGCACATGCCTTGGTTTTGGTTATAAGGACCAAAAGGCATCAGGAGGCTCTATTATTCGAGCTTCTTCTTGTATTGATAAGAAAGGGAAAGAGAGGAAGAAGAGAAGGAGAGTGGGTGAGGTAGAGAGATTAAACCACCAATTTTTGGTGAGATTGAAGTATCTTGGAGAGAAGAAGAAAGGGTTCTTAGCAAAGGATCTTTTGCTTGTTGTGGTGAAGATTGATTCATCAATTTCCACATCTCTTCAAAGGGGGGAAATCTAGGGTTTGTTCAAACCCTAGTAGTAAGTATCTCAAATGACTAGCTATTCTCAAATTGATAGTGAATCTCATATTATATGTGAATGAATTGTTGATCCATCCTTAGGGGTGAGTGTAATTAGGCAAATTGATATCCAAGTGCTATATGCACCTTGAAGAAGAGTGTATCCCCAAATTGGAAGAATTGTTGTGTAACCCATTATTGTTATAGTGGAAGATTTGCCCGTGGTTTTTTACCCTTCACCTTGGAGGGGTTTTTCCACGTAATTATCGGTGTTGTGTGATTGCCTTTATATTGCATAGTTGTTGTTATTTCCGCATTTGTATATCATTGCTTGTGTAGGTTTCGTATTGCGCATAGCGTATCAAATTTCGTAAGCCTCCCCCAACAAGTGGTATCAGAGTTTTTGGGTTGAGCTAATCCTGTGCAATGGCGGAAGCTAGCACTAGTAATAGAATGGTCAATTTGACCGGTGAGAACTTTGTGATATGGAAGGCGAAGTTGGAAGACTGGTTATATTGTAAAGATCTATATGGTCCAATAGAGAGTAAGGGAGTAAGGTCTAAGAAGACAAGTGAAGAAGATTGGAAAGTTACTAATCGAAAAGCAGTTAGTTTTATTCGTCAGTGGATTGATGATAGAATTTTTCATCATGTGGCTAGTGAGACACTAGCATATTATTTGTGGACCAAGTTAGAGGAGATATATGATCAACAGTCTCCTTGTGCAAAATCTATTCTATTCAAAAGCTTGGAAAGCTGTGTTACAAGGAAGGAAGTTCAATGGCGCAACATTTAAATGAAATGAAGGGTATTATGAATCAGCTTACATCTATGGATCTCAAAATTCCCGAAGAGATTCGAGCTTATTTGTTGCTAAATACTTTACCAGACAGTTGGGAGCCATTGAGGAATTTTCTCAGTTATTCTGCTCCAGACAGGAAGTTGGACATGACTGTTGCAACTAGCACTTTGCTGAATGAAGAAGTTAGAAGAAGGTCACTAGACTCATCTCATTCAGAAGCTCTTGTGACATAAAATCGGGGTAGAAGAAAAGACAGAAGACATGTTGGCCGAAGCAAGTCAAGGGGTAAATCAAAGTCCAGAAAGGAAGTTGAATGTTGGAACTGTCGTATGAGAGGTCATTATTCAAATGAATGTAGGAATCCGAAGCAAGAACATAAGAAGGGGAAAGGAAATGATAACCAAGACAATGGTGTTGCAGCTACTGCGACAAATGATGATATCATTGTATTCTCATATTGTAATGATGTTTGTGTGAGTTTTGCAGGTTCTGATTCAGAATGGATAGTTAATTCAGGTGCATCTTATCATGTTACTCCTCATGAAGATGTATTTACCTCCTACAAGGCTGGTGACTTTGGGTCAGTCAGAATGGGAAGCAGTGGTGTTTCGAAGATTATAGGAATGGGTGATGTAAAGGTTGAGACCAGTGTTGGCTATACGTTGGTTCTCAGAAATGTGCGACATGTACCAGATCTTCATTTGAATCTAATGTCACCATGAGTGTTAGATGATGAAGGGTACAACAATCACTTGGGTAATGGAAATTGAAATCTAAGCAAGGGCTCCATGGTTATTGCAAGAGGCAAGAAGTGTGGCACATTATACAAAACACAAGTTAAGGTGTTGAAAGGTGAGTTGAATGCTGTTGACAAAGATTCAATCTCCAAGCTGTGGCATATAAGACTTGGTCATCGTAGTGAGAAGGGAATTCAAATCATCACCAAAAGACAAGTTTTTCCAAATGCCAAAGGTATTCAATTGGGTAAGTGTACTCATTGTTTAGTTGGTAAACAAACTAGAGTTTCTTTTCATAAAGATTTACCCAAGCGCAATTCTGGTATTATTGATCTTGTTCATTCTGATGTATGTGGACCTTTAAGGGTCAAAACACTTGGTGGTGCTGTTTATTTTGTTACTTTCATAGATGATGCTTCAAGGAAGGTTTGGTCATATGCAATCAAGACCAAAGATGATGTTGTTCCTGTGTTCAAGATGTTTCACAGCATGGTGGAAAGAGAAACAGGAAGAACCTTGAAGTGCCTTCGTTCTGACAACGGAGGAGAGTACATTGGACCACTTGAAGTGTATTGCAAGAGCATGGGTATACTGCATGAACAATCAGTACCAAAGACTCCACAACATAATGGTGTTGCAGAGAGGATGAACCACACTATTCTTGAGAGAATCAGGTGCATGTTATCTCATTCCAAGTTACAGAAGCATTTCTGGGGTGAAGCAATGAATACTGCTGTGTATTTTATCAATCGATCTCCTTCAAGACCGCTAGATGGAGAAGTAGCAAAAAAGGTACGGAGAGACAAAGAGCCTACTTATGATCACTTGAAAGTGTTTGGTTGCAAGTAATTTGTTCATATCCCAAAAGATCAGAGATCAAAGCTTGATTACAAAGCAAAACAGTGTGTGTTCCTAAGCTATGGAACAGAGAAGTTTGGTTACATATTTTGGGATCCAGTTGAGAAGAAGGTTATCGGAAGTAGGGATGTAGTATTCCTTGGAGATCAGACTATTGAAGACTTTGAGAAGATTGAGATGCCAAATCTTCAAGATGATATGACCTTGGATCCAAATCCAGTTGTTCCTTCTCTTGAACAACATGATGATGATGTTGATGGTAATGGAAATGAAGATAAAGATCATGAAGATGTTCCAGTGGGTGATGTTGAGCAAGAAGTGCAGCAAAAACAACAACCAGAAGCTGAGTTGAGAAGATCCAGCAGGACCATATTACCTTCAACAAAGTATACACCACTTGAGTATGTGATGCTCACAGATGTAGGTGAACCAGAGTCTTATGAAGAAGATCTTAGTGTTCCTGAAAGTCAGAAGTGGTTGAAATCCATGAAAGAAGAGGTTTTCTCTTTAGATGAGAATGACACTTTCGATTTGGTTGACAAGCCTCAGAACCAGAAAATTCTGAAGAACAAGTGGGTGTACAGAATCAAGACTGAAGATGGTAGCTCACAACTAAGTTACAAAGCACGTTTAGTTGTGAAGGGTTATGAGCAGAGAAAGGGTGTTGACTTCGACGAGATTTTCTCACCGGTGGTGAGATTTCCTTCTATTCGGGTTGTCTTGGCAATAGCCTCTAGTTTGGATCTTGAGATAGAACAACTAGATGTCTAGACAACACTTTTTCATGGTGAGTTGGAGGAAGATGTGTATATGGCACAACCCAAGGGTTTTGAAGTTAAAGGCAAATAGCACATGGTATGCAAGCTAAAAAAGAGTCTATATAGTTTGAAGCAAGCTCCAAGAAGATGGTACAAGAAGTTTGAATCGTTCATGAAGGAACATGGGTACAAGAGGACAGCTTCAGATCATTGTGTATTCATTCAAAAATTTGCTGATGGTGATTTTCTTACTCTTTTGCTATATGTTGATGACATGCTTATTGTTGGCAAAGATAAGAAAAATATTGACAGGTTGAAGTCAGATCTGAGCAAGTCTTTTGCTATGAAAGACTTGGGTGCAGCAAAGCGTATTCTTGGCATGGAGATCACTCGTGATAGGAAAGCAAGGAAGTTGTGGTTATCACAAGAAAGATACATTGAGAAGGTGTTGCAAAGATTCAACTTGGACAAGGCCTAACCGGTAAGTTGTCCACTTGCAAACCATTTTAACTTATCTCGTGATCAATGTCCTGTGAATGATGTTGAGAAACGGAAGATGGAGAAAATTCCTTATGCGTCCGCAGTTGGTAGTATGATGTATTCAATGGTGTGTACAAGGCCGGATATAGCTCATGCAGTTGGAGTGGTAAGCATATTTCTATCAAATCCTTCTATGGAGCATTGGGAAGCAGTGAAATGGATACTACGGTATTTAAGGGGTACTTCTAATATGTGTTTGTGTTATGGAGGTGACAAGCCAGAGTTAGTTGGTTACATAGATTCGGATTTGGCAGGTGCTCAAGACAATCTCAAGTCGACATCAGGTTACTTATTTACCTTTGCAGGGGGAGCTGTGTCTTGGCAATCCAAGTTACAAAAATGTGTGGCATTGTCTACTACATAGGAAGAGTACATTGCATCTACAGAGAGTTGCAAGGAGATTATATGGATGAAGAGGTTTGTTAGAGAACTCGGTGTGAAGCAACAGAGGTTCATCGTTTATTGTGACAGCCAGAGTGTCATCCATCTCAGCAAGAATTCGAGTTTTCACTCGAGGTCCAAGAACATCAATATTAGGTATCAGTGGATACAAGAAGTTCTCGAAGAGAAGGTCTTGTATATTGAGAAGATCCATACAGATGACAACGGTTCTGATATGATGATGAAAAAGTCGCTACCAAAATACAAGCATGTGTATTTCTGCAGCAGGGCAGGTTTGGTGGTGACGGGTACCTTGCCATAAGTCGTAAGGGGGAGATTATTGGGCATGTCACAACTTATGGTCCATCAAGTCTGGCCGCCCCTTAACCAATTAAGGTAGACAGATAGCACATGCCTTATTTGTGGTTATAAGGACCAAAAGGCATCAGGAGACTCTATTATTCGAGCTTCTTCTTGTTTTGGGAAGAAAGAGAAAGAGAGGAAGAAGAGAAAGAGAGTGAGTGAGGTAGAGAGATTTAACCACCAATTTTTGGTGAGATTGAAGTATCTTGGAGAGAAGAAGAAAGGATTCTAAGCAAAGAATCTTTGGATTGTTGTGGTGAAGATTGATTCATCAATTTCCATATCTCTTCAAAGGGGGAAAATCTAGGGTTTGTTCAAACCCTAGTAGTAAGTATCTTAAATCACTAGCTATTCTCAAATTGATAGTGAATCTCATATTATATGTGAATGAATTGTTGATCCATCCTTAGGGGTGAGTGTAATTAGGAAAATTGATATCCAAGTGCTATATGCACCTTGAAGAAGAGTGTATCCCCAAATTGGGAGAATTGTTGTGTAACCCATTATTGTTATAGTGGAAGATTTGCCCGTGGTTTTTTACCCTTCACCTTGGAGGTGTTTTTCCACGTAATTGCCGGTGTTGTGTGATTGCTTCTATATTGCGTAGTTGTTATTATTTCCGCATTTGTATATAATTTCTTGTGTAGGTTTTGTATTGCGCATAGCGGCTCGGATTTCGTAAGCCTCCCCCAACAAGAACTTCATATAATTAAATATGGTGTCAAAACAACAATAATATTGGCTTAGTGCTCTCACTAAATTTGCTTTGGATATGAGGAATTTGTAACAGTAAGTTGATGACTACAATGCCATACATGGTTGAACATACGCGCTCAGTTCATTATGTCTCCGGTTTCAATGTACATTTTGAGACATCAAACCGGATATATATAACAACCGAAAATGCTATATGTGCCGAAATTAAAAAAATTATACGTTTCGTAGGATTTGTATGTTTGATAGTATAAATAAGTTTAAAACTTTGGGAACTTTTACTTATTTTCTTTCGAAAACTTATACATCAAATTTGAAACTGAAATAATAAGATCCACTGTTGATAAATTTTCATATCTTTTTTTTATAATAAGAGACCCCAAAAGTGCTAAATGTTATGTCCACAATCAATCTAATTTGTGGTTAAGCCATGTCAGCAGATCAATACATGTCACCACCATACTTTGCCAACTCATACGAACCAAAGAGTTGCAACCATTGTACCAAAGGTCACCATTCCGTGCTAATATGTCAGAGATGCTACCTTTCACCTATAACTTGCCTTATTGTTGGCCTATCAAAGAGACACTTATGAATAGGATAAAACAGTCCAAATCTTCGTGACATATTAGCATCGAATGATCAACTTTTAGATGTAATTTCTATTTGTATCAGGAGGAGTAAAAGATCCCGTGTAAAGAACCTACACTATAAGTATTTGGTGGCACTACCTATATGAGCCCATTATGTGGTTGAATCGACATTTGTTTGGAAAAATCCAAACGAAACACCCTATATTGCTGGGCCCAGAGATAACTGCAAATTATATCTCTCTCAAAATTTCCTCTTACAAAATCAATGAACTGTCACAACCCATTAAAATACAGTCACAACCTCAAATATAAGTAGATGCACTAACCACCGCAACTACCAAAACCCCCATTTTACCTTTCCGAAGTCCCAAAATAATGGACGACGACCAAGTATGGCAAGAAGGGATCTAAAAGGCAGGTACTTCGGCATCCATCAAGTCATTACGTGAAAAGTTCAGTTTATATTGATGGCTATTTAATTAATTAATTAATCAAAACTAAAGAGACGGGATTCTCCTTAATAGTTGTTAATGGATGTGTCTTTTGGCCAAGAATTACAACATTTGCAATGACTCAATTGGTTTATAGTTGCCATATGTGTTGTTGGATCAATGTTCCTGTTGGCTAGAAGCCTTTCAATATTTAGGTTACTCCCATGTGGTAGTCTTTGGGATACGACTTTTGGTTGAAACGTATCGTAGAGTACGAGAGTTAGATAAAAAAAAGTCTGAAACAACACAAATCTCCCGTACACCTCCTTTCATAAGAACGTGGATCGTAATACCACAGTTGAACGACATGTCCAGTAACAACAAAGTGGGTTCAGTTTTCATACGGCCAAAAGATGCACAAAGTTTTAGCAACTTAGTGACCCAGAATATGTACACTTCAGCGATCCTCTAACATTTTATTCCATCCATAGCCTATTATTGTACTGGTAAGAATCATGTTCTGAATTATCTTGTTCTTTCTTCCTATCCAGAATTTAAATAAGGGACGTGCTAGGAACTTATGATTTACTTGGTATTATGATCTTTCCACCTACCCAGACAACTTGAAGAAGAATTGTTGTTTGTTTACGGGGGACATAAAGGAGAACTGTAACACCAATAGGTTCGGTAAGCAAACTGGGTTTCTCTATGGTATATGAAAAAATTTCATAAGAAGTTGATAAGATGGACATGAGACTACTCTGAGTCTGACCGAACTTACAATAGAAAACACAAGGTAACATTTTAAGTACTACGAAGATATTCACATGTTTGTCTATTGATTTTCATAGGGGGATGTCTGTGCAGCAGTATCAGAAGTACAACAATTGAGAAACATGTTAGATCATAAATATAAATTTCAATAAAGATTTTGTTACCTGTAAAACTCCTCTTTAATTTCACCGAAGATGATTGATCCACGCTTTTTCTTTTAAACGTGACAGTTGTATAGATAGTATTCCAATTAGAAAAGAAATCAAGATAGAAGACGGCGAATCAAAAGATCAGATTTCCATTTCAAAAGTGATAAAGAATTATCGATTCAGGTAATTTTTTAATATTTCTACATTACACATCAAACAAATACTACACTCCACATGTTTACAATTGTAATGTGCATGCAACGGGACTATATATTTATGTGTACGGCTAAAATCACCCACATAACATAATCAATCAAAAATGTTGGTGCAACATGAGGAGTGTAAGGAAAAGGTTATATTGAATATCGGTAGGCAAAATGCGAACCATGTGATGCAAAATTTAAAGCCGTCCCAAGGTAATAACTACATGCAAATACATATACATTGACATCCAGCATATGTACTAATACATTTTGATCAAGAAGATACATATTGGAGATGGAAATTAAAAATGACAGCGGTTACTGAAAAATATTATTGAATTCCTTTTTCCTCTCTCCTCTCTTTCACTCCTTCTTCTTCTCCAACAAAACCATCAAAAATAACTCTTCCCTGCTCAGATCTAGTCCATTTTTGGACTAGATCTGAGCAGATTTCTTTATTTTTCCTTGCTTTCTAGGTTAGTTGGTAGATTAGTTTGGTTTTTATTATGTTTTCTACTTATCTACACCATTTTGGTGGTTTTATCTACTCTTTTGAGGTTTATCTTCGCTTTAATGGCGATTCTTGGTTATTGGGTTGGGTTTTTAGATCGATAGTGATGCTCTCCAATCTCTCCAACGACGAAATCTTCATCTTGGTTATCTTCGGCGACGGAATCTTCATCGTCAACTTATCCGGCGGCGGAATCTCCATATATGGTCTTTTTGACGACGGAAGCTTCATCACTAGCTATAAGAGATTTGAGCAAATCACTCTTATTTTGGGAGCATTTCTTTCTATAGAAGAAAAACAAACTAAATGGTTGGAATTTAATTCCGAGAAAAACCATCATTCTTCCGATTTAATCGGATCTTATTCATACTTGTATTTGACTTTCTCCGGTTATCCTTCTCTTTCTCTTGTCGGATTTCTCGGTATTGTACTCTTACGGTATGTTCTTGTTACTTTACATTCTCTTATCTTCGATCTTAAACTCATTGTAACCTTAAAATCCCATTAATGAAAAGGTTCCTTGTTTATCAAAAAAAAAAATGACAGCGGTTACACTACTTTCGTTGTTTCTGGAGAGGAGGTGGATAAGTTAATTCATTACGACGCAAAAAAAATGTTGGAATTTCAACAGGTACTTTCAAACTAAATAAATTTCATACCATAAATCAATTGTTTACAGTACAACACCAATTACTCTAAGCTCCATCCAGAAAGATGGTGTTGAGAAAGTGGATACCACACATTTTCCCTGGGGCACCAATCACCATGATAATATTAGGACTTCTGAAACAAATAAAACCCCCTGCAATTCAACCAATCTCGAAACCGCCGGTGCGTATGCACCGGGTAAGATGTTTGTATATAAGAACTAGGACACACGGCAGCGGGGTATTTACCGATTTGATTAGACGGGGAAACGTGATAAGACATTTGGGGACATAATACGTCTCCTTCCCAATCCGAAATCTTGGGAATGGACACATTGGCGGAGTCAGAAACTAAGACCAATGGGGGTTAAATATGTTTTTATAAATGCTTGGTGGGCTAAACCAAAAGTACATGGTGGGATAAACCAAAAATATAAGATAAATTAAAGGATTTTAGCGCAATTTTTAAAATTTTAGGAGAGCTAGAGCCAAGATTAGTCAATCCTTTCTTTATCCCTGAATGGAGTTATGGTGAAGTCCTAGATGAAAGATACATCGTGTGTCGCATTTGCCTCGTCATTTGGTGATGGATTTATCACACCATTAGCGATTTATTTTATTTAGTGTAAATTGATTGTTTTTTTTTTCTTGAAAGAGAGGTTTATTAAAAGAGAGAAAAAACAAATATAACATTAAAGAGAGCTATTACAGTTTTATTAGCGTCTCTCAAAATCAAACTAGAATCAGTGAATCAAAATGTATACTTACCACTAAACAAGTTTTTGTTTAAACCTACACCCTCCATTACATATTTCTGTCTCCCCTAAAAACATGTTGTTTCTTTTTTTTTCGGACTATCTAAAAGAGAGCATACTTCCTTTCCTCTATCATGCACAACATTATTCTCACATGCATGAAAGAGTTGTGTCCGTCAAAGGCCATGTAAATCGAAAAGCCTGAATGAAATGATCCAAAATATCAAAAGAATAAGAGCAATGCAAGAACAAATGTGTTGTAATTTCAGTCTCATTGTTACAGAACAGTTAACGCAGTCAAGTTTCATACCTCTTCTACTCAGCGTTTCTCTTGTTAGCAGAAAATTGTAAAAAATAGCCCAGACCATGAAGCTCACTTTTTTTGGAAAATCATTCTTCCACAAATACTTGCTGAAGTCACACGCAACCATATCACCAGCCAAAGCATCATAACACTTTTTACTACTAAAATCACCCAAAAACTTCATATCGTCATCCTCTCTTTTAGCTAAGAGTGAGACTGTTCTTATATCTCGTCTATGTAAGTCCTATTCAAGCATTTCCTTAACATTGAGATAATGAGAAAACTCACAGATCCATTCCCATTCGTGATTCTTTTACGACCACTGAAGAAGATGTTGGAAATAACTGATAATATACGTATGCAACTGAGAAAAAATACTTAGCTCGCACTGATGTGTTATTGTTGTACCGGAGATGCACTGATGATAGTATCAAAAAACTTAGTAGAGGCACGTATAAAATACGCTGAGCTAAAGGTAATATTGCCTGCTACTCCTCTGAGATGCTATAGCAATTATCAAATCACCTCCAGGATACAACTACTGTTAGTTCTCCTCTATGTGTAGCATACACAAAGTGAACCCTTAGAACTTGGAAGCAGAAATGAAAACAAGAAACACAAATCGAAACTACCACCAGTTTTAGAGAAATGTAAAAACTAGTTTATGTTTCTATAAACTATGATGTTTCTGTAAACTATTTTCTGTAAACAAAGTTTCTGTGAACTAATATTCTGTAAACAAAGAAGTAGTTATACAAAATTATGTTTCTGTAAACTACAACTTGTTTCAGATAAGAACTTGATTTTATGTTTCTGTAAACTTAAAAAAAAATTGTTGTTTCTGAAATCATAAGTTAAGAAGAAGAATTTCATAAGAGAAGAGTTCTGAAGGTATGGTTTGAAATAAAATTCTTCTCTCGTATTTATAGGTAGAAAAACAACTCGAACGTTGAAAAAGAATCCGATGCGACAAACTGTCCGTGATTCACGCGTCTCGAACGTTACAAAAGTTAAGGTAAAAGAAGAAGTTAAAAGCATAGTGAACACGCATTCAAAAATTCGAGATTCTCTTCGAGGCACAGGTGTCAAATGCACCGTGTGACACGCGTGAATGAAGATGCTTCTCGAGGCTGTCGGATATCCAAAACCGAGAAGGCAAAGAATAAAATTCTTTACATGTGTGGGAGAAGCGTGTGGTAAATTTTAGTAAAAAAGAAAGGTTCGGATAAACCCACAACCACTCCCACGCCCACGCCCTCGCCCGAGCCCGACCCGACCGACCGGACGGACGGCGGCGGCGTGCGTGCTTCTGTGCGAAGCACCGCGCGAAGGGTAAAGGCAATAAGAAATGCAATAAGGTTTAGGCAACCTTGCCATAGTGTAGGGATTTCCCCATACACAAAGGTCTAAAGACCCAAAGGGTCATGCCCTTAAGGCTAAACCCATGGTATTTAAGTCTAAAACTCTAAGTGTTTTAGTCTATATGGGACTAATGTTTTATTCATTCACATGAAAAAACATCTAGGGAGCAATAGGTCTTGGGATCAAAACATGGTCCATGCATTTTTTATTTTAATAAAACATTGTTTTTTCTAACAATCCCCCACATGAATAATAAAACATGTCGATAAAACACGAGAAAACATAAGGCAACAATATAGGCTAAGGTGTCCCAAAGATTGAACCTTAAATTAGTGAAAGGTTACCTGAACTGCTTGTTGATACGGTGAACGCAATGTCTTGAACCGCCAACAATGAATGAAATTAAGAAATAACAGCCACACTTGATGCCTCAACCGAAGAAAACAGCTGCCAAGCTCTTGCGGTTGTGCCCATTTTGGCCGTGGGATAAAATTCCGGACTTAATGAATGTCTCTAGAGAATCATCTCAAATTCTCATAGGAAGCGGCCCCACTTCCAACATCCACAAAGGTGAGTCCATAAAGAGTGTCCTTCCACATCCCACTTTAATCAAAGCCATGGTACCCATTAAGATCGCAAAATATCATTCTAAAATTCTGTAGGCACCACTATCGCACGGTTACATCATAGGGAGGGACAAAGATAGTGCTTTCCCAATATCACCACAAATTAGTTATCTCATTGAACCTTGATCTTGGAAATCCAATCACAAGGTTGAGTATCCTTCATGGTGATTTATTCTATGAGCTTAAGTCCCATCCCCCTCGATGTAAATTTAACTTACTCTCTGGTTAAGTCTTTCGTCAAAGGATCTGCAAGATTATCTTTGGACTTTACAAAGTCTATCGAGATAATACTAGTAGAGAGTAGTTGTTTCACCGTCTTGTGTCTTCTTCGTATATGTATAGACTTCCCGTTGTATACATTGTTCTTTGCGCAACCAAGAGCAGCTTTACTGTCACAGTGGATTGCGATTGAAGACACCGGATTGGGCCAGAGTGGAATTCCTCCCAGAAAACATCTCATCCATTCAGCTTCCTCTCCAGCTTTATCCAAGGCTATAAATTCAGACTCCATAGTGGATTTATCTATACATGTATGTTTGGTAGACTTCCATGAGATAGACGCACCTCAAAGCAAGAATATGTACCCACTAGTAGACTTGCACTCTTCTGAGTCTGATATCCAGTTGGCATCACAATACCCTTCCAGTACAGCAGGATACTTCCCAAAACTTAAGCAATAGTTTGAGGTCCCTTTCAGGTAACGTAAATCTCTGAAGAGAGCATTCTAGTGATCCTGCCCTGGGTTGCAAGTATACCTTCTTAATCTACTCACAGAGTAAGCAATATCAGGTCTTGTACAGTTCATCAGATACATAAGACTACCAATAATGCGAGAATACTCAAGTTGATCAATTATCTTACTCTTGTTATGTTTCAACTTACAAGTGGGATAAAATGGAGTATAGGCAGGTTTATCACTTTCATAATTAAATCTCTTTAGTACGGTTTCAGCATAATGAGATTGACTAAGACTATATCCATCAGAAGTCTTTCTGATTTTCATCCCTAAGATTACATCAGTAGGGCCTAAGTATTTCATGTCAAAATTATCTCTAAGCATGCTTTTAATGGTATTACTAATATCAAGGTTACTGCCTAATATGAGCATATCATCTACATATAGGCATACAATAACATGAGAATCATCCACAGATTTAATGTAAACACATTTATCAGATTCATTAACCTTGAAGCCATTAGTTATCATAACATGATCAAATTTTTCATGCCACTGTTTAGGTGCTTGTTTTAAACCGTACAAAGATTTTTTCGATTTACATACTTTGTTTTCACAACCTTTTACAATAAATCCTTCAGGTTGGTCCATATAAATTTCTTCATTCAATTCACTATATAAAAATGCAGTTTTAACATCCATCTGATGTATATGCAAATCATAAATAGAAGCAATAGCAATCAACATCCTAATCGAGGTGATTCTAGAGACTGGTGAATAAGTATCAAAGAAATCTAATCCTTCCTGTTGTTTATAGCCTTTAGCTACCAACCTAGCTTTATATTTATCTATAGTTCCATCTGTTCTAAGTTTCCTTTTGAACACCCATTTGCAACCTATGGATTTACTTCCAGGAGGCAAGTCTACAAGCTCCCAAGTTTCGTTTTCTTTGAATGGACTCCCATTCATTTAATGAAGCTTCTTCCCAGAAAGGAGCTTCTGGAGAAGTCATAGCTTCCTTGTAGGTTTGGGGTTCAGACTCTACCGTAAGAGTCAAAAAATCTGGGCCAAAACTTGTTTCAGTTCTAACCCTCTTACTTCTTCTTGGTTCAGTCTCATACTCTAAAGTTAGGGTTTGACTAGTCGATGGAACATCCGAGAGGTCATCATGGACCCTTTTCCGAGGTCCAGACCTTAAACGAAATATGTGTTCATAAAACACAGCATCTCTAGATTCCAATATGGTGTTCTGACCAATGTTATAATGGTCAGAGCTGATGACCATAAACCTGTGTGCATTTGTATGCTCAGGATATCCTAAGAAAACACAGTCAATTGTTTTAGGACCTAATTTATTTTTCTTGGGATGAGGAATGGCCACCTTGGCCAAAAACCCCCACACTTTAAGGTATGCATAGGAAGGTTGTTTACCATTCCACAATTCATAAGGAGTCTTATCTGATTTTTTAAATGGAACTCGGTTTAAGATATAGCATGCAGAGAGGATATCTTCCCCCCACAAGTTCGAAGATAACCATGAACTTGTCAACATTGCATTTACCATATCTATGAGTGTTCTATTTTTTCTTTCAGCTACACCATTCGATTCAGGTGAATATGGTGCAGTGGTTTCATGAATGATTCCATTAATTTTACAAAACTCACCTATGGATATCACATACTCACCGCCACGGTCTGACCTAAGAGTTTTAATTTTAACTCCTTTTTGATTTTCTACTTCTATTTTATAAAATTTGAAGGCCTCTAAGGCTTCATCTTCACTTCTAAGAAGATGAACCTGACAATAGCGTGAGTAATCATCTATAAAAGTGATGTACCATTTTTTACCACCTCTTGTTGGTGTTGATTTCAAGTCTCCTAAATCCGAGTGTATTAGTTCCAAAGGAACTGTTTTACGTTCAACTCTTTTATTAAACGGTTTTCTTGCATATTTAGATTCAACACAGATTTCACATCTTTGATTTTTATCAAATTTTATTTTAGGTATGCAACCTAAATTAGCAAGTCTTTCTAGAGATTTGAAATTAACATGCCCAAGTCTATCATGCCAAACATGTGAAGAGTCACAAACATAAGCAGAACAAGATGCATTAACATTCAATTTCAAATCAGATACACTAAGCTTAATCATGTTATCGGTAACATAATCTTTTCCTACGAATTCACCATGCTTAGAAATTACAACAGTATTGGACTCAGCAACAATTTTAAAACCTTTTCCCAGTAAGATGGTTTCTGAGATAAGATTTTTGCATATGTATGGGACGTAAAATACGTCATTCAATGCGAGAGCTTTTCCTGAAGTTAGCTTCAGTTCGACCTTGCCTTTCCCCACCACTTTAGCGGTGGAAGAGTTTCCCATATATAGTTTCTCATCGTCTCCTACTATGGAATAGGAGGAGAAAGCATTTCTGAACTTACAGACATGCTTGGTGGCTCCAGAATCAAGCCACCAGTCTCTCACATTAGTCATACTAGAGACAAGGTCGACTTCAGACACCATGCCAGTGAAATATCCAGAATCATCTACTATGTTTGCCTTATTTTTCTGTTTTGGATCATATTTGATCTTTTTAGGGGCCTTACAGTCTTTAGCCATATGTCCATGTTTACCACAATTAAAACAGTCGCCTTTGATGGTGTGATTAGTGACACCACCCCTAGGCTTAAAATTGTTACCTCTGGGTTTTCGACGTCAGTTACGTCTATTACCCATTTTGCTGGATTCTCCGGGACTTTTCTTTGAAGCAGCTTTATCTTCCAAGACGTGAGCTTTGTTGGACATGTTTTTGCTTAGCATCATGCTCTTTTCCTTGCTGCACATAAGCTCCTCAACCTGGATCTTTTTTCCAAGCTCCACCATGGTGATTTCACGAGTCTTGTGTCGCAGCCTCCTCTTGTATTCGCTCCATGAAGGTGGAAGCTTTTCAATCACAGAAGAAACTTGTAAAGCTTCATCAAAAGTCCGGCCTTGGCAAGAATCTCGCTGATGAGGATTTGAAGTTCGACGAACTGTTCTACCACAGACTTTTCGTCAGTCATATTGTATTCCAAGAATTTAGCCATCAAGAACTTCTTACTTCCAGCAGCTTCAGCATGATATTTTTCTTCAAGAGCTTCCCATAAATCAAAAGCATTAAAATTTTCTTTTGCATTATAGAAGTCATACAAGGAGTCATCCAGACAATTAAGAATATGATTCTTACACATGTAATTCTTCCTATTCCATTTTTCCAATTTATCTTCATTACCACGATGATGAAGTCTTCTCGAAGGTCTATTTAAAGCAAGTCCATCTAACCTTAAGTCGTTTAGGAAGAATAACATTTTAGACTGCCATCTCTTAAAGTCCTTACCACTGAACTTTGGTGGTCTTTCTACAGTATTTTTTCCCATGTTCTTACAGAGATAATTATATATCAACGATTATTACCTTTAGATTGTTGGAAATAACTGATAATATACGTATGCAACTGAGAAAAAATACTTAGCTCGCACTGATGTGTTATTGTTTTACCGGAGATGCACTGATGATAGTATCAAAAAACTTAGTAGAGGCACGTATAAAATACGCTGAACTAAAGGTAATATTGCCTGCTACTCCTCTGAGATGCTATAGCAATTAGCAAATCACCTCCAGGATACAACTAATGTTAATTCTCCTCTATGTGTAGCATACACAGAGTGAACCCTTAGAACTTGGCAGCAGAAATGAAAACAAGAAACACAAATCAAAACTACCACCAGTTTTAGAGAAATGTAAAAACTAGTTTATGTTTCTGTAAACTATGATGTTTCTGTAAACTATTTTACGTAAACAAAGTTTACAGTGAACTAATATTCGTAAACAAAGAAGTAGTTATACAAAATTATGTTTCTATAAACTACAACTTGTTTTGAATAAGAACTTGATTTTATGTTTCTGTAAACTTAAAAAAAAATTGTTGTTTCTGAAAGCATAAGTTAAGAAGAAGAATTTCAGAAGAGAAGAGTTCTGAAGGTATGGTTTGAAATGAAATTCTTCTCTCGTATTTATAGGTAGAAAAACAAATCGAACGTTGAAAAAGAATCCGATGCGACAAACTGTCCGTGATTCACGCGTCTCGAACGTTACAAAAGTTAAGGTAAAAGAAGAGGTTAAAAGCATAGTGAACACGCATTCAAAAATTCGAGATTCTCTTCGAGGCACAGGTGTCAAATGCACCGTGTGACACGCGTGAATGAAGATGCTTCTCGAGGCTGTCGGATATCCAAAACCGAGAAGGCAAAGAATAAAATTCTTTACATGTGTGGGAGAAGCGTGTGGTAAATTTCAGTAAAAAGAAAGGGTCGGATAAACCCAAACCCAAACCCACACCCACACCCACTCCCTCGCCCGAGCCCGACC
Source organism: Papaver bracteatum (assembly GCA_023529315.1). Classification (NCBI taxonomy): domain Eukaryota; kingdom Viridiplantae; phylum Streptophyta; class Magnoliopsida; order Ranunculales; family Papaveraceae; genus Papaver; species Papaver bracteatum. The sequence continues at coordinate 222,011 of JAJJWX010003040.1, forward strand.
CGACGGACGGCGGCGGCGGCGTGCGTGCTTCTGTGCGAAGCACCGCGCGAAGGGTAAAGGAAATAAGAAATGCAATAAGGTTTAGGCAACCTTGCCATAGTCTAGGGCTTTCCCCATACACAAAGGTCTAAAGACCCAAAGGGCCATGCCCTTAAGGCTAAACCCATGGTATTTAAGTCTAAAACTCTAAGTGTTTTAGTCTATATGGGACTAATGTTTTATTCATTCACATGAAAAAACATCTAGGGAGCAATATGTCTTGGGATCAAAACATGGTCCATGCATTTTTTATTTTAATAAAACATTGTTTTTTCTAACAGAAGAAAGTGGTGACGAAGAAGTTGATGAAGAAGAAAGTGGTGAAAAACAAGTTGATGAAAAAAAAAGGTGGCAAGGAATTTGATGAAGAAGAAAGTGACAACGAAGTTGATGAAGCAGGAGGAGAAGGCAGAGGAAAACAAGTTCAACAACAAGGTAAGGTAAGAATGATGGTCCAAAGAAGGAGAAAGGAGACCGCATGCCCATATTACCCTTATCGGATTGTGAAAATGACCATATTACCCTTATCGGAAAAAAGTGCTATAAATATTATTGAGACTGTGAAAATGACCATACTACCCTTATCATAAATAAGTAAAGTAATTCTTACGGATTGTGAAAATGACCATATTACCCTTATTGTAAAAAAGTGCAATAAATATTATTGAGACTGTGAAAATGACCATACTACCCTTATCATAAATAAGTAAAGTAATTCTTACGGATTGTGAAAATGACCATATTACCCTTATTGTAAAAAGTGCAATAAATATTATGGAGACTGTGAAAATGACCATACTACCCTTATCATAAATAAGTAAAGTAATTCTTACGGATTGTGAAAATGACCATATTACCCTTATTGTAAAAAAGTGCAATAAATATTATGGAGACTGTGAAAATGACCACACTACCCTTATCATAAATATGTAAAGTAATTCTTACGGATTGTGAAAATGACCATATTACCCTTATTGTAAAAAATTGCAATAAATATTATGGAGACTGTGAAAATGACCATACTACCCTTATCATAAATAAGTAAAGTAATTCTTACGGATTGTGAAAATGACCATATCACCCTTATCGGAAAAAAGTGCAATAAATATTATGGAGACTGTGAAAATGACCACACTACCCTTATCATAAATATGTAAAGTAATTCTTACGGATTGTGAAAATGACCATATTACCCTTATCGGAATAAAGTGTAATAAATATTATGGAGACTGTGAAAATGACCATACTACCCTTATCATAAATACGTAAAGTAATTCTTACGGATTGTGAAAATGACCATATTACCCTTATTATAAAAAAGTGCAATAAATATTATGAAGACTGTGAAAATGACCATACTACCCTTATCATAGATAATTAAAGTAATGCTTACACATCGTGAAAATGACCATATTACCCTTATCGGAAAAAAGTGCAATAAATATTATGGAGACTGTGAAAATGACCATACTACCCTTATCATAAATAATTAAAGTAATTCTTACGGATTGTGAAAATGACCATATTACCCTTATTGTAAAAAAAGTGCAATAAATATTATGGAGACTGTGAAAATGACAATACTACCCTTATCATAAATAAGTAAAGTAATGCTTACGGATTGTGAAAATGACCATATTACCCTTATCGGAAAAAAGTGCAATAAATATTATGGAGACTGTGAAAATGACCATACTACCCTTATCATAAATATGTAAAGTAATTCTTACGGATTGTGAAAATGACCATATTACCCTTATCGGAAAAAAGTGCAATAAATATTATGGAGACTGTGAAAATGACCATACTACCCTTATCATAAATAAGTAAAGTAATTCTTACGGATTGTGAAAATGACCATATTACCCTTATTGTAAAAAAGTGCAATAAATATTATGGAGACTGTGAAAATGACCATACTACCCTTATCATAAATAAGTAAAGTAATTCTTACGGATTGTGAAAATGACCATATTACCCTTATCGGAAAAAAGTGCAATAAATATTATGGAGACTGTGAAAATGACCATACTACCCTTATCATAAATATGTAAAGTAATTCTTACGGATTGTGAAAATGACCATATTACCCTTATCGGAATAAAGTGTAATAAATATTATGAAGACTGTGAAAATGACCATACTACCCTTATCATAAATACGTAAAGTAATTCTTACGGATTGTGAAAATGACCATATTACCCTTATTGTAAAAAAGTGCAATAAATATTATGGAGACTGTGAAAATGACCATACTACCCTTATCATAAATAATTAAAGTAATGCTTACACATCGTGAAAATGACCATATTACCCTTATTGTAAAAAAGTGCAATAAATATTATGGAGACTGTGAAAATGACCATACTACCTTTATCATAAATAATTAAAGTAATGCTTACACATCGTGAAAATGACCATATTACCCTTATTGTAAAAAAGTGCAATAAATATTATGAAGACTGTGAAAATGACCATACTACCCTTATCATAAATACGTAAAGTAATTCTTACGAATTGTGAAAATGACTATATTACCTTTATTGTAAAAAAGTGCAATAAATATTATGAAGACTGTGAAAATGACCATACTACCCTTATCATAAATAAGTAAAGTAATGCTTACAGATCGTGAAAATGACCATATTACCCTTATCGGAAAAAAGTGCAATAAATATTATGAAGACAGTGAAAATGACCATACTACCCTTATCATAAATATGTAAAGTAATGCTTATGGATTGTGAAAATGACCATATTACCCTTATCGGAAAAAAGTGCAATAAATATTACGCAGACTGTGAAAATGACCATATTACCCTTATCATAAATAAGGAAAGTATTCTTACAGATTGTGAAAATGACCATAATATTTATTGCACTTATTTCCAATAAGGGTAATTAATATGGTCATTTTCATATTCTGTAATATTTATTTTGATTATTTTCAATAAGGGTAGTTTGGTCATTTCCAAGACTCCATAATATTAATTGAACTTATTTCCAATAAGGGTAATATGGTCATTTTCTCATTCTTTAATATTTATTTTAATTAATTTCAATAAGGGTAGTTTGGTCATTTCCCAGACTCCATAATATTTATTGCACTTTTTTCTAATAAGGGTAATATGGTCATTTTCACAATCTGTAAGAATTACTTAACTTATTTATGATAAGGGTAGTATGGTCATTTTCACAGTTTCCATAATATCTATTGCACTTTTGTCCAATAAGGGTAATATGGTCGTTTTCATAGTCTCCATAATATTTATTACACTTTTTCCAATAAGGGTAATATGGTCATTTTCACAGTCTATACGAATTACTTTAATTATTTTCAGTAAGGGTAGTTTGGTCATTTTCACAGTCTTTATAATATTTATTGCGTTTATTTCCAATAAGGGTAATATGGTCATTTTCACAGTCTGTAATATTTATTTTCAATATGGGTAGTTTGGTCATTTTCACTGTTTGTACGAATTACTTTACCTATTTTCGATAAGGGTAGTCTGGTCATTTTCAAAGTCTCCATAATATTTATGGCATTTATTTTCAATAAGGGTAATATGGTCATTTTAACAGTATGTAATATTTACTTTATTTATTTTCAATAAGGGTAGTTTGGTCATTTTCACAGTCTCCCTAATATTTAGTCTATTTATTTCCAATAAGGGTAATATGGTCATTTTCACAATCTGTAATATTTACTTTACTTATTTTCGATAAGAGTAGTCTGGTCATTTTCACAGTCTTTATAATATTTGTGGCACTTATTTCCAATAAGGGTAATATGGTCATTTTCAAAGTATGTAATATTTACTTTATTTATTTTCAATAAGGGTAGTTTGGTCATTTTCACGAGTCTCCTAATATTTAGTCTATTTATTTCAATAGGGGTAATATGGTCATTTTCACAATCAGTAATATTTACTTTACTTATTTTCGATAAGAGTTGTGGTCATTTTTCGATCTTTATAATATTTGTGGCACTTATTTCCAATAAGGTTAATATGGTCATTTTCACGATATGTAATATTTACTTTATTTATTTTCAATAAGGGTAGTTTGGACATTTTCACAATCTGCCTAATATTTATTCCATTTATTTCCAATAAGGGTAATATGGTCATTTTCATAGTATGTAGTATTTACTTTATTTATTTTCAATAAGGGTAGTTTGGTCATTTTCACAGTATGTAGTATTTACTTTATTTATTTTCAATAAGTATAGTTTGGTCATTGTCTCAATATCCATAATATTTATTGCACTTATTTCCAAAAAGGGTAATATGGTCATTTTCAAAGTGTGTAATATTACTTTAATTATTTTCAATAAGGGCAGTCTGGTCATTTTCATGGTCTCCATAATATTTATTCCACTAAATTCCGGCAAGGGTAATATGGTCATTTTCACAGTCTGTAATATTTAATTTACTTATTTTCGATAAGGGTAGTTTGGTCATTTTCACAGTCTCCATAATATTTATTGCACTATTTCTAATAAGGGTAATATGGTCATTTTCCAATCTGTAATATTTATTTTACTTATTACACTTAATTGGGTAGTCGGGTATTTTCTTAGTCTCCATAATATTTATTGCACTTATTTCGATTAAGGGTAATATGGTTTTTTTCAAAGTGTGTAATATTTACTTTACTTATTTTAGATAACATTGATCTGGTCATTTTCATAGTCTCCATAAAAATTATTGCAGTTATTTCCAATAAGGGTACTATGGTCATTTTCACAATCCGTAATTTTTACTTTATTTTTTTTCAATAAGGGTATTCTGGTCATTTTCACAGTCTCTATAATATTTATTGCATTTATTTCGAGTAAGGGTAATATGGTCATTTTCACGTTCTTCTGAATTTTTATTGCACTTATTCCGAGTAAGGGTAATATGGTCATTTTCACGTTCTTCGGATGAAGCAGAAATTTTGTTGTGGTTTTGTCGAGAAAATCGAAAGAAAAGGTTGGTATTTGTTAAAAGTCAAATGTCATACAAAGTCATGACTTGTTGACTTGGTCTTGATCCTTTTTTCTAATATTAAGAAAATTAAAAATTAAAAATAAAATAAATTTTGATATTTAGAAATTAAATAAAATTGTTATTTTGTATAATTGTTGCGAAAGTAGTGACAACCAAAATTTTAAGAGTGATTAATTCGGGGTTGTTTTTGATGTGGTGGAATTTTTGGATGGAAATATCATTTTAGATTATAATTGTTGTTGTTCAAATAATTATCAACAAATATTTGTGTGACTAATAAAAGTCCTAATTATTATCACGAATACAAAATTTAATTACAGTTATAACTGTTGCAGGACTTATCACAGATATATTTGTTACAGAAAAATAAACTGTGACAGGTTACACTGTGAGAAAATCCTGGTTTTGGTGTAGTGAACAAAAGCCTGATTCCTTCAAGAGTAGCCCTGATCCACTAGTTGTTGAAGAGTGGATAGATAAGATTGAGAAAATATTTACCCTATTAGGTGTGAATGATGAGGATAAGCTGGATCTTGCTGTTTATAAGCTTTAAGGTGAGGCCACTCGCTGGTGGGACTTGACTCGTCGTTCTAGGAATGACGGTCTGTTTACTTGGGTGGAATTTCGACTCGCCTTCCTAAATAAGTACTTTCCACAAACTGCACAAAACCAACACATGATCAAGTTTATGCAGTTGACCCATAGAAATATGACAGTAGCGCAGTATCAAGCCAAGTTTGAAGAACTCTCTCGTTTTTCTAATCACCTGGTTGAAAATGAAGAGCTGAAGGCTTTTAAGTTTCAGGAAGGACTTAAGACTTCAATTAAGAGTAGGTTGTCTATTTTGAAGATTACCTCTTATAATGAGATAGTGGAAAGAGCGATGATTGCTGAGAGAGACATTGAGGAGGCAAATCGAATTCGTGAACGTCATAATAGTGACAATGGTGGAAACAAGAATAAGAATCATCCATACCAAAAGAAAGAAAACAGGTATGATATTCAAGGTGGTAGCTCAAACCCTATTGTGTGTTATCATTGTAAGAAACCTGGTCATTTTAGGAGGGAATGTCCCGAACTTGCATCTCAGGAGAACCAACAACCTTTTGTATCCCAGAATCAGCGTCAAGGTCATCAACATAATCGTCCTCAAAATAATGCACAACCATACCAACCTTACCAAGCTCGACAACCCCTCAGCAACCTAAGGCCTTCAATGTTGCTCATATGGTACAAGATCCAGATAACTCAGTTGTTGAAGGTACTTTTCTTAGTTTATTATTCATGGATTAGGATGTTGTTTGATATTGGTGTGATCCATTAATTTATTGCATCTTCATTTGTTTTATCGTTGATTTTGAAAATTGATTTGGTTGATGAGAATCTAGGCGTAGCTAGTGTTGTCCTAACTCGTGTTGTCCAAACCCGATAATAACATTTTGTGTTTCGATGAAGTTGTTTGTTTCTTTTCCGGCTTGGAATTTTGAGCATTGTGATTCGTTTAAATTTAGGGACTAAATTTCGAAGTGGGAGAGATTGTAATACAGTCTCAATTTTAAAGGGTATTTGTGTCATTTTACTCTCGAGGGTACAATAGTATTTTTTTACATTAAAATGGAAATCTTGGTAGCCTAGGTGCTTAGACTAGCCAATTTATTAATTTAGGAAAATGACCCCTCCTATGAGTTATATGACATACTTAATTATCATATTCTTTTAGTTTTATTTTTAAATTCTAATATTATTTTATTATGCATTAATCTTTAGGTTAATGGAAATGTGCAGGGCACATGCCAGTTTTGGCTTAAGTGGATAGTTAGAGAACGTTAACCTTGTTATTTTGAGATGACTATATGTATATACTCGTGGAATGACTGGGAACCAGTGGACCTGGTTACGGGAGTTAACTTAGTTAAATGATATTGTTTATTAGATTAAGGATTCCTTAGTGGTAGGACAAAGAATAAATAAAAGGGAGAAGTTTCTCTCCAGGTCAAGGGGCCGATTAGTGCAATATCTGGCTACTAGATACGTGTCCATGGATTTACACTTTTGCTTCATTTCTTTTGCTTTGGCTTGTCATCTTGCTACATGTCTCGATATGATTGGTTCTTGTCCTAATTAGTTAAGGAATTCATAGAATGTAAGTCGTGTGAGGCTAACTATATACGTGGGATTAAGCTTGTTGACTAAGATTAGGACCACAGACGGTATATATATATATATACCATACTTGTATTGTTTTAGGGTTAGACAATTTTTTTATTGTTCACTTTTCTTAGCCGCACAAACAAAAAAAAAAGAAGAAAAAAAAAGAACGAAAACTTATTAGAGATCAGAGAAGATTTGTGACCTTGGTGATAGTGCTATTTGGCTTTTGGCTTGGTTCTTGCAAGAGGAATTTCTACTTCGTTTGCTATTATTCTTCCTTAGGATTATTTGCTAGCGATTGAGGTAGGCGCAACACAATCAAAAACCTTTTTCTAATTATGTTTTCTTTAATTAAATTCGTAGTTAAAAGTTTTTTTATTTTTATGGATGATAATGATGATGTGAGCATGATTTTGTTTTTGGGTCACGGTCCATGGGCGAGTAATCCCTAAAGGCTTCTTTGATGGGATACGAGTTATCCTTGGGAAGTAATCCCTAAACCCACGTGGGGCTCCCTGGGGCGAGCAGTCGATTGATTTGACTCTTTGTTGATATTGGCTCCCTGGGGCGAGCGGATTGGTTGAAATTATCATTGTTTATGGATATGGTGTCTCCATGTGTTTGCGGTATTGATAATTATGCTAGTTGTTTTTAAAAGGAATTGAAAAATATATAAAACATTTTGTTGCTTCTTTTCCTACTGGGAGTCACAACTCACGTCGTTTCATGACAAAAAATTCCAGATTTTATGGCACCACAAGTAGCTAATGGCGGCAAAGCATAGAGATCGGTTTTGGTGTTTTAATTAGTAGTTTGCATAGGATTTATGGTTGAAAAATTGTAATAAAATATCATCAAACTATTCTAGATGATTTATTGAGTATATATTGATTATTAATACTTTAGAAATTACTGGGTTGATGTATAATCAATGAAACAATGCTTTGTCAAGAAAAAAAACATTCTATTTGATTAGACAATAAAAATTTACGAAAGTCATGATAGTTTGACTATTAATTATAATTATTCTACAACATATTTATGCCTGAATATTTTTTGGGATACGTAAAACTCACTTTTTACGAAGTTTTAAAAATATTAGAATTGTCTAAGTTTCGGAAGTATTTTTAAAGTAATTGTTTCTCACTACAATAGATTCAGACGTTTTCTGATAGATTCAACTATATTGAAGATTTTCCTATTTTAAAACTATTCTATGACATGTTTTAGGCTTTGGTGTCTTCTGTAAACTTGAATACCCTTCTTTTTATTTTTCAAAATAGTAAACTAAACCTAATTTGGAGTTGTGATTGATTTTATACGATTTTTATAAAATGGACTATCTCTGTTTTTCGTTTCTACAGTTATGGTCAACTACAAGTTTGACTGCGGTCAAATGGTCATTCCATTAAACTAAAAATTATAAACAATTTATGAATGGAACTATACTCAGTTAGGATTCAGAATGTATAATCATAATAATTGTTGGACTTTAATTGGGTTGACAAAACATTCTTGGAGTAAACTAATGTATGTTTCTGTTGTTTTGATGCTTCCTTAAACTTGTCACGCTTTTGGATTGAATCTGGAACGTTTAACGGTGAAATTAATTTGTATGACAAACTATAGTTCTTTAGGGTTCATGCAAATTAAAATCTCTTCAAGTTAACGGTTAGATGTTCCTAAAAGCATTTTTATGTAACCCCTGGGACAGAATTTCTGAATTGAACATAAATAAAGACTAGGCAAATAAATGGGTGTTTGGGCTTGGGCCAAAAGTGCAAGTCCGGGATAAATATTAAATGTAGCATTTCGGGTTTTGGGTTTGGATTTGGGTTGGAATCCAGGCCCGAAATTTGGGGTGTTACAGTTTGGTATCAGAGCTAGTCTGATCCTTTGGGCAGGCTAGTTTCTGAATAAGTCAGTGCGTGTATATACTTGAAGGTGAAATTGTTTGTGTATTGTTGATTGTTGTTTGTTAGCATGCGTAATAGGTTGCACTTCTTTTGCATAGAGAATTCTCTCTATGATACTTATGATTTAGTGTCCTTCATTCAGGACATGTCTCGTCGTAATAATGGTTCAACCGTCCAACAAGATGAGGGTTTTGGTGATGTTGTCTGTGCTTTGAATGTTGTTGCTCAAGTGATGCAACAAGAAGTGAATCTTAATCAGAATGCACCTCCTCCTCCTCCACCACCTAATCAACGAGCCTTGTTAGTTAGAAGGTTTATTGAACAAAAGCCTGATTCCTTCAAGAGTAGCCCTGATCCACTAGTTGCTGAAGAGTGGATAGATAAGATTGAGAAAATATTTACCCTATTAGGTGTGAATGACGAGGATAAGCTGGATCTTGCTATTTATAAGCTTGAGGGTGAGGCCACTCGCTGGTGGGACTTGACTCGTCGTTCTAGGAATGACAGTCTGTTTACTTGGGTGGAATTTCGACTCGCCTTCCTAAATAAGTACTTTCCAAAAACTGCACAAAACCAACGCATGATCGAGTTTATGCAGTTGACCCAGAGAAATATGACAGTAGCGCAGTATCAAGCCAAGTTTGAAGAACTCTCTCGTTTTTCTAATCACCTGGTTGAAAATGAAGAGCTGAAGGCTTTTAAGTTTCAGTAAGGACTTAAGACTTCAATTAAGAATAGGTTGTCTATTTTGAAGATTACCTCTTATAATGAGATAGTGGAAAGAGCGATGATTGCTGAGAGAGACATTGAGGAGGCAAATCGAATTCGTGAACGTCATAATAGTGACAATGGTGGAAACAGAAACAAGAATAAGAATCATCCATACCAAAAGAAAGAAAACAGGTATGATATTCAAGGTGGTAGCTCAAACCCTATTGTGTGTTATCATTGTAAGAAACCTGGTCATTTTAGGAGGGAATGTCCCGAACTTGCATCTCAGGAGAACCAACAACCTTTTGTATCCCAGAATCAGCGTCAAGGTCATCAACATAATCTTCCTCAAAATAATGCACAACCATACCAACCTTACCAAGCTCGACAACCCCCTCAGCAACCTAAGGCCTTCAATGTTGCTCATATGGTACAAGATCCAGATAACTCAGTTGTTGAAGGTACTTTTCTTAGTTTATTATTCATGGATTAGGATGTTGTTTGATATTGGTGTGATCCATTAATTTATTGCATCTTCATTTGTTTTATCGTTGATTTTGAAAATTGATTTGGTTGATGAGAATCTAGGCGTAGCTAGTGTTGTCCTAACTCGTGTTGTCCAAACCCGATAATAACATTTTGTGTTTCGATGAAGTTGTTTGTTTCTTTTCCGGCTTGGAATTTTGAGCATTGTGATTCGTTTAAATTTAGGGACTAAATTTCCGAAGTGGGAGAGATTGTAATACCAGTCTCAATTTTAAAGGGTATTTGTGTCATTTTACTCTCGAGGGTACAATAGTATTTTTTTACATTAAAATGGAAATCTTGGTAGCCTAGGTGCTTAGACTAGCCAATTTATTAATTTAGGAAAATGACCCCTCCTATGAGTTATATGACATACTTAATTATCATATTTTTTTAGTTTTATTTTTAAATTCTAATATTATTTTATTATGCATTAATCTTTAGGTTAATGGAAATGTGCAGGGCACATGCCAGTTTTGGCTTAAGTGGATAGTTAGAGAACGTTAACCTTGTTATTTTGAGATGACTATATGTATATACTCGTGGAATGACTGGGAACCAGTGGGACAGTTCTGGGAGTTAACTTAGTTAAATGATATTGTTTATTAGATTAAGGATTCCTTAGTGGTATGACAAAGAATAAATAAAAGGGAGAAGTTTCTCTCCAGGTCAAGGGGACGATTAGTGCAATATCTGGCTACTAGATACGTGTCCATGGATTTACACTTTTGCTTCATTTCTTTTGCTTTGGCTTATCATCTTGCTACATGTATCGATATGATTGGTTCTTGTCCTAATTAGTTAAGGAATTCATAGAATGTAAGTTGTGTGAGGCTAACTATATACGTGGGATTAAACTTGTTGACTAAGATTAGGACCACAGACGGTATATATATATATATATACCATACTTGTATTGTTTTAGGGTTAGACAATTTTTTTATTGTTCACTTTTCTTAGCCGCACAAACAAAAAAAAAGAACGAATACTTATTAGAGATCAGAGAAGATTTGTGACCTTGGTGATAGTGCTATTTGGCTTTTGGCCTGGTTCTTGCAAGAGGAATTTCTACTTCGTTTGCTATTATTCTTCCTTAGGATTATTTGCTAGCGATTGAGGTAGGCGCAACACAATCAAAAACCTTTTTCTAATTATGTTTTCTTTAATTAAATTCGTAGTTAAAAGTTTTTTTATTTTTATGGATGATAATGATGATGTGAGCATGATTTTGTTTTTGGGCTGCGGTCCATGGGCAGTAATCCCTAAAGGCTTCTTTGATGGGATACGAGTTATCCTTGGGCAGTAATCCCTAAACCCACGTGGGGCTCCCTGGGGCGAGCAGTTGATTGATTTGACTCTTTGTTGATATTGGCTCCCTGGGGCGAGCGGATTGGTTGAAATTATCATTGTTTATGGATATGGTGTCTCCATGTGTTTGCGGTATTGATAATTATGCTAGTTGTTTTTAAAAGGAATTGAAAAATATATAAAACATTTTGTTGCTTCTTTTCCTACTGGGAGTCACAACTCACGTCGTTTCATGACAAAAAATTCCAGATTTTATGGCACCACAAGTAGCTAATGGCGGCAAAGCATAGAGATCGGTTTTGGTGTTTTAATTAGTAGTTTGCATAGGATTTATGGTTGAAAAATTGTAATAAAATATCATCAAACTATTCTAGATGATTTATTGAGTATATATTGATTATTAATACTTTAGAAATTATTGGGTTGATGTATAATCAATGAAACAATGCTTTGTCAAGAAAAAAAACATTCTATTTGATTAGACAATAAAAATTTCTGAGTCATGATAGTTTGACTATTAATTATAATTATTCTACAACATATTTATGCCTGAATATTTTTTGGGATACGTAAAACTCACTTTTTACGAAGTTTTAAAAATATTAGAATTGTCTAAGTTTCGGAAGTATTTTTAAAGTAATTGTTTCTCACTACAATAGATTCAGACGTTTTCTGATAGATTCAACTATATTGAAGATTTTCCTATTTTAAAACTATTCTATGACATGTTTTAGGCTTTGGTGTCTCTGTAAACTTGAATACCCTTCTTTTTATTTTTCAAAATGGTAAACTAAACCTAATTTGGAGTTGTGAGTGATTTTATACGATTTTTATAAAATGGACTATCTCTGTTTTTCGTTTCTACAGTTATGGTCAACTACAAGTTTGACTGCGGTCAAAAGGTCTTTACGTTAAACTAAAAATTATAAAAAATTTATGAATGGAACTATACTCAGTTAGTATTCAGAGTGTATAATCATAATAATTGTTGGACTTTAATTTGGTTCACAAATAATTCTTGGAGTAAACTAATGTCTGTTTCTGTTTTTTTTATGCTTCCTTAAACTTGTCACGCTTTTGGATTGAATCTGGAACGTTTAACGGTGAAATTAATTTGTATGACAAACTATAGTTCTTTAGGGTTCATTCAAACTAAAATCTATTCAAGTTAACGGTTAGATGTTCCTAAAAGCATTTTTATGTAACCGCTGCGACAGAATTTCTGAATTGAACATAAATAAAGACTAGGCAAATAAATGGGTGTTTGGGCTTGGGCCAAAAGTGCAAGTCCGGGATAAATATTAAATGTAGCATTTCGGGTTTTGGGTTTGGATTTGGGTTGGAATCCAGGCCCGAAATTTGGGGTGTTACAAATATGTTATAGGTCGAAGGAATCATATATTCATCTCGGAGGCCCATTTGTTTGCACGTTTCGTAAAACAAGATCTCGACAGAGCTCCCTCCGTCTATTAGGATCTTGGGCATCGCCCATGGTAGTGCCCTGGTTTTTTCTTCCTCTTCCTCTTGCTCGGGGAGCGCGATGGCCATCGTAATCATTTGGGGATCGTTGTGGTTACGCCCCTCGTCTTGTGCTTCCGAAGCTGAGAAGCTAATAGGTATTTTCATCCACTCCTGCATCAGAGGTTATTTTGTTGTATTAAAAAACTCATTGCCTTTAAAGTCCATTTTGTGGATTCGCCCTATAACTCCTTCTTCGGATGTGGTGGTAGCTGAGTGCGATATCGTGTTGCATCCAAGATATTGTGCCTCACATGGTATTTCCACACGATGGACCGATGCCCCTACCATGGGTTGGATCGCTGGTTGCGCGATGTACTCCTGAAGTTTACCTTCATTTACCATTTCTTGTCATCTTTTTCAGATCTCTACAAGAATTTGTGGTATAGCTGAGAAATAGGTGGAATTCGCAAAAGTCAGTGTGATTCTTGGCCCGCTCTGGCTGTTGGCCTCGGTTCCATGGATAGGTCACCTTGTATTTCCCCTCGATCGTTTTTAAGACTTCGGCTATGGGAATATTCAGCTTCGTGTAGACAGGGTCTACGAATTTTTCCTTCTTACTTCAGGTTTGATCTCTCCCTTTCCATCCTCCACTTCGATGTTTATCGAACTGGGCCGCGCCTTTATTGGTTCGTCCTTCGCCTCGGGTAGGTACCTGGGGGCTTTGGGGTTCTACCACATTTGCACCTCGGGTGGCCCCTTTGACTAATTTGTCATAAGTGCCATATTGTAACTCTTATAGAGCTATGTAATCCTCTTGTATTTCCCTTAATTTGTCTAAATTGGTTGGCAGGGTTTAGTACATGCGAACAAATATCGGTTTCGTCTTTCTCAGGCTATTCTTGAAGCCTAAGATCGCATAGGCCTCTAGGACCCTTCCGATTTTAGCGCATAGTTTCCTCCATTGGGTGACTAGTGATCGGAGTGGTTCATTTGTCCCTCGGGCTAATTGAAACAGCGTATCGATCTCTGGCTTGACCCTACAGTTTTGTATGTATGCTTCCAAGAATAACTCGGATAGGTGGGCAAAGGACCTGACCGACTCCTTCGGGAGGTTATTGAATCACAACAAGGCTTCGTCTTTTAGACTAGAGGGAAAGAATATACACTACATCATAATGGCTCCACTGTGTTAGCGTCATTCGATATGACCTGAGATGTTCTATAGCATCGCATGTCCCGTTAATGGGAGTTATGAAGGTTGGGAGTGAGCATTTCTTCGAGAATGGCTGAGATAATAGGTGCATTTCTAGGGGAGATTGTCTTGCCTCCTGCATTACCTCCGCGAGCTTGTTACTATCTTTCATTCCAGTTACTTCCCTGCACATTGCTTCGAGCTGGCAGATTCGGTTCTGCAATTTGTCGTCTAGGAGCCTTCCTTCGGCCTTCTTCTTCCTTCCTTATGCTCTCTCGGTTGTGAAATAAATTTCTGACTGGAGATATCGTGATCGCCCCGAATCCTCGTCCGATAACTCTTCTTGGGAGACTATTTTGGAGGAAATAGGTTTCGACGCCTCGCTTCACCTTGGGTTAGTGATTACGAGTTTCTCGGATTCGCAATTAATCTTTCCTCCATTTATTTTATTTTTTTCTCGTCGATGCTTAGGATCGACATCGGATGCTCCTTATGATGGGTTATCCTCCACCCCTAGTACTCCTTTTCTCCCCTTGGGAAAGCGGTCTGCCGTCTCTTCGTTGGAGGTATCGGGAATGTTGACTCTTTCGTCATCCTGCAGTTTTTCAAGAGGGCTTTCCTCCACGGGAACTTCTTCCTCTGGGATGTTGGGCGCCTTCTTCTTGGTTTTTCGCATCAACCGTCGGTTCCTCCGTTCTAGCCTTTTGTTATGTTTCTCCAATTTTCTCATTCTTTCTTCCTACGCTTCTTGAGCTTTCAGGAGGGCAGTGAGTACGGCCTTGGTATCGTCTGAGCTAGAATCGCTAGCCTTCTTGAGTCCATTGTTTACTATCTGCCTTGGAAAACGTTCCAACCCTCCTGGTTGAGTTAGATGAATATCATCTTGGCCCTCGAAGGGGTTTTCACCTCCCTCCGAGCTAGAGTTATCTGTTAACCCTTCTCGGAATTGGTAATAGGGTTGTCCCTCTCCTGGGTGTGCACCGTTGTGCACGGGTTCTCCGAGTTCCATCTCGTCTAGGCCATCTGGCGGGGCTCCACCATTTTTACCTTGGCTCATACGAGCTGATCGTCTCGTCACCATCTCCTTACCTGTGATTCATGCAATAATGCTCAATTTGTCTTTTCTTTTAGAAAAGTGGGACCCTAGTTTTGCAGGTCACGTGCTACTGCTAAGTCATAATTTGAACTAGACAAATAAGTACAGGAATACTTTAAAGAAAATTATGGAGACATGTGAAGATGTCAAAACATTCTCTTTCATGCATAAGACTTTTAGTGATGGAAAAAGGTATTTCATTGGTTTCTCTTCTCAAGAGAAAGTACTTATCCCCATGCGTTATGCTTATGTTAGAAAAAATCTAATCATGATGATGAAGCATATTATTCAATTTTTAGGAAGTATTTTTTTCATCAGCCTTTAATCTTTTGATATCGAACAAACTTTGAGTTTGAAGAATAATTTTATACTCATTAACCCCTCCTCTTGACTTAGAGTAGAATTTCTAAGAAGAAGATTATGAGTTGTATGGAGTTTTATGTAAAAACGGAAAAGCCATTACTTAACAGTTCTCCTTTTGAACCTTCATAATAATTTGACTTTCTTAAGAGGTTTACTGGTGGAGATCTTCCATGCTCGTTCATAGAGGGGATCGTTTAGGTGTTGAAGTTTTGAAACCCCATGTTCACCACGATCTTCTACTCTCCTGAGAACCTTGAGGAAGATAGGAGCTATTTCTAAGAATTTAAAGATCTCAAGAGAAACATTAGAAATACGTAGATCTGTCGATTCTTGAGGTTCTTCTAGACTACACATATCGTAGAGATCGTGTCGAGTCCGAGCTAAACTCTTGAATTCTTTGACAGGAATCTACCCAATGGTTTGAGAACCACCATTTTCAGAAAGATACTAAACTTATATAGAGTTGTTGATAGAGAGGTAGATTATATCTTCATACCTCCCTGTTTCTAGCGCCAAAATATAATCGCATCTTTTCTGATGGTTACATCCAAATGAAGATAAATACTAAAACTTACGATAACATTCAAGATTCAAAGATAAACAAGATGTAAGAGCATAAAAGTAAAGATTGACGCAAGCATATAACGTGGTTCGGCCATGAAGACCTACATCCACGGGAAATAAGATAGTTTCTTTATTGATTATAAGGTCTTACCCTTGAAATAGATACAAATCTCACTTAGATCTCTCACTCTTTCCCTGTCTAGATCTCTCTCAGGAATTCTCTGTAGAAAGACCATCTAATAATACCTAAGATAACATGCCCATTTATTTCTACATGGGTTGGTATTTATAGACAAACAATACTCGTGAAGGTCAGGCCTCGTCTAGCTCTCGGAGTCATCCTACATCGCCTTCGCTTCTTCGGACTGGTTCTATATATACTATCCCTCGTGGTGGTATCCCGGGTTCTCCTCCGAGTTATCTCGCCCTATTCGTGATGGTCAGGCTTCGTGAAGCTCTCCTCCAAAGGTCCTCGTGTTGCTCTACTTACGAGTTATAGTATAGATCGTCCGAGTTCTCTGCTACGTCATTAGACTCGCTCTCACTCCTTCTGATCCTTCACTAAATGCAGTGCTGCTTTTTAGACTTTGACCGACTAAATCGATTATACCACTCCTTCACACGCGTCGTTCATGCGATGTTAGTGGCAGGCGTCTCGATTCAGACGAAATTAGCTTTATGGAGAATGATTCGGTGCTCCTACCTTATCATCTTATCATGAAGTCATCCCTTGAGATGTTGACACGTAGCCATCGGGTATTTTACCATCACACCGTAATCGGCAGACCCAGCACCTCCGCTAACTTTCATGAAAACCAAAACTAAAAAGCTACAATTTTTTAAATTCCAACTCGGATGATCACTCAGTCTTTCACGACACCACTACCATAAACAGCAGCAGCACCCCCACCACCAAATTTGAAACTAATGAAAGGGTAAGAATAAGATCACACAAGAATTCTCGGAAATACCCCAATATTCCCAACACCAGCCACCAATTTTGCAAATTTCAAAGAATTAGATCAACCCGAAGTTCAACTTATTTCAAATTTGAAAAATAGGAAATTTAATTCTTCATCAAAACCAACAAATTGATTCACTTATTGCTATCGAATACTCCAATTCGACACATGCCTCTCATGTTTTCGCTGAATTGGGCATGCAATTAATGGTAACGGTGTTAGTACGAGGGTAAGAACAGAGTACGACTGTACGAGCCGGAGGGGGAGAAGACATATGCGCCTTAGAATTAGGGTTTCACGGCATCGCCTTGATGCCTTATGAAAACCAAGTAGAGGCAAAACATGTGGTGAGGTCTCGGACATGTGGCTTCTTTTTCCCCACTTTGATAACCAGAGACGTGTCTTGGTGAAGGCAACTACAGAACTATTTTCGTTTTCATTGGTGATCGTTAAATTGTTCTATTGATAATCCAACGATAGGTTACCGGAGATTTTTTTTTTAATTTTCTTCTCAAAGTTTTAAGTGAAAAATATTAAGCTCGCTCACTTTTGTTAGTCCACAATTTTTCTACGTAAATGAATATTAAGAATCGCGCAAAAAAAAATTTTGAAGAGAAAAAATAAAGAATTCTAAAACTCCTCCGTAGTTGCCTTCATGAATTCGGCACTTTTTTCAATTGGGTTAAAGAAAAACAAAATCCACATGCCATTCATGTTTTCATATGAAAAGTTGCCATTAATACGCACTTAATATCACTTAACTGTAAATATTGTTGCATTTCCATTATTACCCTTTGAAGTTTTTGGAAAATACTCCCTCCATTCTAATTTACTTGCTAAAATTGGGTTTTGCACAAAGATTAAGGAAAGTAAAGAGAGGTTTTTTTTCTCCAAAATTACCCCCAAACCACATTTAAGACACATACCTAGTTTTTTGGTCTACTATTTAAAAGAAGAAAAGAATTTATAGAGTTTGTTTTAGTTGGAGAAGAAGGGAATATAAATATCTTATCTTATCTTATACTATAATAAAAAAATTGTTATAAACGTGTAATTATGTTAAGAATATCTAGGGCAAATCCCGTTTATTACTGGGATGCCCTTGTGTCTAGCTCTATAAATAGAGGCTCTAATGTTAGTCTAATATACACATCTAATAAGATTTTCTCCCCTTCTTCGTCTCTACTTTGTGTCTCTCCTTCTCTATTTTCTCTGTTTACAATACGTAATCAGCACGCTCTACACTGGGCGAGAATGGGCGAGCATGTTTTATCAGAAGATTGATCGTCTTTAACAAACGAAGAAAGAAAACAAAGAAACGCTCAGCCATATAAACAAGCTTTGCTCTTATGACTTTTTTAATTTATTTTATGTTTGTATTACTAGTCACGATTTTTGATATACAATGTACATGGTTTTTCCAATGCTTAACAGTTTTTTTTTTGTTTCCATGTTTTTGTTCCAGCATCACGTGAATCATTGATGATGACGGCGTGTACACAGATGCTCAACTGGTTATAAGAGGAAACTTAATTTCCCACATACCATTATATATTTAACTTAACTTTATTTGATTAGATTAATTATTTTATATATTATGCTTTTATATATATGTAAAGTAATAATTCTATTATAGGGTACATAATTGATATTATCATATACGATTATGTATGGGTGATCAACTTTGTAATTGATTTTCCTTTCTTCTCTTATCCCTTTTTCATAGAGAAAGAAAAAATAAATAAAAATCCATTGAAAGATGGTCTACCGTTTCTATTATTATTGTGAAACTGTAATCCCCAAAAAGTTGTATTTTTTTCTCTATTTTTCAGTGAGAAAGAAAGAAAAAAAAATCACTAAAGTTGGTTTACAATTTCTATTCCCCTGATGAAACTGTAATCACCAATTTTTTTTGGTATTATCGCAATTTGATTACCTTCATGGTAATAATTCACATGCATGGTTGAAAAACCTCCGTCCAATTAAGTTTGGTATCTTTGTCTATTTGATGAAGATCATGTGATTTTTATGATTGGTTTCTATTTATTTATTTTTAAAGAAACCATCTATCAACCACGAAGTGGATTTTCCCTGTGCGATGACTAAGTCGATTTTTTTTTCTTTTTGTCGATGCAATTTTGGTGTATCGTATATACCAAAGGGTATTGGTTTTCTCCATCAATTTTGAGGATGGAGATGTTAAACATGGCATTCTAAGAAATTTGACGACAATCGTTTACAAACCATTACCGATTATGGTTTTATTTTTCTACTAATAAACCATTGATTTCCATTTCTTACGGGAAAACCATGGATTCACAAAAATAATATAAGCCAGTTGATTTGGTTTTTCCCTATCGGTTCTACAGGGATATATAAAGTATCGTTATTATGATATTCACAATTGCAAACACCTAGAGGAATTGTTGTATTCTTAAGGGATATTGAGCATTATTTTTCTCATGGTAAATCTCTAAAATTTTAAAATAATTCCACTTGTAGTTGGAATTGGACATAAAGATCAAAGGGTGCGCACCCGACTTGTTAGCCTATATATATTTAGTCCTTGAGTGACTTAATTGATCTTTCTATAAAATTTTTTTGCTAACATATATAAGTGTCCATAATTTTATCCTTATTTTATTTTATTTTGGAGAGTTTGCATATTTTATATGTTTTTGTATCAATTAATTTTGGGTTCCAAACGTAATCCATGGTTGATGTTAAATATGTGTGTCTATTAAGACTACATTTTTTATATCGAAAGACATATTTTGTAGTAAGTATATGTCTCGAATTAATCGGATAATACTTTACGAAACTTGTTTTTCGATTTTATGAGATAAAAATATATTCGCCATAATCAGGGGGAGATTATACACTACCAGCAAAAGTTGGTGTTAATTAACTTCAATGTTATATCAGTTTCTCTCCCATCATGATCAAATTGAAAAAGGCTGCTATTGATTAGGCGTAAAATGTCTCATTTGCTTTTATATAAGCTTTTGCCTCTATAAGAGGAAATCCAGTCACATCTAGCAGATAAGTAGCGTTCTATAAGAGGCTACTGGTAGTTCTCCAATTGAGTCTACCAATTTATGATTCACGTTCTCAAATTTAATATCTTCTCACTTGATAAGGATGAGATTAAAATGCCCTTGAGCGCTGGTTTTGATTGATTGATTTTTTTATTTATTTCATGATATGCATACACTTGAAAATTTTGTGGGATCGTGAAAAGCTAAATATGGTCGAATATTCATTTAAAGTAGCTACTATAATAAATGATGGTGGTTGTGAACCCCTATGTATAGGAATATCGACAAATGTGATTGGTTGGCATACAATCCAAATTAGATTGGATTAATTTCTCGATTGATGCAATTTTGGATCCAAACATAACACCTTAAACATGCCAAGCCTATTAATTACAGGTAGGTGTAGTGATATTGCGTCTTCATATGAGAAATATTTTCGTTGTAAAAACGATTTGAGGGTTTATTTTTTCTCAAACCCTAGGATTTGTTTAATAATTGTTCTCTTTATATGATGCATTTGGCGTGGTAGTCTTTGAATGACTCGTATGTATCTAGAGACCATATTCGTATTTGTAATTCTTGTAGGATTCAAATTATATTTAGACAGCCACCTGACTCGATTTTTTCAATTTTAACAATCCTTTATGTGTTTTTAGAAATTTGGTACACAACCAAAAATCCGGATTAATTAGTTGATGATTTCAACGTTATAGGTCTCTTTAGGAGTCCTTAAAAATACTAAAATCCACGCTTTGGCAGCATAAATTCTATTATTTTTCTTTCTTAAATCTGCAGTTAGAATTATGCTAGCTTAAGCTCGTCTTTGAGATAGACTAGAGTTATTTTTTTGATGCTTCTCTACTGTAAAACTCATATTGTTGGGTTAGCATCCATATTTTTGTCAACAATTGTACTCTTTTTCCTTCATTCAGGTTTTGTCCCATGTGGTTTTCCTGACTAGGTTTAACGAGGCAACATCTTGTTGACGTTTAATTATTATTTATTTTTTATGTTGATATTTGTGCTCTTTTTCCTTGGTCCATATTTTTTCCCATTGGGTTTTACTGGCAAGGTTTTAGTAAGGCAATTTAGTTCAACGTGGTGGTCATCCAAGGGGGAGTGATATCAAATTTTGGTTATTTGGTGGATTCCCACCATTAACTAGGTCATTTTGTTAGACCACAATCTCCTATGAATTTGGGTATTATTCTAATCCATATATGGTATGATCACAACTTTTGTTCACCTATGCAACTGTAACTAAATATTGGCACTTTGTTGAAGAAATTACATCCACTACTTCCGCAAATCATCTTCGAGAAGCTAGCAATCCAAGAAGCAAGTCCTCAATGTATTTAAAGAAGCGTGAAGACTCGAGAACACTACCATTAGAAGACTAACACAAAAGAAGACTTCATCAACATGGAAATTTCTCACGAAAGCATTGTTATCTCCAGCATTCAAGAAATTCATTCACCGAAATTGGGAAGTCTCGACTCAAATATTTGCAAGCCAATAATTTATTGAAGTACTCATCAGGGGGAGCGCCATCATCAAATTAAGGTACATTCACTGGACTTTATCGAGTTGTACTCTTTTTCCTTCGTCAAGGTTTTGTCCCAATGGGTTTTCCTTGTCAAGGTTTTAACGAGGCAACATTTGTGTGTCCAACAATTTTTCGAGTCTTTACATGCTTATGCAATTTCAGGTTTTTCTCTTTTGAGTTTTCCTGGTCCGTTTGTAATTAGCTTAGGCACAATGTCATCAGGGGGAGTGTTATAAAAGTGTAATTATGTTAAGAATATCTAGGGCAAATCCCGTTTATTACTGGGATGCCCTTGTGTCTAGCTCTATAAATAGAGGCTCTAATGTTAGTCTAATATACACATCTAATAAGATTTTCTTCCCTTCTTCGTCTCTACTTTGTGTCTCTCCTTCTCTATTTTCTCTGTTTACAATAAAAATGGGACTTTTCAACCGTGGACCCTTTTTTTTACTTAACTACCCTCGTTGATTTCTCCCCTACAAACCATGCAACAAAGGGTACAATCATAACTTGAACTATCAATAGAAAACCACTTTAATTCTCTTTCTTCTTCCGTCTTTACTCTTCTCTTTTATTCTGAAACACTTCCATTTCCACCCTGAAAGAAATTTATGAAACACCTCCAAATTGAAACAAGAACAGAGGCGATGAAAAATCTGAGGCTTCACATAAGATTTCAATCCAGGTTAGTCGATTTTTAATTTTATTCTCCTTTAATTTTGAAAATTTCAGTCACTGATTTTCAATTTATAATGACCTAAATTTGTAATGTTCAATCTTCAATTTTCAGTTTTTAATTTCTCAATCAGAACTATGTAACTAAGGGTGACTCTGTAACTTGAATTTTCGTATTTTTCTCTCTTTCAATCTTTCTTCTTCATACAGATCCATGAAAACAAGCGATTTTCTCCCATGTTCGATTGATTAATATATCGAATTCCAGAGTTGTTTTTTACATTGAAGAAAATTAGGGGTTAAGTAAAGGAAATTGATTCCAAATGATTAGGTACTAGATCCAGTTGCTCTAACACAAGTACACGACTACTTCACTGGAAATTCTCTCAACTATTTGGTGAAGTCTTCACCGTGAAGAATTTCAAGAAGGTAAGTCTTTCTTATGGGATATGATTAAAGTATTAGATTAGAAATTTGTGTTTTATGAAATTTCATATTTCAAGTTTTTCTTTATTGATTGTGGATCGAATTAAAGTATTAGATTATAAGTTTGTGTTTGTTGTGCCTCTATGGTGTTAGTTTAGCATACAACTTGGATTATAATGTGAAATGAACTCTTTAAATGGGAAAAATTGTTGTAAAGATTATGAGAATGTTATTTTTCTTAAATGTATATTTGAAAATAAATACGGCAATGCTGAACTTAATGCATTGTGTATACAAGCACTGAGATAATTGTTCACTGTTGATATACAAGCACGGAAATGAACTTGATTTACTAAAACTAGCCAGTTTGATTTACTAGAACTAGCCGATTGATGAAAAGGGGAAAATAATTGTTCACTGTTGATATTGTTTTACTTACTGTGAACTTTTCCAATCAGCTGGTGATGGTGTTCGAGCATCTCAAAGTGTCCGTTGCAGCATATAAAAAAGTAAAAGGATTAGTTCTGTTTGGAAGAGTTAAGAATGGAATGTGATCTTGGTAATAACATCTTTGAAAGGAAGGAATTTGATGCAAGGCCTGTGCCCTTGGTGTCATAACTGAACACAGAATGGAGACAACTATTCTGGATGATGGTCAAGCTGTTAATGTCATTGACACACCAGGTATATATTGCACTTGAATAATTTTGCATTTGAATTATCTGTTCTTTTTATATGCTTTCACAACAAAGATAAAATCTTAAGTGAGGTACATATCCAAATTCCTGAGGCGATAAGTTATTTTTTCAGGTTTTCTCTCTATCTTCACCCTTTTTTGTTGAATCACCTCCACCACTTCCTCCATGAATTCTAAAACTCCTCCGCCATCAAAGAAGAACAACAACTACGATAAATCTGAGGCCTAACATGATATTTTTGTCCAGGTTAGTCAATTACGAATAATTTTGGGAATTTTACAACTTATATTTTTTTGACCAAAATTTGGATTTTGTCTTCCCAGTTTTATATGATTCTTGCAATGGATTCATGGAACGGCTTTTAAGGTTATTCCGATTTGCCTCATTCCTTTTATGTTTTTAGATGTTGGACTGGATTATTAGTATAGTCATAGATTATCGGGACTGAAATTTTTATGGATCACTTAAGTGATGGTTAATATGATTTTTGATTATAAAAACGTCCATTCATTGGGTGGATTTTGGAGTTTTTAGATTGGCCTTTAGTAATTTTGATATACCAAACGAATCAATTGTGAATTTACTAACTTCAGCGATTGATCACTGAGTGCGATTGTTTTAGAAATTACTTAGTGAAATATAAATTTTCCAGTTCAGCCGAAGGTCACATAGGACAAGGAAGCCACAAGTACACAACTACTTCACTGTAAATTCTCTCAACTATTTGGTGAAGTCATCACCATGAAGAATTTCAAGAAGGTAAGTCTTTCTTATAGGATATGATTAAAGTATTAGATTAGAAATTTGTGTTTGATGAAATTTCATATTTCAAGTTTTTCTTTATTGATTGTGGATCGGATTAAAGTATTAGATTATAAGTTTGTGTTTGTTATGCCTCTATGGTGTTAGTTTAGCAGACAACTTGGATTGTAATGTGAAATGAACTCTTTAAATGGGAAAATTTGTTATAAAGATGATGAGAATGTTATTTTTCTTAAATGCATTTGAAAATAAATACGGCAATGCTGAACTTAATGCATGTGTATACAAGCACTGAGATAATTGTTCACTGTTGATATACAAGCACGGAAATGAACTTGATTTACTAAAACTAGCCAGTTTGATTTACTAGAACTAGCCGATTGATGAAAAGGGGAAAATAAGTGTTCACTGTTGATATTGTTTTACTTACTGTGAACTTCTACAAGCAGCTGGTGATGGTGTTCGAGCAGCTCAAAGTGTCCGTTGCAGCATATAGAAAAGTAAAAGGCTTAGTTCTGTTTGGAAGAGTTCAGAATGGAATGTGATCTTGGTAATAGCATCCTTGAAAGAAAGGAATTTGATGCAAGGCATGTGCCCTTGGTGTCATAACTGAACACAAAATGGAGACAACTATTCTGGATGATGGTTAAGATGTTAATGTCATTGACACACCAGGTATATATTGCACTTACATAATTTTTCATTTGAATTATCTGTTCTTTTTTTATGCTTTCACAACAAAGATAAAATCTTAAGTGAGGTACATATCCAAATTCCTGAGGTGATAAGTCATTTTTTTCAGGTTTTCTCTCTATCTTCACCCTTTTTTGTTGAAACACCTCCACCACTTCCTCCATGAATTCTAAAACTCCTCCGCTATCAAAGAAGAACAACAGCTACGACAAAACTGAGGCCTAACATGATATTTTTGTCCAGGTTAGTCAATTACGAATAATTTTGGGAATTTTACAACTCATGAATTTTAAAACTCCCCTTGGCAGCGTAGCCACTGGCTTGCCCCCCCCACTGAGCAAACTCGGCCGTTCTAGAACCAATGTTAAAGTTAGTTTTTAAATTACACTTGAGTGGAGACTCGAACCGCTGTCCTCCTACTTGAGAGTCAGGCTCCTGGCCAACTGGGCTAACTCCTGATGGTTAATTTTTTCATTATATATATTTGAATTTCACTTCTTAATGTAAGAATTTTTTTTTACTTTTAGTTAGGCCGACCGAGCGAAGCGAGGGAGGACTCTATATATGATGACTGAATGTCAATGTGAAGCGTGACATTTTTTTTTCAATTTTACAAAAAAGATTGAATTTGGTTCAACGATGAAAGGACGACATAGTCCCTCCTTGATTTTTTCCTTCTATAAACAGATGTTAATACCTGAAGTGTTGAGGACATTTTTGCCAAATGAAAAAAAACAAAAACACGGGAATAGTTGAGGTCCTGGGGTCGAATCCCGGCACCTCCAAAAATGAAATTTTTTAGCTCCCTTTTTCTTCTTCTTCTTCCTATCTCTTATCTTCTATTCTTTTTTCTACCAAATGAACAGCAGCAGAAATCTCTCTCGATCCCTTCTTCTTCGTTTCATCTTCATCAATTTCACACCCTAAAACTCCACTAATCATTACTCAATTTAGACTTTAGAGTACAAAGTTCGGATTTGGTTTATTGAATATTCAATCTTCTCCAACCTGTAACTTCTAAATTCAAAATTGGGTATATTGAATATTGAACCACCACCATCTTCTATTCTTTTTTCACCACGATCCCTTCTTCTTCGTTTCATCTTCATCAATTTCACACCCTAAAACTCCACTAATCATTACTCAATTTAGACTTTAGAGTACAAAGTTCGGATTTGGTTTATTGAATATTCAATCTTCTCCAACCTGTAACCCTAAATTCAAAATTGGGTATATTGATTGAACCACCACCATCACCAAGTTCGTCCTCTGCTTTCTAATCGAAGATTGGGTGAATTCATTGAATTACTTCCACGTTGATTACTTTACAGAGAATCATCAACTATTTTTTCAAGAGATCCCAATTTATTTTTTTCTAATCGAAGATTGCAAACTTCAGAGTTCGGTAAAAAAAAATCTGATTGAAGAACAGTCTGAGGTAAGATTAATGGGTCACATATGATAATTTGTTTTAACTTTTACATTTTTACATTAGGCCTCATTTGAATTTGAGTCTGACAAACCCTATTAGTTTCTCCATTGGTGTTAATATTATAAGCTCGTACTTGGTGATGAGTCTTTGGTGATTTTAAGAAACGGGTTGCTGCTTGTGCATGAGATGTACTATTTAACTAAGAGGTAATAGTTTTTGATCGATCAAGGTTACAGCTTTAAGGTGCAGTTTTTAGCAATTCTTTTCAACTGTTATCTGAACTTTTTTCTTAGTATTTGAGATAATTCTGTGATGTCTGAGCACACACAAAAAAACATGTACATAGTTGTGCTTGGAGTGAATTGTAGTTACTTTCAACTTTGTTGGTCATGTGTGTAATGGTGGACTTTGAAATATTGTGTAATGCGTGTAATCACAGATTTCAGACCATGGGTGTTCATAAACAACCAGCAGAATTAGGGGGTAGCAGTTGGAACAACAATTCAGTAGCAGCAACAGCGGTTTTTACAGTACATCAACAATAATAGTAGCTTTCTGAGAAGAATTAAAGCAAGGGTTCAAAGCACTATACGCAAACAAGGGAATTTGGTGGAGTTTCAAGGCTGTAAATTTGGTGGAATTTGGGAATTTGTTTAATGCAGAGCTTCTTTGAGAACCCTGAAAGAGGATCATTTGAAGAAGTTTGAATATTGTCTACCATGTGCGTGTTCTAAATCTTTACTGAGAGAATTCATCCTTATTGTCTTTGTCTGGCTAGCGTTCCTTGTTTTGCAAATTGCAAAGGTTTGTTCGTATTTAGGGCTTGGTCTTTCATAACGTGCTTCATTTCCCAGGGTTGTTAATGTGACTAATTCTTCCTTTTGTTGGGCACAGATTAATACAGCAACCTGTCCCATGTGGTACTGGATACTGAATTTAATGCAGGTATCTTATACTTCTTGTGTCCTTAAACCCAGTGCCTCAACCATGGTTTCAAAGCATTACAAACAAAAATGTTTTTTTTTTTCTTTTTTCTCAGTGATTTTTCAGATACCTGTTGTTGTGGGTAGCTTTGTATGGGGCAGTTAGCTTATACACAGGAAAGATGAAAATTGCCTCTAACAGAATACCAACATTGTTTATTGCGTTAGACTCATTTGATTCATTTTATGACCGTGCGCAAGAAATGTTTTGGCATTGGAATCTAAGTTGCTCAAAAGAGGCTAATGAGCGACTGAATCTCATTCAAATACAACAATGACTTTATGTCTGCCACTCTTTTTTGAATCATTTTATATTTTTTATTATCATTTCAGCTTGAAGCTTAACTTTTCCACAGACAGCTCTTGAGTTTCAGTCCTTCCATGCGTTGTTTTACACTCTAAAGAAAACAAAGGCACCATGAATGAAAATGTTGTCTAAATGTTTGATTTGATGGATTCAGGATTTTCCAGAGATTTGATGAAGTAGAACCGGATTTGTCAAATAAGTGTTCTTTGCTGCTGCCCATTATATATGAGAACTTGTCTGAGTACCTCTTAGGAGTCTTAGTATCTCCAAGCTTGGAATCAAATTCATCAAGGCAGCTCCAAAAGAAGAATGAAGTTTTTAGAGGTACTTGCTTTTTCCATGTTCCTGCTGATAGCCATTTTCTGGCCGAAATTAGTTCTTAGAATTGGATTTGGTTTGCATCAGAATCCATGAGTTGCGCTATCTTCTTCCCTTGATTACAGATGAGCAGTTATCATTAGCTTGTGGCCAAATAAATGATGTCATTATGAACGTGTAAGTAGAGAAATTAGGGTAGTGTATTGACCATTTCCTCTTCCTTTTTGTAATAGGATCGTCAATGCATGATGCATCAGTAATTTTCAACCAGCAATGGTGCAGCTGTGTGGATAAGTTAAAATTGATAATTACATGAAGTGCTTGCCTTAGCATCTCCAAGCTTGGAATGATATAACCAGTTCACAAGAAGAATGACATCTTTGGAAGTACATACATTTATATATTTTTCCGCGTTGGTCGAGTATTGGCATAACCAGCTTTTTTATAATCGAAATTGAAATAATCTTAGGAATTGTAATAACATGTAGTTGTATGATTTTTCCTTTCTAGTTTTGCCAGCGACTTGTTATGTACGCAAACTCCTCCGATGGTCATGCTTAAGCGACGGGTTTAGGCAGTGGCGGAACTAAATTGTGAGTACAATATTTAGTTTTGCGTCAAATTTGTTCGGTCGGCCGTCCCACCGTGTCAGCGGTCATCTAGTGTATGTTTGGGTGCAGCTGATTGTGTTTGATGAACTCCCAACTTGAATGGAAATCAATTCATAAATTTACTCAATTGTATACAAAATCTATAAATTTTGAGTTGATTTACAATGGTCTTTGAATCTATAAATTATTCATGACATGCTAATTTTGTTAAAAAAGAAATGGTTTAATTCATCGCGACGGGGCGGGATTTCGAATAAAAAATCATGACATGTCAATTTTGTCGAAGCTGCACGACACCAAAACAAAAATACATCGGGGTGAGGCGAAGCCGTGCCACACCAAATTAAATTGGGGCGGGGTGAGGCGAAACTTAAGCCGAGCTTTATCAAATCAAAATATGGTTAAAAGAAAAAAATGCCCGGTGCGTAGCACGGGCACAAAATCTAGTACTCCCTCTGTTAGGGCTGTCAACGGAAACCCGTTATCCGTAACCGATTACCTGGTTGCCGTTACGTTTAGTTCCGTTATACCGTTAACCGTTACCCGTAACCGCTAATGTACCGGTTAATTTTAACTGACGGTAACGGCAATGGAAAACCTATTTCCGTTAACCGTTATCCCGTTAACCGCTAACGTGTACCTAGCACGTGTAAAATTCTATACCTAGGCTATACTCGAATCGAATGAATCATTATCTTCTTCTGTTCTTCAACTCAACCAAACCAGAAAAGAAAAACTCACCCCTCTTCAACTGAATTTTCCATGGACGGAGTTTGCTAATCGCCCGAGTTTGGTTGAACTGGTTTTGTGTTCGGTCTGGGAAGAGCTAGGTGGTCTCGATAGGGGTTTAGGCATCGATTGAGATTGGCTTCAATGGGAGATTGAATTCTCAGAAAAGGAGCTGTCAATGGGTAAGAAGTGTGTGGTCTGCAGAACGGGTATGGCAGCAACGATGGAGATGGAGTTGTATTTCCGAGAGGGTCCGAGACGAAAAGAGTTTTCGATAGAGGAAATGTCTGAAGCGAAAATTGGTGGTACTCGGTGATTCAAATTTACGATGGTTTTTTAATGGCGAATTAAATTGAGAACTTAGGCTACCGAGATGGAAAGTTTTGATGGGATTTGGAAGCTGGTGGTGAAATGGAGTTGGTGGTCATTGTTGGCTGAACTCGTTAGCCGTGGATTCAATGGGCATTTTTGAGCTCGGTTGAGATACTGTGACGATGAAGAAATAAAATTACATGCCAGACGTGGCCAAGGGATAGAATTGCAGCCGGAGTTAGGAAGAAGTGTTCTGAAGCTGGAGATACACAAGGATTATTGGACGGCGACTGCAGAGCTGTTCTACAGAGCCGTGATGGTTGTTTAAACTAAATTTCAATTCCGGTTAATTCCGGAAAATTAACCGTTAACCGATTATACCGACGTAACGGCAATGGAACTGATTTTATAATTCCGTCGGCAATTAGCGGATAACGGTTAACCGTTAATTTTACCGGTACCGGTAGCGGCAGAGGCATTATTTGTTTCGTTTAGTGCCGTTGACAGCCCTACCCTCTGTCCTTTTTTTTTATCTATCCTAATTTTTACTTTGGTCTGTCCCTTTTTATCTGTCCGTTCTGTTTATAGACATACTTTTCCCTTAAACTATCAAATATACACTTTATTTTTAATAATCATAAAATAATTTTTAATATCAAAATCTTAAATAATATCACCATATATAAGGAAAAAAACTTACTTAATATCTTTGTATTAATTGTCATTCCTTTTATAAATAAAAACATTTATGGATACTTATAAAATTCCTAATAAAACTTATACTTATTCTTAGTGCGGGAAACCAGAATCAAATGGAGGAAAAAAATATTTCTTAAATTGTGGATTCCATAATAAAAGCAATATAAATTTTCTTTTATTTTCTTAAAAATTAATTCTAAGTAGGATTTATTTTAATAAAATAAAAACTCATACAAAGCTTCTGGTTGGTAACCTAGCAACAAGCTGGTCTCTAACTCCTCTTTGAATTGCAACGCCTAATCTATAAAAAATAAAACTACCTAAGCCGCTACTGATGTCATTGCTCACCAAACAATTCCGTAGACGCTTGAAAAAAACAAGAGTATCTTCTCCAAGCTCCCCTAAAGTAGATAAGGCCAGAACACCCAAGTCGTAACCATGTGCAGCACACTTGTCCAAATACTTGGCGCGTTTACGAGAAACGGCACCAGAAATAGCCAGTAGCGGCTATTAAATAGGTTTTGGTAATAATATAACATTAAATAGGTTAGTCAAGGGCTAGTCATGATATTTTATAGGATTTCCTTAATATCTTGACAAGTCAAAGCGGACTCTTAATTTAGGACGGAGGAAGTATTTTTTATTATTTTTATTGTTTTTTACATATAAATATTTAATTTAATTTAATTTGTTCCTTAACCCCTTCAACAAATCAAAATTTTATTCTCCGGCGATGAGAAGAAGTTTTTATATTTTTCCTTTCCTTGCTTCTTAAAAACCTAGAAACCAATCATAGATTTTTCTGGTTTGAAATATGGAAAAGAATTTATCAAGTATGATGATCATGATGACTTTAAAACTGATTAATCATCATGTGGAAACAAACGAATAATGACTATACATTGTGTTTGCTTACTCTTCAAATATGAAATATCCATGCTTGTCCTTTTGGTTTTCTACATGCTAGGAGTCGGTAAACTCAGATTACCAATTACGTGATTGTGACAACAAAATTTTCTTTAAAATAAATAAATAAGGGTGTTCTAAACAAACCGAGATATTAAAGAAGGATTAATTGGGGATATGAAATAGTAATGTTACTGTTCATACCGGCATGGTTTTTCTACAAAAAATAATAATTACTATGCCGGTATGAACAGTAACAGTATTATTCATCCCCCAATTACATGTTCATATTAAACCTCACCAAAACAACATTTTAAAAAGCACTTAAAAAAAATAGTTGGGCCCCGCTGGAGGACAATAAGGGGCCACTTATGATAGGGGACAATACAAATTTTATGAGGAGCGGTTTTCCATGGTTTTTTGAAAAGATAATCCTTAAATTGTGTTGAGGTAGAGTATTGATTTTGATTAAATTGTTTTCAATGTATAATAGTCCAAATTAATTCAAGACTGAACTAACTACATCAATCATGTTTTGGTTGGATTGTTTCCGATATATAATAGCTAAAAACAATCCAATTATCTTATTGCAGGTACGTACTTCATATACCCATGAATACCACAGAACTTTGTTGATCTCGCTCATAAACAGTTGCCTTGATTTTAGGTTAATTTTTAATTGCTTGTTGAGGGACTAAGTATCTAATCAAAATAAATGCAAGGATATAAAATCTAAGAAAAATATGAGAAAATAATGAAAATATTCTTCATTATCTAATTCTTTTCTTAAGATGTGTACATATCTAAGATGTTAAATCCAAGGGCTATAAGGTGAGCCCTTACAGAAGCTGTCACGAGGGTAACCTCGTCACAACACGACTCATTCGCCTAATACAAGATCCCATAACAACTAGGTTGTATACAAATCCCAATTTGTCTTCTGTAAATAAGATCCATGAATATTTTATGCTTAACCACTGCTGGATCAACACTAACAACATTGACAGCAGCTGTTAGTTAGTGATCGAAGACTAATTAGTTTCCTACATTAGGTTAGCTGTGGTTATTTAGGGAAGGGGTTTCCTAAACCGGCTAGGATTCTTGGTGGCCAAGTTTGTAACCTATATAAGTAGGTAATTAGGCCTTGTAGAATTGTATGTGTGAAGAAAATTGTATATATTTTAGGGTAAAAATCTAGGGTTTCGTTGTGAGAGCATATTGGTGAGGAATAAGTGACAAGGTTGTCGTCTCGGGTAATTCATGATGTGTAACCAAGGGTTTGGGGAGATTCACACGATGTTGTAATCGTTTTCTTCAGAGTGGATTTGAGTTGGTGCGTCTCAAAGTGGACATAGACAATATATACACGTTGTATGTATTGGTCGAACCACCATAAATCTTGTGTTTTGTGAGTCGATTTATCTTTCTCGTATTATTATTCTTGGTTGTGCTTGGTTTACTTATTATTCATCATAATATCCCAAGATCTTGTTATTCCGCGGTTGTCAGTGATTCCATAAAAATCCTGACAACTGGTATCAGAGCTTTAGGTTAAGCTCTGGATTGCTCTTAGCATGGGTTTGTTTGTAGTACGATTGGAGTGGGAGTTATGGGTGATAATAATGAAAGTATGGTAGCTAGGGTTAAAGTTTTTAATGGGAAGAACTTTGCGTTTTGGAAGTCTCAGATGGAAGACTACCTATATGAGAAATACCTTGTTGTTCAATTTGGTGGAGTTGTGATGAGCGTCGTTTACTCAACAAAATAAAAAGATATTTCCCACTAATTAAATATAATATAGCGGTAGTAAGGATCGTTCCCACGAAGAGTAATGCAATTGATATGTTATCTAAATCAGCGAAAATATAAAAGAAGGATAAAAAGAATAATAAGAAAAAAATATTAAAGAAATCCTTCGCAGTTACTAACCGTTAACTCAACATAGTACCTGTTTATCTCTTGTTAGAATCAATTGTCACTAACCGTAGAATAGCAGGTACGCTTAGTTATCCCCAAAATTCCTTGTATCACCGGATACGGAAGCGCTCGACTACCGGATTCTATTCAACTGAGCCGCCCTGAGGTACGCTTACAAGGTGTAACTCAACCGAATGCTTTAGGGTTTGTGAATTTTGGTTTGATCCCAGTAGTAAAACTCGGTACGCTCGGTCCACTTACTGGTGTTTTCTTTACTCGCAATTGTACCACAAAATCCCTCCGCAAGGTCTTGCGATTTCTACTTGTGTAGGAGATAAGCGACAATTAAGGATCGACTCAACTCTCTACTAGCATTAGAATGATTAATAGACTAATCTAGTTGCGCACCCAGACCAGTCTATAATCAATCATAAACCTTCAATATAGTAAAAACAATCCACAATGATGAACTTTAAAACTTGAAATAAACTTGTAAATAATTGAGCTTCACAATTAGAACTTTGAATTCATCCATAAAAATAAAAAAAACATAGAAAAGAGAGAGGTCTCCCTCTAAGGGGGAAAAAACTGTGAAAATAAGATATCCCAAAATTGTCTCTAAGCTTCCCTATATATAGAGTTTTGTAACCTCTTCTTGAAGAAAACTATGAAACCTAGGAAAAATAGGAAAGTGCACCTCCTTAAGATTATGCCCCGTGCATTACACCCCAGACGAAGTTGCAAACTCCTGACAACATTCTGGAATAGCCGCATCCTCTCATCTGGTCGTGTAAATATTTCAGCTAGATAGACTTTTGGGCTTGCATTCAAATGTCAGATCTAGCCCACTTGGTAGATTAACTGTTAGTCATGAGAAACCGACAGTGTAAGCACATTACTGTATTACGTCTCATCTCAGCCATTTACCGTCAACCATATTTCTGCCAAACTCTAGCAATCTGACGGTTAACACCGACCATGATCACCCATCGAATTATTCTCCATTTCTGCCAACACGAGCTCGTCATCCAACTGCCTTCATATCACTGCCAATAATCGAGTTCACTCTTTATCATTGTATCTGTTGTACTCGATCTCCATTTAAGCTCGAGCTGCACCAGTCCATGAACAGCGGCACCATCTCTTCTATCTATCATTCTTCCGTTATCAAACTCTGCCAACCACCCCAGCTGACAGCGAATAAAACCCAACGAGAACTCATCATCATTCCTATCACCATCACACTGCCAGCAACCTCATCTTTAATCATAACCTCGTCATCACTTCCATCTTCCAATGGTAACAGCAACAACACCAAATCCATTACTAGCACCACTGCCTTCGCTGAATCACAAGCACAACTTCGAGTTCCATAAAGTTCAGCTCATTCCATATTCTAACCATCACCACAATACCACAGTTCAAAATACATCTCTCCTGTCAATGGGGTAATCATCTCAAGCCACGGCAACACCTCATCACCGATAATGGATATCATCACCATCATTCTCAGTTTTTAACAATGGAAGCAAGCCAACACTCCCTGTACTCATACTTCTCTCTCTCGGACTCGAACCAACATCATTATGTTGTCGTCACCAACCACTGCCAAAATCCTTTTCGAGTTCTTCTCTATTTTCCATGGCAGCTACAATAACCTTAATAACCCGTTATCACGGAAGCATCCTTATTCCATTAACCACCATTCTTTCCAGCATTCACTGCTTCTACCTTTCTCTCCTGACGTGAGCTCTCATTCTCAGAGGGTTAGGAAATTCTAAGGGAAATACACCACGGGTATGCCGGCAACCATAGCGGGGGAAGAACTCTAGCCCACAAAGCCAGGATCCAAGGTTATTTCTGGCCTCGTATGAACGAGGACTCTAAGAAAATCGCAAAGTCATGCTTAGAATGCCAAAAATTCGGCAAAAGAAGGCATGCACCGTCAATGGATCTAAAATCTGTGCTCAGCCCTTGGCCATTTTCCAAGTGGGGAGTCGACATTGTCGGACCACTCCGAACTGGCACGGGACAGTGGAAATACCTCATAGTGGCCACAGATTATTTCACCAAATGGGTAGAAGCTTCAGCCTTGAGGCACATTCGTGACCACGATGTCTTCAAATTCCTCTTCGAGCACATCATTTGTCGTTTCGGTATCCCGGCGGCCATTATCTCGGACAACGGGGCACAACTCGGAGGAAAAAATATCGACTTACTTTTCAATTGCTTCAAAATAAGAAAGCTCCCCCTGGCAGCATAGCCACCGGCTTTCCCCCCACTGAGAAAACTCGGCCCTTCTAGAACCCATGTTAAAGTTAGTTTTTAAATTACACTTGAGTGGAGTCTCGAACCGTTGACCTCCTACTTGAGAGTACACTGTTGAGTTAGTTTTTAGATTCGGGCAGTTCGTTTGATTCGCCGAATTATTCGCGAATAAATTCGGCGAATTACTAACTAGGGTTCAGAGTTCAGAAAAAAATTAATAAAAAAAAAAAAATCTATGCAGTACGCTGTACACACCAAACACCTTAGAGTGCATTTAACTTCTCTTGAAGCCCTTTTATTCCCTCCATGGAAAGGGTTGTCAAAGGTTGTTTTAGATGTTGAACGACTTTTTTCTCACCATGACGACTCTCTATGTAACGATGACGACTCTTCAAAAAAAAAAAATACAACATTATGTTCATATTTTTGTCTAGGGGCGTTAGGGTTTATATATTTAACCTGACGAATCTAGATGCAGTTATTGCAAATTTTGAAAATCAATAGTGTGTTTGATTCCTAAGAGCAGTAAGAATTCTGTAATTGGCCTAAATTTGCAAGCATTTTGTCCAATGACATTCTTGCAATTTTACTTCACACTTGGGGCAATTTTGTACTTTTAACTTACTCATCCAGAGTATTCTACCACTTGTCATTAGTCTCAGGTCTAATTAATTCCACAAAACCCACTTTCTACCTAAAAGAAGAATTTAAATTAGCATAAAATGATATCAGTATCCCCAAATCCAAGAACTAGAAATAAAAGATACCTAGAAAAATCTTGCTTCTAAAATTCAACCTTTTCAGTTTTTAGACCCAAAAAAATCAGAGAATTTTAGAGAGAGAAAGAGAAATAGCTTTAGATTCCCAACCCCAACAGAGAACAGTGGAGAGATGCAATCCTATGGGGAAATCAAGTGTTGCACTTGTTGGTGAAAATATTGATTTTGATAATTGTAGCAATACACATATCAATTTTGATATTCTTTCAGAAGATAATCCAACCATTCTGGAAGAAAAAGTTGACCATTTTCTTGGAAAATCTGTTTATAATGTCTCAGGATCCACTATGTGCCTAGCTGCTTGCACATTTCAGAAGCCTGATTACTATCCAAATGTGACGTGCTCATATTGTTTATTAAAAGGTTATTATTATTTTAAAAAAATCCTTTTGATTGGATTCGCTGCAAATCCAAGCATCATGGAGGAGTATTCATTGATACTGGTACAAGCATATAAAATGCTTAGTTTCAAATGCTTAGTTTTAGTGGTGCATGATGAAACGATTACAGATATGAGTAAATTGATTACAATAGAAAGGATCTCAAAGGAATGGAAGATGTTCCTTAGAGGCAACAATATTGTTATTAAGAAAACAAATGTTTCTTACTACCTTATGACTCGCATGCTTCCTTTTCTTTTCATCTAGTTTTTTCTGTGAATCTTTAAGAAGATTAGGGTTTTGGATTACAGACTGGGTGTTAGGAGTAGTTCCACTGAAAATAAAACACAGTATGGGAATTACGAAGAATCAAGTTGAAAAGATTGAATAATATGGATCAACACGGGTGGACGAACCTTACCAGTAATTCACGAGAATTGGCTTAAGGCATTTGTCTGAGATTATTGGGCATTTGAGGTACTGGGCGATTAAGCATTCATGATGTATGGATTTGGCTTTTTAGGATTTTCTTTCATTGTATTTCAATTCCTCCAAAACGTTTGCAATACTTGCAATCAATATTTGAATTCAGCAATTTATCAAAAATTTAATTCATATTTCTTAAAAGAAAATCTCTATCAAGTCCAAAAGAAAATCCTTAACCATCTACCAATCCAAAACCCAAATAAAACCTCACATCTCTCAGAAACTCATAAGTTCAAGATATTATGGATAATGAATCAAAGAAAATCAGCGAAGAAAGATTTTTGCGCCTCTGCATCCTTCAAAGCCTGTAAATCCGCCTTCTCCTTGTTCAGCTCTTTAGTCATCCTGGCAATCTTGTATTCCTTCTCCATCACAACATCATTGGGAAAGGGTATGTCATTTTCACATGAATCCTTAATAGCATTCATCTTCTTACAAAGCCACTTCACATTGAAGCCAAGTCTCTCAGAATTCTCCAAGTTGAACTCCCAATCAAAGAGTACATCTGGGGTTATGGCATTTCTGGATCTAGTGCATATGTCGCTTACAACACGCAAGAAAACACTTACCTACATTGTTAAAGCATAAGCACGCCCAGGATTCCTGTCGACAATTATATGGCCAAATTTCTCCTATATTTTCTTGTACAAACCCACATATCCAACGAGAACGCTGAATTCACCAACTAACTCATGATACGGAAGTGAGGCATAGAATGGAGGATCAAAAGCAACTCCTAAAATTGGGTATTCATAAACGATTATACGGTTTTTAACTATTGAAGCAGCTTCTACAATCAAGGCAACAGTTTCTTCAATATTTTCTACTGGTGTCCTGGATTCTTCTATTACTGAAACAACAACAATATGGGTCCCCATGACTTCATTAACAACACTTTCACGGCCTTTAAGAGCAGAGATATTTTCCTCCTTATTAATAGCCTCAGGGTAGCTCGTTTCATCATTTTGGATTCCTTCATTCTCAACTTCGGTATTTTGCACCTAATACGAAGATTACATGAGATTAGGATCATCCAAGCATGAAACCAAAAGAAATCATGAACTACGGCATACAAGTGGTCTAACATCATCAAATTCTTTCATTATACATGCTATATGTCAGCAAATAACGTGAAAGTCACAAAATGACGTTTTACAACAAGCCCGCCTAAGAAGATTTTACACTTCCCTGTACAACGCGATTAACTGGGAGCAATTGGTGAAGAATCAAGTGTTTAGTTATACACCATTCTTTTCGTATGGGTGTTACCTACAACATGTAAAAATTTCATATCAATCGGACGAACGAGAAAAACGATCTGGTCGAAACTCGGGACTACACAACATCTGAAAAAAGTTATGAAAGTCTCCTGGAAGTTCACTATTTCGCCCTTTTCAGGCCCTGAACGTGCTCAAAACTTAAAAAGCTTCTTCATTGAAGCTTGGAAATTTCCTGGGCTTAAAGATGCATATGCGGATCATGAAAATTTGACATCAGACGAGAATTCTATGACGC
Organism: Papaver bracteatum; assembly: GCA_023529315.1. Lineage (NCBI taxonomy): Eukaryota > Viridiplantae > Streptophyta > Magnoliopsida > Ranunculales > Papaveraceae > Papaver > Papaver bracteatum. The sequence continues at coordinate 260,773 of JAJJWX010003040.1, forward strand.
TTTTCCTAAAATGCTGAGTTTTGAATTTTCTGGTGACATATTTTCGGCAAAACTTGTCATATATTCACATACTATATCATTCATTCACTCATAGACCAGCGAGTTTATACTTCTATGGATGAAATACAAGAGAAATACTTACCTGGGTGGTCTCCGAAGCGTTCAATGAACCAGAATGGCTTGCATCAACATCGACAACTCTGTAACCTTCATTCGGTTTTGAACTCTGAGAGTTTTCTTCATTGCCATCCTTCGAACGAGTGTCACCAGTATTTTCCAAGTCCATGGAATCATCCTCCTGTACATATCCCCAACAATTAGCATTTCATTCATGAGGCGTCATAATTAATATGGGAAGAAATACTTACAGCTTCTTCTTCATCACTCAAGTCAGAAATCGTTCGCCCAGAAGCGGAAAATTGAAGACCATCAATACTTGATGGAGTAAAATTCTACAACGGAATAACAAAGGTGGTTTTAAGATCCTAATTATGTGGATGCGAAGAAGTTATAATGAAAGAGGTATCGACAAGTCACTGGGGACTTTATAGTGTTGGGTAACAACCTATAACCTTTATGCATGCCTTCTCCGCCATGAACAACCGCCTCAGTCTCTGAGAAATATACACAGATTCGAGGTCTTACGCTACGACCATCCTGTGGTAAATTTCTATAACGAAATCAGAATACAGCTATTATAATTTTATGAAGATTATATAAAAAGTGTACCTGAGAGCATCCTGGAGATGATTTTCGCTTATCTCCGAAAAGATACTTCAGTCTTGGTCGACCAACGATCATATCATCAGAGGGACGACTCCTTACTGGAGGCTGACTGACTGTCATGAATTCATGCAATCGCTCAAATTGATCGTCCCAGAAGTTTGCATAACCTGGAGTCACATATGCAAATCTCATCAAGACTTCAATATCATGTCATTAACATCCAACACAAAATCCCAGGAAGTTCTGAAGTTCAGAATTGGTTCCAAGATCAGAGTCATAACAATCGAAGGCTAAACATCAATTCGGGAAATCTGCAAGTCCAAAAGGATGAACGAATCATAATTTCGTACGAATAATTTGTTACCATCTATATACTCATCATAGAACAATCAATGTTCTACTCTGAGTAGGGGACTTAATATAGATGGTGAAATTTGGATAAGGGGCGAAAGTGTCATTTCAACCCTATAGACAGAATTCAACTCTCACGGGAGAGATTAAGACCTTGGCCCTCAAGGCATCCTTAGCCACGATTTCTAGTATACGTCCCCGCGAGACACTGTTGGTCGTGATGCCGTGATTCTAGCGCACAACAAGTCTACTAAGATGATCAGCAACAGTATTTTCAACACCTCTTTTATCCTTGATTTCATAATCAAATTCTTGCAATAGTAGAATCTACCGTATAAGTCTTGGCTTAGCTTCTTTCTTCTTTAGTAGGTACCTAAGTGTTACATGATCAGAATACACAACAACTTTTGAACCCACCAAATATGATCTAAATTTTTCTAGTGCAAACACTATAGCCATAAAAGTCTAAATTGGTATGACTTTTATTAGTGTAACCGATCCTAAGTAATCACCTAAGATGGTATGATTGATATTTGTAATTGGTTTGACCGATCCTAATAATTGTTGTGACCGATCACAAAAGAGTTGTGTAATCGATCCTTGTAATCGGTTTCTAGTGCAAACACTATAGGAAATTCTACAAACACTTGCTGAACACAATGAAGTGATATTGATGTGCATCAAGAAATCTTCTTCTCTAGCTTTCCAACTCCTGCCAGTTCAATTCATCATCTAGCTGTTCTTCTCGTTACATATTTCCCAAAATTCTGTAATCATCATCTTCCATAAACCCTAGGTTCAGTCATCAATCGATAATAACAACAAAATCATAATGCCATATCCTTATTCTTTTCTTCGCACCTGAAAGTTCAAAAATGTGCGAAAAAACTATGTTACTAGTAGGATTCGAACCCAATACACCAAGCTTGCTCTCTTCGCTGGGAACCAAATGTGCTATCGACTATCTGCGAAATAAATGCACCAGCTTAAACACAAAATGGTGATGAAATGAGTTAAAGGAGAAGGAGTGTTCGTGAAATGGTGGTTTTCTTCTTCGTACAAGAATAGAAGAGATGAAGGAGTGGGAGAAGAAAACGAATAGGTTCTTACCTCTTTTATTAATGCTTGGAGGTTCATGTTGCTCTGCTGAGAAAAACACTCAGTCGTCATGCCGCATCGATAATGAGTACAGGAAATACAATGCTGGTCATGCATTAATTAATAATGCTGTAAATTCACAAGGTATATGGGATTGTGGCTACATGCTCTAACCTGGATGAATTTCATGTATTTAATTCACAGAATACTGGGATTGTTGCCACATGCTCCATTCTTGGTGAATTAGTAAAGTGAAGAAGTATTCATCGCTTGTTAATGGCTTTATCTTTTGCAAGATGTCAGCGTACAATTTTGGTTTTTCAATTTTATCCTTAAACTAAAATCCACCATCAACATTAAGTCCCTGATTTTAACAAATGCGGTTATGAGCAATCTCACCTACATGTGGAGTTCCATAATTTATTCAAGTAAGAATCACCTCCAAAATGTCGTCCTTTTCAGTTGAAGGGGATTACCGTCTGGTCCTAAGGTTTTGCCTGGAGGGAATCGTCAGCCTGTTGATAATTTCTTTATATCCTTCAATTATCCTTTTTAGGTTGATTTCCATTGTTCCATTGTTTCCTTCTTCTGGTACCCTTTTCACATCATGAACAACATAATCTCCCTTCTTGACAGAAGAATATCCGTGAGTCCTTCTTCGTCGAAATGGCTTAGGAAGACTGTTATGTGTTTGACCATTTGAGGAACACATTGAACTGACTTTCCTAGTGGGGTACACAGGGTGAGTACTAAAACCAATTGGTTTAGACATACGAATGTCAGTTACACCTTTGAGAATTAAATCTAAGGTGCGTTGAAGACGAAAGATAGAATTGTCATTTAATATAAAATTCCTCTTATGTTCACCAATCCCTTTCGAATCACAAAAGAGACACACTTTCTGATCACCTGAGTAATTAGACAGAACAGTCCTAATACCATTGGGATAATTCTTCCTTCCATGTGATGTGAACTTTCCTTGATTAGAGGAAGATACAGTCACATCTTTTTCAACAAAAAGGGTTTTCGGTTTTGCTTCTGAACCAGAGGTTTTTCCAGTTAAATCAGAAGTAGTTGGTATGGAGGACTCATTTGAACACTCTTGAAATGAGAGTTTACTTAAGAGATGTTGAGTGATGAGAGTTTCAGTATTTTCTGATGTGCATTCGAGCAACATTGTGAATTTTCAGAAGAGTTTTATCTTGACTGAAATTCTTGATTTTGTTGGAATGAGCATGTATGCTCAATTGATCAATATTTTGTAAATATTAAAATAAGAGTATTTCAACATCTAAAACTTCCATGAGATGCTATCCGGTCACGTGACCATGTTGGCTCTTGAGAAATTATGAAGGAATCATGATTTTTGCTCAAACCAAGGAGTTTCATGAATTCTAGGAAAATAATAATTATAAAAAACTAGGGATTGCAGGGTGTGGGACTGAGCTAGGTGATATGAGAAAGGTGTTAAAATGCATGATTAGTCGGCAATGTATTAATTTCATAACCTTCCGACTAAACTATAGTCAGCAAGGTAACGAGTCACATTTACCATGTGAATCTTATCTTCGCATATCTGAGTTATGACGTCATTGCTTAACTTAATAGTGAATTGCAAGGGTTATTTCATCACGCCCAAATGCGATCCTTGTCCTCGCATTTATTTGGTCTTCTTAATTCGCCCAATATTAGTCATGCGATGTTTTTGTATCCACATGTTACACTAATATCATTTTTTAAGAAAAGTGATAAGAAAATAATGAGTTTTTTAAGGTTGGATTTGATTTTTATTATTAAATTTCCATATGTAGAACTTGTCTTAGTAAGATCTCTGCCGCGTCTTGGTAGAATTTTGGTCATCTCAGCGAGATCTCAGTCATATTTCGGTGGAATATCGGTCGTCTCGACGAGTTTTCGGCCAAATCTCGTCTCGTCGAGATTAAGCAACTCATCTCGGCCATGGACCGAAATCGACCACATTGTTTCTAACCATAAAATTCAACTCTCTGAAGTGTTACACATGAAGCAGATTTATCTAAGAACCAATGATTCATATCAAGATGTGTAGACCTGATAACATGCTCACATGAAAGTCTTCCCAAAGTTGGCACGACTGGGGGACATAATCCAAAGTCTTCTACAAGTTGTTCTCATCACCTCTACAAATGAGATAAAACACACTTCAGGTCATGGGTTTGCAAAAACGTACCAATGGATGAGGAATGGAACAATGCTTCCTCAACGAAATATGTTCGTCTATGTCTCTTCTACAACATACCAAAAGGTCCAAGGTAAAGATGTTCTTCGCAAGGATAAATCAGCTGCCTCATCTTCAAAGAAAAGAAAAATTCGTTCTCCCTCTCCTTCGAATTCTCATTCTGATGAAAGCTCCAAGGATAATGATGATGATGTTGATAATTCTTTCGCATGGGAGATCTTCCATCTGAATCTTCAATGGCACAATTGTCTAGCATCTTATCTGACTCTAATCCATTGATGGTGGTTTTTAGCCTAGGGTTAAAATTGTAAAACCTTAAACCCTAGTAGACAGTGACGTCACAACATTTAAGTAATAAACATTTAAGTAATCTTGATATATTCCCAGTTCATCCGAACGAGAAACTAAGGTCTAACTCTAGTAATATTTGAACCTGTGATGTTCAATTTTGATATATTTCGTCCCAAATCACAAACTGATCTCGACCACTCAACTTCGCCAGATAAATTGAGTGGCTTAGATCACGTTTCCATGGGACAGTCAGGTATAGGCGTGAATATCATCCTACCACCTACACGCCGGACTAATCGGCCGAGACCGACCAAGCTTGGTTGTCGCGCCTTGAAGGTGGCATATCGCGCCCCTTTGAGAATCCTTTGCGGCATGGGGTTTCTATCGCAAATCGATCTTAGCCACTCAACTTCACCGGTAAATTTGAGTGGCCTAGATCGAACCTTCGTGAGATAGTGAAGCATGGGCATGGACATCATCATGCCGTCTACACGCATGCCTGGTCGGTCCTCCATGAAACGTCACCCAGGCTTGGATTCGACCAAGATGAAATAGTGCACTCGTGCAGCTCCTAAACCCCAATCCGATGGTCACAGATGTGGGTCGCAAGTCATCTTGTCCCTCCAACTTCGCCAGCCTAGACGAACGGCCTAGGATAGGATTTAGGCGACCAGTGACGTATCACATTGCGAGCGTTGCATGATGATTTGAAGAATGACGTAACAGATGACGAAGGTAGAAACATGAGAAAATTGTGAGCATAGGAGAAGAATATGTTTTGTAATTCTATTGTACATTCGTACAAAACAATTGAAGACTTTCATGACAATGTTCTAAGCAGAGTTTTCGCAAGAGATGTTGATGAAAGAAAGATAATGAACATTTTTAATTGATATTTATTTTCTACTAATAATAATGAGTCAAAATTAAGATGATCATGTGAAAATTGCCTGGAAATATCTTACATGATTTTTGTGAGACAATCATTTGACGTCGACTCAAAATATTTCTTATTGATCATTCGATCACTTGAAAATTACTTATAAGCTAATAGTTTGTGTGAGACAGCTATTGTCGTCTTCTAAGGATGTTTCAATGTTTGAAATGGGAGTTTAGAACAATTAACCATTGTCTGGATATAGCATAGTATGCATACCAGTATGCAAACCGTTGTAGGATGATTCAGGTCCGGAAACCAAGTTTGCATTACTACTCTCGCCCAAGCACGCTTAACTGCAGAGTTCTGATGGGTTCTGGTGCATTAGTGCTGGTATGATCGATTGCTGAAACCTTTTCACCAGTTTTACTACTTAACCTGGCTCCAATGCAATGGCTCGATCAACTTAACGACCGTTAGATCCACGCGACAATTCCGATCCGGGTTCAAAAAAAAAAAAAAACTTTAGCCAAGTTCATCTTTACCGAGTAACGAAAGTCATGTTAAGCTTCAATCACTTTGAAAATTACTCTGACGAAAAATGGTTTGTGAATAACAACTATATAATGTCCTCTGAGAATGTTTCAATGATTGAAATAAGAGTTTAGACTATATAACCATTGGAAGATATAAGCATTGTTGTGGAAACACATATATGTATAAATTCTTATTACTTGAACCGAAGTTTGCGAACTTTGTTGATCAAGAGAACCGGAGAAGTGCGTGAGCTAAGTCCGAGAACTGGCGGAAGTTAAAGGTTGCCATGCGTTAGCTGGTAACCTTGGACGGATAAGATCTGCACCTTAGATGAAAAAGTGGCCGTTGATTGTTGCAAGCCTTCGTTTTGGCAGTCGTAAAGGAAAAGCAAACATGGTATGGGTTAGGTGCGGCAAGGTCGCTGACACGACATGATATTGGCACATGTGGCATGATCGGAATGCCTTGGCGCGGTTAGGCGTGGCCAAAACTAGGGTTTTGACGTTGGGCCAAAGGTTACCATGCGTTGGTAACAATCAACTCTTTGAGCCTTTTTTTTCTTTTTTTAATTCGAAATCACATAGCTAATTTTGATTTTTTGTATACATTTTCCGGGCCACTTACTCCCTCTCAATCATCATGGTAGATCTGTTATTATACTATTAACTTCGGGAATTCATGAGCTCGCATTTGGAACATAAGTCGCCTCAACAACAAAAACAAAGTTGTATGTACCCATCTTGGCACTCCATTAATCTGAAAGGCACTATGGTTGTTATTTGAGTCGTCAGTCGCACACTCCAATTTCAGTCACAAAGAAAGTTCCATCGAAAAACATAACGTGACTTAGCGTACACTCTTATGCTAGTTCAATTACCTCAGGAGCAAAACAATTATCATTTTCGTGGTGAATCTGTTAATACAAGTAGTCAATTAAAAAATGTTTTGTATTTGGATCGTACGAGGGACTTGCACCAAATCAACATAGAAACCGACAAAAAAAAAATGATGATTGATCAGGGCCGGCCCTGGGGCAAAGCGTCCAAAGCACCGCTTTGGGCAGCAAATATTTAGGGGCAGCAAAAACAAAAAATTGTTCATTTTCAACAAAGAAAAGTTAATCGTATTTAGCGTTCGTAATACTAGTACTAATCCATTATAAGGGCAGTAAAAAACGGAGTTCTTAGAGATATTTACGGTGTGACTGGTTAATTCTAAATCAGTGACGTGTTAACAAAACACCTAATGGAAGGAACGAAATAAAGTTTTTGATAAATGCAGTCAGGGGCGGAACCAAGGGTTGACTAACCCTGGCTCTAGCCCCCTAAATTCATAATAACCACTTAAATACCCTTATATATATTTTTATAATTTGTATTTAGCCCCCTCTTATTTTAGGTTTAGTCCACCAAAGTGCCCTCCTTTTTATTTTTATTTTTTTAGCCCCCTACTTCATTATCTGGCTCCGCCACTGATGGTGTGTATATATACTTCAAGTTACTTATATGTCAATATGCAAGATTTTCAATATTACCATGCGTTGGATTCAAACTTTTGTTTTATTCTTTATTCGTTTTCCTCGATTTGAAATGTCGTTCTGATATTCAAAATGTAGTTGCAAAAAGAACTATCTCTGTGAATTTTTGATACAATCTTTTAATGAGATCGAAAGATGTTTTTGAGAGAATATATGATGGATCTTGAGTGCGAGTGAAGAGTCTTGGAAAAATTTCCATTGTTGCTGAAGTATTTGCTCACTGGCGTATGCGCATGCTAAGTGCATTCGTCATTACGTCAACAAGGATTTAGATTTTATGTTTCAATCAATGTAGTAACCAAAATGGCATGAATAAAATGAATTACATCTTGTCATATTCTGTTTTCTGATGGGTATAACTACAAATCGGCAAGGTTACATTGCCGACTTTTCAACAGCCAGCAATGTTGAAAATTATTCACATGCCGACTATAAGTAAGCCGACAATGTTAGAAATTATTTGCATGCCGACCATAAGATAGTTGGCCCAAGATAGTCTTCATATTCTTCATTCAAGACCTTTCCGGCCAACAAATAGTCGGCTTTTTATTCATACGCGGACCATGCCGGCTAGAATTAGTATGCACCTTATTCAAACATCAACCATGCCGACGGAACTTAGTCGGCACCTTAATCAAACGTCGACCTTGCCGACTTTTCAAATTTTCAAAACCAAAATTTTTGATCGAAATTGAACTCATAAGACAGACAAAAGGTTTAATCTACTGAATTCATAATTTCAAAATTTCATAATTTTATTCTAAACTCAATTAATTAACCTAATCGTAATTTTTAGTGTTAATTAAGCAAGGGTATATTAGCCATTTAGAAAATATATGGTTAAGGGTGGCCTATTTTTGCTTCTAAATGTCTTGTATTTTGTTTCATCAGGTATACCCCAATTAATTAAGGTATACCCTAATCAAGCCAGGTTTTAAATCACCTTATTTAAAGAAATACTATCAAAAACTTTTGTACCCACGCACCAATTATAAATATGAATCTTCAACTTCTAAATGATTAACTGCAAACCATTATAAATTCCCTTAAAATGCCTATCGTTTCTTTCCACCTAAACTGTCCATCAGATAGCAAATGGGGAAAATAGTTGAACTGCCTATGGTCATAATTCAATTATTACTGGGTATATTTTTGGTTGTTACTTGTGAGCTCTAAGGACACAATTTAAATTTACTGCGGTATATTTTCGGTCGCATTGCAGTTTGGTCCAGGGACGGAGCTATGTAGAAGCCAGGGGTGGCTCCCGCCTCCCCTGAAACTTTTGAAATCTATTAAAAGTCCCTTATAAATCTTATTATTGTAAAAAAAGTTTATTATTTCGCCCCCCTTAAATGTTTATTCTTTAAAGGGTTTTGTTATCTTGTGCACCCATGCACAAGATAAGAGCCAATCATTGTCCTTGGAAATGATAAAAAAACAATAAAAAATTATGAGAGATAATGTATTTTGCATTGGAGAAAGCAAATGTGCATAGAATTTTTGAATTTTTCATCATAGAAGTGTAAACTTTACTCGTTCAGGGTTCAGGGTTCAGGGTTCAGAGGAACGAGTATATTTTGCTTTCTATGATGAAAAATTAAAAAAATCATAGAAAGCAAACTTATATTTTGCTTTCTATTATAAGTCTATTTTTTATAATATTTTTTAAAATATTATAAAAAATATTATAAAATATTGTTTTTTATAATATTTTATAAAAAACAATAAAATATTATGAAAGATAATATATTTTGCATTGGAGAAAGCAAATGTTCATAGGTTTTTGAATTTTTTCTTCATAGAAGTGCAAACTTTACCTTTTCCAATGCAAAATACATTATCTCTCATAATATTTTATTATTTTTTATCATTTCCAAGGCCAATGATTGGCTCTTATCTTGTGCATGGGTGCACAAAATAACAAAACCCTTCTTTAAATTAGCCCTCCATGTATAGAATTTCTAGCTCCGTCCCTGAATGCAGTTACCATATTTTTTTTCCTCGTCTTTCCTTTTGTTTTTGTTTTTGTTTTGTTTTCTTCTTTTTCTTAATTATCATCAGAAATCCAAAGGGAGAAAAGATTAGGAATTAGGGCATTACACTAATTCTTAACAAAATACAAGGTAAATCATCATTAGCTCTTTTAATTAATTTTTAATTCATTGATCATCCTATTTCGATTAGCCTTTTTCTTTTAAGGCGTGTTTCGATTAGTCAATTTACTTAGGTTTAGTTAAAACTAAATTTAGGGCATAGATCAAATCGTTGATTATAATGGTATTGTTAGGAAATGATCATTCACATATTATTATGAAAGAATGCAATTGCCGAGAATCGAGATCCCGAAAAGAAAATAAAAAGATGGTGAGTTTGTAAAACTTAGATATATCTTTAATTAAAATTTGATTAAAACTGGTGAGAAATTATTCGGAATTGCAAGACTAGCAATTTTTAAGAAGATTATTTAACAGTTTTTTTTAATATGTATATAGCGCTGTATAGGGCATCATTTCGTTGATAAGCTTTGGGGCATCAACATATCAGAACCGGCCCTGTGATTGATTCACACTTTGTACCATCATCATATACCGGAAGTTCCATGTTTAGTGGTAGAACCAGTATATTACAGTAGAGTTTAAAGAAATTACCATTCAATAGGCATCCGTGAGTTTTAGTGCCAGTTGACATATTGGAGTAACTTTACCCACCTGCCCCGCATATATCATGCCATTGTCACTATCCTCATTCTTCATGCCAGATACATCCATATCTATCCGACGGAAAATGATATATATCTCCCACTCCTAGGGCCGGCCCTCCCCTTAAAGCAAGCAAAGCCTTGCTTGAGGCCACACACGGGACAAGGCCACAAATCAACAAAGAATCACAATAGGCCTTAGCTAGTTAATGTAATCGGAGAGAACAAAAACGGTTATTACGAAGGATATTTACAGTTTCTGTATATATACTGTGGTTCGTTTATCCATAACCATAAGTGTGGTCGTGTTCTTTCTTTAGCAGATTCAATTAAATAAATATAGTTAGTGCATGTCAGCTATTGTCATCTCATTTATCCCTACGGGAATGCATAGGTGTGTCATACATATTATAAGTTGTTTGTATGTACCCAGAGCATCAACTAGTTAAGCTCCCATCACCTAGTTATTAGTAGATTTGTACTGCAGATGCACATAGATGTGTATTAAGAATTATCCCCGTGTCACAAATATACTAATTTGATTATCCATAGACAAAAAATGTATGAAAATTTAGTTTTTGCATCCCACTATTAACAAGTTTGTTGTAAAAGCTGTACAAAGACGATCAATTATTGGGTGATCATTGTTGGAATGCTTTTCTAAGTGCAATGTCAAATAACTTCTTTTCTAGAGCATCCTTTTTCTCGATCATAGAAGCCACAAAAAAAGAAATTTCTTAAGGCCACTAAAATCTCAGGACCGGCCATGCCTCCAACAATGTCCAATTATCGGCTTAGATAGGAAACCTAGTCACCGTTATCTTGTGGTGCATCGATTCTTTACGCACTCTCAAGTCTGAATTGCATTTTACAACAATCTCCAATAAAAGTACAATCTTCACCGAACTGAAGTGACAGAAGAGTTGAAAAATACATTAGTTGTTATTAGTAAGAACAATTCTCATCTTTTCCGTACTTTCTTTATATGTGTCACATAGTGTAATGCGAACTTAGACTCGAATCACTCTTTCTTCTTCTTTACGGGTTCTCCCGTTTTACAATTCTTCTCAGCTTTCCAAAATCATTCTCTCATCTTTTTTTGACTTGTGGTATCTAAACCTCTCTTCT